>JAVUPR010000362.1:0-489549 GCA_036785695.1 Gentiana straminea | reverse complement strand
TCTATGGTTACTACTTGTGATAGCTCAAAATTTTCGAGAATAAGTCAACACTTTTCTTATCTCATTTCTATTTTATTTTTCATTGGTACCTACCTTATAGGTAAGTTACCAATATCCACTACTATCAATTTCCCGTGTTATTTTCTATTTTCGTTGCTTTCTGGATGACCGTGTTGGTAAGGCCCCACTCGCTCCTTATAAGCCTCGACATAAACACTTACGAAATAAGTGCTTAAGAGTGTAGAGTAAACGAGGTCATACTATTTGTGTGTAAAATCCCGAATAATCATCTTCACCGTAAAATACGAGAATGGTCAAATCGTTGATGAAACACCCGAATGTATGACTAGAACATGCTCAGGTACGGATGCGAACCCCGTTAACCCTAATAATCAAAATAATAATAATAGAAATAATCAAAATCGGAAATCCGTAACAATCGTAAGAACTCAAATGTCAAACCCCGAGACCTATCTCGTAGATCAAACTATAAGAAGAAACCACTAATAATCCCATTCTTTTACCCAATGAAGGAGCAAACAATTTCGAAATTAAATCTCATCTTTTTGGTTTAATTGACGCAAGAGCCCACTCCCTAGGAGAGGATGATGAAGATCCACATCATCATCTCTATCTTTTGAAGAATCGTGCACACAACAAAAGTCGGGTGCTCATAAGGAATTAACAAGTGATGACTATGTTTCCTTTTTCTTTTAAAAGGACGAGCCCGAGATTGCCGTTTATGTCTCTCCCACATCACTCACTTACTAGTTCGGAGGAGATTCAAACTAATTCTCTCAAACAATATTTTACTCCCGGGACGAAATTTGGAGTTAAAAGTCGACGGCTGTTAACTTTAGACAAGGATTCAAGAAACACTCGGGAATGCTCCGGAAAGATTTAAAAAGAAAGCAAGGAGTTTGTCCTTTATATCATGGTTATTCTCGTATATGCAAATTCAACTTTTTGTTCAGAATTAAGAAAAGATTCACGGCTGCATGCAGATCATGCATGTGGTGGTTCTTTAATGATGAGTGAAGCTTCAAGAAGTTTACGATGATACATGTAAAAGATTTCCAAACAATGTAATGTGGGAAACTGGTTCTGAAGAGACTGCAAAGAGGCTACAGGAGAATGTGCATATCTAATACGGAAGTTTTAGCACACTTAGAAAATTTGAGTAGGAAATTTGATGGTCTACAAAATAAAACTAAAAGCTCGTAATGAAAAAAGTCTTCAAACTGAAAACTTCAAAATCAGATAAAATGCACATTAGGGATTTGAAGAACTTAACGTGATACCGTAGTGAGGAAGTCAGTTTGCTTCAACATGGATAGGAACTAGAACAATGGCATGCATACTCAAACTCATTTAATGCTATTAGAAGAGATCACCCTACTTATCGATGGTCCTGAAACCCTAGTAAGTATGGACAACTTCGCTATATCCAAGCCCATATTAGGAATATGAATAATAATCAAGTTTATCAAGAAAACACATTTCCAATCGAATTTACAATCATTACCTAAATCCTATCCTCAACATACCACTCAGCAGGTACCAAGATCAAAGTTCAGTCCAACCTTGCGAAGGAGTTGAAAAATGGGAGAAGTTAATGGAAAATATGATGGGTGTAGTATCCACTCAAGCTAAGAATACGGGAAACAACGACGAATTCTATCGGTACAAACTCTAAGGATCCGAGTACAATGAAAACATCTATGAGTGGACATGATAATGTATCGAGAACGATAGAAGCCTCATTAAGGAATATGGAAGATCATTTGAGTATGGAAGGTGAACGTAATACCAAGGTAGACCTCCCGGAGGATTACCAAGTAATACCGAAAGCAAACCTACAGGGGTAAATGTTGTAGTTACTATAAAGAGAAAACTCGTGGTAGCAATTGAGTAGAAAACTTCGGGAATAATGAAGTAGAAAATGATTTAGATGGTAAGAATGATGAAACCAAAGATGAAATGAATTCACCGGAGGAGGAAGAAGAAATTATAGAGAAATTTTGAAAAGGAATAAGTTTGGAACCTAAAAACGAAGGTGAAAGAATGCAAAATCAGATTTTGAGAGATCCCATGGATAAAGATTTAAGGAATTTATTCAAAGAACATGTTAGAGCAGTAATATAAAGAAAACAAGGATGAAAAACAAGAAGAATCAAGGAATCAAGTAGAGATTGATTCGTGTGAATGTCTTAAAAGAAAACTCAAGACTACGATACTTGGCGATCAAGAATACCAAAGGTTTAAGGAGAAAGAAAAGAGAAAATGAATTTGGGATCAAAAAGAAGTAGATTCTGGAATCTTTACCTCTACTCCACCTAAAGATCAAATTAAAAAATTAAAAACTCGATCTTAAGTGCATGCTCGTTTCCTTAGATACCTTTCTCATCATATTCATGTTACATATCCTTATTATCGAAGCTCTTAATTAAAGATGCCTGCCGTTTATGGAAAGTTTCGAAAGATATTCTCATTAAACAAGAAAAAATTAGAGGAATATGGAGAATATATGTGCCTAAATGAAGAATGTTCTCATAGGGTATAATGCGACATAAGTTACCACCCAAACCGAAAGATCCGGGAAGTTTTACCATTCCATGCGAAATTGGAGCATTTCTCGCTTTTGGTTAAGGTCTTACGTGGATTCGGGGAGCTAGTATAAACCCTATGTCTTATGAGGATTTATAAGCAGTTAGGCATAGGAAATCTTACGTAAAATCAAAATGACTTCCATAGACAAGGCGTATACAGGATCGATTAAATACCCTCAAAGGAATTATTGAGGATGTATTGGTTAAAGTAGACAAGTTCTATTTTCCAAAAGACTTTGTGTTAAGTGGAAATGGGAAGAAGGATATTCAGCGCCACTTATCTTAGGTCGAATCGTTTCTAGCTACAGGAAGAACTTTAATAGATGTCCAGTAAAGCTGTGAGTTAATTTCGAGAGTCAATGAAGATGAAGTTGCTTTCAATATTTTCAAAGCTACGAACCATCCATACAGATCACCAGTAATCATGTTCTTTTATAGAAGATATTCATCTCCGTCCTATGATAATCACTTGCCAACTTTTGAAGACAAACATTAGAAGAATGTCTTGACTCTATCTATCTATAGGAAGATGAGGAAGACACCGAAAATGAAAGAGATAATTTTTTCTTAGATAAAGGAAGTTTTATTTTAAACCATCATGGCATAAGTATTTGGAATTAGAACTAGAAGGACCAGCTTCTTAAACCTTCACTGGAAAATCCACCTAAGAATCTCGAATTGAAACCGCTACCTTTAAATCAAGTATGCTTTTCTTGAAACTAATAATCTATTACCGGTTATCATTTCATCATCTTTAACTCGAGCAACAAGAAGATCAATTACTTAGAATGTTGAAAAAGCATAAGAAAGCTTTTTGGATGGACAGTTGCAGTCTGCCGATATTCGAGGTATTAGCCCTGAGATTGCGTTCTCATAAGATAATTCTGAAGGAAGATGCTAAACCTTGTATTCAACCGCAACGCCGCCAACCCAAATTTGCGCTTGATTGTTAAGAAAGAGGTCATTAAGCTATTAGAAATGGGATAATATTTCCCATATCAGTATAGTGAACGGGGTAAGTCCAACTCAAGTGGTACCAAAGAAAGGAGGTTTCATGCTGAAAGAGAATGAAAAGAATGAATGGATTCCGACTAGAGAGATTACAGTTATCGAATGTGCATTGATTTTAGAAAACTAAATGATCATACTAAGAAAGATCATCATCCACTTCCATTCATAGTTCGATGTTGGAACGTTTAAGTGGACATAAGTATTATCGTTTTTAGATGGTTATTCAGTGATATTTACAGATATTCATTGCAAGAGATAGAGAAAAACTACTTTCACTTGTCCTTATGGAACTTTTGCTTATAAAAGAATGCCGCTTGGTTTATGTAATGCTCTCTACGTTTCAAAGATGTATGATGGCTATATTTGCCGATATGCTTGAGAAATTCTTAGAAATCTTTATGGACAACTTTAGTGTTTATGGAGATTCTTTCGACGAATGTTTATCACACTTAGAACGAGTGTTACAACGCTGTGAATATACCAATTTAGTACTAAACTCGGGAAAATGTCATTTAATGGTATCAAAAGGAATTGTTCTAGTCACATGAATCTCAAGAATGTATCAAGTTGATAAAGCTAAGGTAGAAGAATTGAAAATTTACCTCCACCAGCTAATTTAAGAACCCTAAGAGGATTTCTCGACACATTGTGTTTTTATGTAGGTTCACGTTGCCGATTTCTCGAAAATAGCAAAGCTCTAAGTCATTTACTTGAAAATAAGTACCTTTCAACTTTGATAGTAAATGTATGGAAGCCTTTCGCATCTTTGCTAAAAGCGAGGTTGACTACTGCACCAGTGTTAGTAGCACCAGATTGGAGTTTGCCGTTTGAAATTATGTGTGATGCAAGTGATTTAGCTGTAGGAGCAGTTTTAGGTCAAAGATATAATAAAATTCTCAAAGCTATCTACTATGCATCTCACACACTAAACGCAGCTCAACTTAATTACGCAACTACAGTAAAAAGAACTGCTGGTCGTAATTTTTGCCTTAGATAAGTTTAGATCGTATATTGTTGGATCTAAGGTAATAATTTATACAGACCTTTCAGCCCTCAAGTATTTACTAAGTAAGAAAGATGCTAAACCACGCCTTCTCTTAGATGGATTCTCTTACTTCAAGAATTTGATATTGAAATTAAAGACAAAAAGGAAGTGAAAATGTAGTAGCAGATCATCTAAGTAGAATGGAAAATGATGAAGAAATAGGAAATGAAATTAAAGATTCATTTCGATGAACAACTATTTAGAATAGATACTCCTTCAACTATGCATTATTAAAGAATAGAATTCCTTCTAAGGAAATATCACCCTGGTTTGGAGATATCATTAATTACTTAACCTGTGATTACATTCCGTCTCATTGGACTTGGCAACAGAAAAAGAAATTCTTTTATGACTTAAAATTTTATTACTGGGAGGAACCAGACCTTTTCCGTAAATGTTCGGATGGGATAATCAGAAAATGTGTGCCTAATAATGAAATTTTAAGTGTTTTATCATTTTGTCATGATCGTGAGGCAGGAGGTCATCATGGAGGTTGGAAAACTGCTTTTAAAGTTTTACAATGTGGTTTTTATTGGCCTACACTATATAAAGATGCGTATAAGTATGTTAAATCTTGTGAATCTTGTCAAAAATGGGGAAATGTATCTAAAAAACATGAAATGCCTATGCAACCTATTTTAGAATGTGAGTTATTTGATGTTTGGGGTATAGATTTTCATGGGACCATTCCCTATATCTTTTGGGAAAAGATTTATTTTAGTAATGGTAGATTATGTTTCAAAATGGGTAAGGTTTCGAAGCTCTTCCCACTAATGATACCAAAGTTGTCATACGATTCCTTAAAAGAATATATTCACCCGATATGGTGTTCCGAGGGCTATCATTAGTGATGAGGGTCACACTTTGTAATAGACCATTTACCAAGATAGTTGAAAAATATGGTGTAACACATAAGTTAGAACGCCCTATCATCCGCAAACCAAGGGTCGTGCAGAGGTGTCTAATAGAGAAATCAAAAGAATCGTGGAAAAAATGCTTGATTCAAATCGTAAAATCAAGCGCTTAAATTAGACGATGCATTACGGGCGTACGTAATGTTTTTTAAGACACCAATTGGTTGTTCTCCCTATAAACTAGTCTTTGGTAAGTCTTGTCATCTCCCAAATTGAGTTAGAACACCGAGCCTTCCGGGCTATTAAATTTCGAATTTCGATCCTAAGGTCAAGCGGTGATCATAGATTGCTTCAATTAACGTAACTAAAGAATTTCGTCTCGATTCTTATGAAAACGCTCGAATCTACAAGGAACGCATGAAATCTTTTCATGATAAGAGAATCTATAGTCGTGAGTACCATGTAGGTGATCAAGTGCTCTTGTACAATTAACGTTTAAAGTTATTTCCAGGTAAGCTTAAATCAAGATGGACAATGTCCATTTAAAGTAACAAGGGTTTACAACTCGGAGTCGTTGAACTAACTCGATGGAAATACGACTTTTATAGCCAATGGCCACAGAGTGAAGTTATTTGTGAGGGAGAAGGAATCACACCGAAGGAGAAGTAATGCTACCGACCGATCCCCCGACAAATTGAAAAAAAAAATTTGAAAAGCAGAGGAACCGAAATCACCGAATATCGTGTGCTATCTATCTTTCTTCTACTTTTCTCGTGTTTTATATGTTTGAACTAGTTTCGTCTTTTACCGGATGTACGTAAAAGAACCGATGTTTTTTTTAGATAGAATAGGAGTTTTTATTTTGCTTTTGAAATTAGGCCTGGATAAAGATGTCGCGTTTAAAATAGTTTCCGCTTTTGAGAAAAACAAGCAATTGTTGAGAGAGATCGATTGAAAGAAGTTTGTAATGGAAAATCGAGAAGTTCAATAAAGAGAAGGGCAAAGTTTCGATGAGATGCGTAACCAGGGAAAAAGTGAGCATGATGGGAAATGTAGGGAAAGCACAACCAAATCCCGTGATGAGTGTTTGAATGTTGTTGCTAGGAACGATTAGGTGGTTATCCGAAAATCCCGATGGAGATCAAAGGGAAAATTCGAACGCCTCATTTCTTAAGGTTAGGTTGATAGAACGTTACGTCGAACTCCGGAAGATTTAAGTAATGGAATTAGACCCTTATGAATTTTATAATATTTATAAAAATTTTATATAACTTTTGAAAATTTTATAAATAGGATCTTTATGGAATTACTTAAAAGTTTTATAAAGTTTTTATAAAAGGTTTTATTTAAATTTTGTAGAAGTTTTATTAAGGTTTTAAAAATAAAAATAAAAATAAAAAATAAAAAAAAATCTTTGGTCGGATCGATCCGACCTAATCCCGATCGATCCGGAACCTAAAAAAAACCTAAAAAGTGGAACGGGTCCCTTCTTCTTCTTCTTCTTTCACTTTTCTTAAAACAAATTACCGCCCTCCCCTCTCCCCAATTCGAATTTTTTCTTCAAATCATCACACAACATTACTATTAAACTACCCCAACTCTTAAACTTTTCTCATTTTCCTCTCCTCTCTTCAAACTTTCATTTAAATTGAAGAATTTTTCAAGGGAAAGCTTCAACTTTCATTCCGGCAAATTTTCATCTTTTCCGGCCAAATTTCAACCTTTTAAGCATTAGAAGGTAACATTGTAGTCAATTATTTTGTTAATTTCGTTTTTTTTCTAAGCAACTTTTTAATTTGTTACTCATTTGTGTTGTTTTGGTTGTTTCTTTTGTTGTTTTGTTGTTGTTTTGTTATTGTGTCACTATCGTAGAATGGCCGAATCATCAAAAGCTAGTAAAAAACGTAAGCCGCATATCCCAACCCAAATCCCGGTTATAGAAACTAGACCTTTAACAAGAAGAATTGGCGCTTAGTTTTGAAAGAACCGCGTTCGTCAAAGCCTAAGAAAGCATTGAAAAATAAATTTGGAAAGTGTTTAGTTGCAATAGAGAGGGGCTTAGATTTCAAAGATTTGGGAAGGGAGGTAAAAGAAATTTTTGAAAGACGACAAGTGGTTGGAGTTAGCTAGTTTAAGGTCGGGTGAAATTAACACAACCTTAGTAGCCGAATTTTATTCTCTCGGTAGCAACTCATAATGCTACATAAGGTGGTGAGTTAACTTCGTCAACCTAAGAACTAGACAAGACCGCTTAATCCTCGTGTTATAAATGCTATTTATGGTATCCCCGATATACCGCAGAGTGAGGATTATTATACCGTATGGAATTTGCAGAGAGCCCGCAGACTTTGATTATATTGTATCACTAGCCCGTAACGAGTTAGATCCCACCGCCGTCCGGCATGAAAACAGTTTTCCTATGGAAATTGTATACGGGATACGAGAGCTATTAAACGTTTTATTAGCCACACTCTTTACCCTACACGTCATTTTACATCTTTTGGTAAAGAGGATCCGTGTATTGCTTGGGCTATGGTCAATGAGATACCCGTGGATGTAGGCAGTGTGATAATGTATGTATGGCGGCAAGGAATTTGTCTCAATCGCCAAACCAGGCAAATACACATGCCTTTTCCTTGTTTTATTTCTTCCTTATGTCGCCGCATAGGTGTCCCCGAACTTCCAAATGATAATTTGATTGGTGGTTGATGACACGCTTATAGTCCTAGTTTACCACTTAGGCCGGCAGTTAAGAATAGATTTTATGAACCCTAACCGCCAACGACCTCACTTACCCCATCCACTACCGTCCCTCCTTCATCCAAATAAACTCAAAATCAATTTCCAAATACCATCACATACGACATGTTTCAATCAATGGCCTATGATGTTCATCGTGCCAATGCCAATATGGTCGTTTTCGCAGAAAGGAATAGGTTATGGTCTCAAGATTTGCGTCAATGCATGCGAGGTATATATCGAATGAATATACCGCAAAACCCTACCTATGCCGAGATGGATATTCCGCATTGCCAATCCGTACCATATACCTTGCCGACTTTATTCCACCAATGCCACCTCGCTCGTACTTCCAACAAATGCCACATTCTTTTGGATTTCAAACTAAGGGTGTGGGGATTTTTCGACAGTGTACTACGGCAACCGCAACATCCGTTTGGCCAGATTTGGATCATTTGGCCATACCACGACGACACGGGGAAGCACTTTTTCCGATGTCACGAGAGAGATGAGCTCGATGGGGTTGGATAGCTCGGTTCGGATGTCAACATATTTTCAAGATCCATTCCAAGAATCGACTTATGATCCGGCGCTCTCAAAGCTATGCCAAGTTCAAGCCACGTCGAGATGAGTGATGAAGAGGAGTGATTTTAAACATTTTATGATTATTGACATTGAAAACAATTTATTTTTCGTACAATTTCATTTTCGTACAATTTTAGGTTATTTTGGTTTTATTTTTGTAGGATTTTATTTTAATACGATCTTCGTAGAATTTTATTTTACTTTCGTTTGGTTTTATGTTAGTACACACCGTGTAGTAAAATTTATCGTTATAACATAATAAACCGAAGATAGGAAGAAAAACATATCACCTAGAAAAATCTAGGCTTTTTTCCAAGCAAAAACAACTCGTCCGTGAATAGTAATTTTCCGGATCGATCCGGCCTTTTTCCGGATCGATCCGGTGTTCGTATACCGACCCGACAGATTACTAGTTGAGAGGCCGGATCGATCCGGCCCTTTTCCGGATCGATCCGGTAAGTACAAAAACGCCAAAAAGGAGATCTTTCCTACTTTTGCTTGATAGATACATTTCTATAAAAGCGAAGGAGCCGCAAGCCTTCAACTTTGCTCATTCCTTCTTTATTCTATCTCGTCTTTGTTTATTTTCTCGTATCCGATAAAATAATGTCTCACCACTCCTCTCCCTCGGTCAATAGTTACGAACCACATATGCCCGACGGTGTGGTTCCCGAAAGCCATGCTTCGTGTTTTCATAATGACGTTCCGAGACGTCTAAATTTCGTCCATTCTCCTATTCTTACGGAGAAAGGCTTGAATACGTAAAAAATTGATCGTTGGGGACGGAATCTAATCCGAGGTTGCGGGTGGAAGAAGCCGATTAGACTCCAAGAGGTAGAATTAACATTTCAATTGTCGAGATTTTTATGCGTCTCTTATCGATATAACGGCAAAGTGGCCTCGTCTCATCTCATTACCGTTAGGGGCGTCGTTATATCATTTTCTCCAAGCTTATCATAAATCAAATCTTTCAAATTCCACTATCTACTTTTGAGCAAAACCCACACTACGAGTTTCTTTGGGAACTCGGAAATGCTTACAATGTTGTAAATCGTACCGCGTAAGCCTTTCAATACGTGTTTCCACCGTTTGATCATAATTATGATTCTTCGACTCGGCTTTACCCCTCATCCGAGGGCGTGGAAACGCTTCATTAATTCCCGGATCTATCCAACTGTAGATTTTTGTGGTTACGGATGATTTAGAGATGCTATCAAGGTGTATGACCGACCGTGGGGGCATACATTGATCGGAGGGATTTTGATGTTCAAAATCGCAATTAATTTTGCAAGAGAGAGACGCAATAGGGACGACCGCTACCGTTTGCCTGGGTTATCTCTCAACTTTGTGTCCAACCGAATCACGTGCCCGAGTTTACTACGTACGAGATTTTTCCATCTCGTGATTCTCGCCGATTACTTCCGTAGATACTCCCGGATGTTCATCTACGGTTTGAGGTGTTGTTGGAAATCGCTAAAAGTTGTTGTTGTTAAATTAGTACTCGATTAAGTTAGACGGTTAATCGCTTTTTAATTTAGTTTCTTTAAAGTTTGTAATAGTTTCATTAATGTTTAATATATATGTCATTTTCTTTAATCGAATAATATATGTTGCAAAAATTAATAAAAATCAAAATCGTATAAAATTTTAATTTTATTTTCGAACCTATTTTTTATTACTCAACGTACATCGGGACGATGCCATTTCGTAAGTTTTAGATAGTAGGTAAGTTAGTAAATAAAAATTAAAATTTTCTCATATAAATTTATACTTAAATGCTTAATACTTAGTTTAATTTTTCTTGAATCAAAATAACTAGATAATATATAATTAATATGAATAAAAATAATATAAAGTTGTAAGAATAGATTTTAATTAAGTAAAGTAAATTAGATATATTATAATCATATTATATATGTCAATTTTAGATTTTTAGAAGATTTTAAGTATATGTAACTATACATAAATATTATCAAGTAATTTTCATATGAAATTTAGCAAATATACTTATATTATAATGAAATTTTAGAATAATTTTCTTTTCAAAACGAATTATGAGTTTGGAATTGGATTAGAATGATGAGATTTTTGGCACCATAAAATATAAACTATACCAAAAATACCTACCTAAATAAATTTCTAATTTTTGTCCCTACCTCGCCTTCGATTGAGTGATCAAGACCTCACTCGAAATAGCCATTTTTTTTATTATAATCGACCCTTAGCTTAATGTGGTCTACATTTCCTAAAAATCCCACGAGTTTGTACGTACTTATTTACGAAAAGAGATGATGACACAAAAGCTAAGAATGGTGTATGCTGAGATTGAAAAAATTAGATAAGTATTAGTATATTCGATCTTACCTCATGACGCTTGCAAAATAGTCGATTTTGGTAATAAGTTCGGATATGTTAATATTCTATAAAAGAATTAAGAACGAAGCACCATATTTACACGTAAGTAATCAAATACCAGGTATCTTCCTTATCTTTGATTAACAACTAAAAATCGGTTGTAGCTACCAATGATTTGAGTGCGTAGGGTGTTATCTCGAAATGTCCTATATCACTACGAGGTTTAAAAGCTCCCGATAAAAAGTCGAATCATAAGATCTCAAGAATGATTACAAGTTTAAGGAAACCGGACTTGTAATTTTCAATCGAAAGAGTATTACTCCGATTAATCTTGATGAAGCAATGCTTGTAAGTTTGATTTTCTACACACACGCACGCTTTTAGTTCATAAAAAATTAAAATAAAAAAAAAAATCGAATATTATTAATCGAGGTATTTTTGATCAAAATTACGAAGGTGTAAAGTACGTACGACTTGCTTCTTTCTCTTTTGATTTTTCTTTTCTATCCTTTCGATTGACCAACATCCCGAGCCTAAAAAGTATAATCCATTTTGTCAACTACTTGACTTAGTCCTTAATTCCAAATATTTCATATAAGTTGAGATAGGAGAATGATTCTATAATTTTAATTATATTTAAGTAGATTATGCAATTTCCTTTGAATAATAGTTGATAAATAATTTATCTAAGTTATCTACACTTCTTATCTTGTTAATTTCTAAGAAAGATATAATTAATATGTTTATAATATTGAAATGATATTTTACTAATTTGAAATCTACTCTACCACGTATATCATTTTTATTGTAATTTTTATATATTACCGCTTATTTTGCTCGAGGACGATCAAAGAGCTAAGTGGGGATTAGTTGATGTATAACATTTATATGATAAAAATTACGAGGTTTTATATACGTTATCGACTCTTTTTATATAAAATATAAGAAATTATAACGATAATCTTATAAAATATTAATAGTTATGAATAAATCTAAATACTATAAAAATCTAGTAAAAGTAATAAAAAGTTATAAATTTTGTACCGGGATAATAACCGGAGTGTCGTGTCGATTTACGGGGGTATTTTTGGTATTTTATTTGCGATCTTAGGTAAACCAAGACCCCGAGTGACGACACTTTTTGAAGTAAAATCGTATCTTTTGAAGGTAGTAAGGAAGTGCCATGAGATTTAAAGTTCAAGTGATCAATAGTTCGTGACACCATTATCGAATTATATTTTCGACGAACAAATGGCCCATCAAAAAGGCATTTTCTGAAGAAGAGTCCTTCATGGAAGTTATAGATCTTCTCAAGAGCTTTCCAACGCCTCTTGAATTATGTCATTTGGAGATCCAGAGCTCAAGTTATGATTTTATCAAGTTTCGATCAAGTTAAGGAATAAAAAGCTCCCGGATCAATCCGGATTAACCTCGGATCGATCCGAGGAAACTAATGATTATCCAAGATGTGATCCCGCAGAGAATAATCTAAGGGATACTATTTTTATTCCCGGATCGATCCGGCATCACCTCGGATCGATCCGGCCCCGAAAAATTTGCTTATAAATGTAGTAGCCTATACAAAATTTCTCGCAAAGGGGTACCAATATAGTTTCCTAACCTCTTTTTCTTAGAAATAGTATGTATGTATATAGGCCTTATGCCATAAATAAAGTAGTATCGTTATAATGCTCGAGAAAATTATCGAAGATCGTTGTTGTTGAAGTTGTTGTAACATCCGGAAGAATACAAATTTTCCGATTCAACAATTGTAATCGGGTAAAATTTCTTAAGTATCTATGTTTATTATGTTTGTCTTTTTATAATGTTATTAGGCTAGATCTAATAACTAGCCAAAGTTATGTAATCGTTTTATTTCGATCTTTTCGGTAAAGGAATGTCGTCTAAAGTAAAATTGATTAAAATTGAGTTAATTGAATCTTTTTCTATTCTCGTAATGTATTGATAATATTCGGATTGACGTAATTAACCAAGATGAATCGCACCATATAACCTAACGATGAACCGACCGTAGAAGTTAGGATACGAGATAAAAGATAGAAAAACCGGAGGGTAAAATTGGCCGTGCGAAAGCGTGACTACGGAATCCTATTTCCTACCCGGGGGCAGATTTGTCTCGGGAAAGATAGATCTTATTAAAATTGTGCTCGAGATCATAATAATGTTAAAATCAACAGCTTAATTGAAACTAAAACCGGAAAGTTAAATCGATCCGCCCGACAACCGGAGCCTTTTGAATAACATCGGCCGTCCGACAAATGGAATAACCTCTTTTATCCGGGGTAGATTTGTACTGCACTGCTCGTACTAACCGAGATTAGACAAGGGGCTTTGTGAAGATTGAACCGATGACAATGACATATGACAATTTCATACGCTCGTGTGAGGAGGAATTGTTAACCTCGTGAGTGCACCGTTTCATTTACTCAATTGGACCTAAAATAAAAGGAAAGATCGAGCACATTCCGTCTATCGAAAAGATCGTATAAATCAATTATATAAACTTTGGCTAGTTCTATAAAATATATTGGTATCTATATATTTATATCTATATATATATTTTACAATTTATGTATATCTATATATATTTATATATCTATATATATTATATTAGAATAATTTTTAAATTACGTATTTATTTTATGTTGAGTAGAATAGTAGTAATCAGTGTTATAAAATTGCGGTTTAGATCGAGTTAATCACAAACTTTGGTGTTTAACCACACTTAGAAGAATTACCAAGTTCCCTGAGGATTCGACACTCTGACTCACCATACTAGCACTACAGTTTGACCCGATACACTGTCGGTTAAGGACTGGTATTAGCACTAGAAAAGGCCACGCTGCGCCGACAAGCAAGAGAACAAACAGATTTGGATTTCGAGCCGGTGGTTCCCTACCCGCGAGTTGAAGTCGGGGACGATGGTGGCGAAATTCGAGCCGCCGTTGGTCCGATGAAGATGGAAGCGGCCGGTGTTTCTCGATGAATTGTGGTAGCGTAATGACGGGGAGAGAAGTTTGAAAAGGATAAGGTTTTTTTATCTATATATTATGTTTATAATAAGAAACACACACTTACACACCGAGTGTGTGGAAGTTTAAAATTAGTCAAATTACAACGTGCATATAAAGCCGTTGTAAATCACTATATATTTTACAACGTGTATCCAAATTCACGTGGTAAATTACCTTTGTTTACGTAAAATAACAACGAACTTTTGTTTATACGCCATAAAATTACAAATTACAACGTGCACTCATTGCTCGTTGTAAAATGCACGTTGTAAAATTAGAGTTTTCTTGTAGTGTTACTTTTAATGATAAAATTATATAATACCCTTTGATTGTGATTAGTGCAATACTTTTATAGTAATGAAAATTACTAGATGAATACTCCCCCCGTTCTTATTTAACTATCGTAGTTGTCAAAAATAATTTTTTTCATTTGTTGTAGTTAATCCGTAGCATTGTTTATTACGTTTTTCTACACCTACCCTTATTTATTAAGGGTGGAAGATAGACAACATCGTATTAATTATATTCAAAGTGGTAATATTGTCATTTTGTTGTTAAGTCAAAACATCAACTACTCTCCTTAATATGTGTGTCTTTGACAAATCAAATAGTTAAATAGAACGGGTGGAGTATATAATAAATTAGAGTAAAAGTGAGTGGTATTCTAAATGGCGGACCAAAAAACTAAATGCACTTATATTTTGGGATGGAGAAGTATTATTTTATTTATTTGAAATCGAGTTCTATTATTTTTGATACAAATTTATAATACAATCGTTGTAGGAATATCAGTACCGAGTTAGATACATTACAATCTTTCATATCTTTTTTTTTGGCAAACAATCTTTCATATCTAATTCGAGGCGCTGCCAAAATCACGCATATTAAAGGATGTGAATTAATACGTTAATTTTTAAAATGAAATGACTAGAATGTCATTGGATATACTCCTTCCGTTCCAAAATAACCGATAGCTTACCAAAAATTTTTGTTCCAAAATAACTGAGGCATAACATTTTTCAAAGTAGCATTTATTGCTAATTTTCCTACTTTACTCTTATTTAATACTCCCTCCGTTGGGACTTATTCCTTTTTCGGCTGCCTCAAAATATGTCTTATAACTCTAAATAGACTTAAAGTTTTTGCTTTAATTGTCTAAATTGTCCCAACTCATTAATTGATGTCTTCTTAGATATTGTGAAAATAATGCTACATATAAAAGGATAAAAAGGTAAATTAATCAAGTTTTAAATGACCGCATTGTACTTTCATTAATTAATGTCTTCTTAAATATCATGAGTTCCAAAATGTATCAAACAAATTGGGACGGAGGGAGTACTAGATAAGAAGTTAAAAAGAATACTGCATTAATTGTATCATAAGGATTTTTTAGTAATTGCATCTTCAAAGTCATAACATTAATTAAATAACACTCTTAATAAGCGTATTTTTATAGAATCGCCTCGCTATTTTGGAACGGAGTGAGTAATTAATAAGACCTTCTTTCTTATAACTCCTACCGTACTCCCTCTCGTTCCAAAATATTTGAGGCAGCTTGCCAAAAACACGTTTATTAAGAAAGTGGTTTAATGCTATATGACTCTTCGTATGCAATGACTAAAAAATCTTTATGATATAATTAATGCAGCTTTTCTTTTTAACTTCTACCCTAGTATTAAATAAGGGTAAAGTTGGAAAATTAGCAATAAATGTTGTTTTGGAAAATGTTCGCCTTAATTATTTTGGAACAGTAATTTTTTAGCAATCGTATCGTTATTTTGAAACATAGGAGTACTAAATAAGGGTAAATCAAATAAAAAACATAATAAATACGGCCATGTCCGTAAGGACAATATAAGATTGAAAATAATGGAATAGACAAGCTTTCGAAAGTAAATGGTTGAAAAGGACAAAAAAATATAAAGTAGATGACAAAAACACCCTTAATGAATTTAAAACATTTTTTTTATTTTCTCTCTCCAAAATATCATGCAAATCCAATAGTAACTCGAAGAATAAATATCTTTCCCCCGAAATCACGCCACCATCAATGTAGCTACTAGATTACGTGTTACCTGATGGTACTACATTGGTGGAATTGTGACATTGTTACTACATTGGTGGAATTTCATTGAGTTACTACATTATATGTTGCTACATTACTTTTTGATTATGTTACTAAATGTTGCTGAGTACAATTTTATATTGGTGTGAGCATATTTTTGTTAACTAGCAAGACTTAGTCCAATTTTTGATTTGGGTGAACTTTTATTCAATACGTAATACTACCATTAGGTTCAAAAATGCCGGTATTCAAGCTTAAAGGAACATTTGAACATTAGTTACTACATTATGTGTTACTGATGATACCGCATTGGTGGAATCGTGACATTGTTAATACATTGGTTGATTTTCTCGCAGTTGCTAGATTATCCGTTGCTACTTTGGCGTCTACATTGGTTGATTTTCTCAAAGATTTGGTTTACTCCGGCTTAATCGATTCCCGGTGGTTTCAATATCAAGATCGTGATCTACTTCTTCCCGGTCGACCGCAAAATTCATTTTTTTGTTGTTGGTTTTTTCGCCGCAATGAACACATAAGCAAAGCAACATCACCGCAACACAAACACCGATAAATCAAATTGACAAATTCATATATAAACATGTAAATAATGAATCACAAATTCGAAAAAAAAATTGGTATTTTTGGAACCAAACTAAACCCTAATTGGAAGCGGGAACCCAATAGTGATTTGGTAACCCAAAGATCGCGCACATTTGTGAAAAAAATGGGAGATCCATTAAGTAGTAACAATCCATTAAGTTTTAACAATCCATTCACAAGTTGGTAACAATTAACATCAATGTGAAGTAAATTAGCCTATAATTTCATCATTGGCGTGAAAAATGACCGAATGCCGCAAATTTGACCGAATTCCCCGAATTGCGTACACGTTCCTTTAATTTATTTATTAAATATTTTTGTTAATCAAATTTTTCATTAGGAAATTGTTGTAGTTCTTACCCATATTGCCTGAAGCATCACTGCCGCCATAGAAGGTGGCGTGAGCAATCTCCCAAGCTCCGCCGGTATAAACGCCGGGAATACGAGCCTCGGATACGAGTGTCGGGCTAGAAAGAGCCTCGGATATGATCCGGATTTGAACAAGTTCCTCCGCCGATAATTTGGATTCCGATCCGAAGCGAATGAAGCCGATAACAAGTTCCTCCACCGTTTTGGGATTTGCAGAGAAGAGAAGAGGATTGGAGGCTGTGGTTTCTACATTTTGGGATAACGGAGGAATTAGGCTTGTTATAATTATAAAGCCAAGTATTTTTGATATACATTATTTTTCGTCCTTCACAACCATCGTATTATTTTCTCGTCCTTTTTACATAAATAAGATGTAAACTGTCTCTCTATGACCTTTTCCTATAATAAATATCAGATTAAAATCAGATTGGCTTCATACTTTAACAAAATATTTTAAGAATCAATTATTTATTTTAGAACGGATGGAGTATATGAAATAGTGTAAGAAATGAAATGTATACGTTGACCGTATACTTTCGATTCAATGGTTGTTACTTGTTAGTTACCGATGCTATGAGAAACCACAAAGTCAAGCCAATTAAACCGTCTTACAGTAAACGTTTTCTTCATGATCAAACAATTTTTGTTGATTTTTTTTTCTTCCTTTTTTGGATCACAATATTCAAAAGATCAACTAATAATAATGTAGTATGTTCCTGAGTACATGTAACTTTTCATTAAAAAAAAAATGTCTTTCATTATGTGTCATTTTAGAATTGCACCAGCGGGAAATTTTAATATATATTTCTCTAATTTTACAATTACTTTGCTATATCAAACAATTGTTTAAATGATATAATATATTAAACTTTATTACCAAAATTATATATGATTTTTTAATATATATATATGACAATAAATTGCTCACCATTTTAATATGTATGAAAATCTAAAATTGACATATTAGTAGATGAATGTATTACGTTTTTTCATATAACGTCATGCATTAACGTTGTTGTTTTATAATTTTAAATCATCTGGAAATAAAATGAGGAAGATCAACATATATAGCATCATTTGTAATACATGCCTCATAAGTATGAATAGTTTGTATTACTCTCTCCGTTTCAATTTATCCGGCATACGCCTAAATCATGATATTAAGGATGCGAGCTTAACGTATTAATTTTTACAATAAAACGATCGTAATATTCTTGATATAATTAATACTACTGTTTTTTTAACTCCTAATATAATAAATAAGCGTAATCGCAAAAACTCGTATTGGAAATTGTATTGACTCAGTATAAACGAACAAAACATTTTCGACAACGCTTCGCTTATCGCGAACCAAGGAGTAATTATTTTGTAACTGTATTAGTTGACTTATTTAGAATTATTTTTTGCAAACTTTATTGTACTCGAGAGAGGTTGTATTCAAGATCCATTTATTTGATTGAAAAAATTGAGGCTTGGGGGCAGGTGGTATGAAAACGATAGAGTTGGAGTCATGAAGTCTTTGTGTGACACTATTATGCGTGGAGGACAAGAACTCTGAGATTCGTTTGAACATGAATTTTTTTTGGGTAAAATGAAGATAAAAAATAGCTTTACCCCAAAATAATTTCCACAAAGAGAGCCTATCCCCTATTTATTTTTAGTGATATTTAACAAATAAATATCCCTACTTATTTTTAGTGATATTTAACAACGCCTATTCACTATTCACGCCCTAAACATATTTAATTATTAAAAATTATAAGTGATAGAGATGTCACGGAAATAAATAATAAATATTTAATGCGTATAAATAAATATAGTATATAATAATATATATTATTTAATATTATTCAAATGTTATATGATAAAGATAGATGATGTATGTCATATGATTTTTTGAATCGAGATATCAGAAAATAAGTGATACGTATTATTTTATATTATTTTGTGATAAAATTATTTATTCATATCTTTAGGTAGATTAACATTAATGGCATAAGCCAAAAACCATAAAAACAAACAATAAAATTCAATGCTTATACATATATCAAAGTCAAATTTGATCGTCAAATCCACTAAACGATAAAGAATTCAACGCCAGTACATATATCAAAGTCAAACTCCACCACCGCCAAACCCACCGCCAATACCACGCCCTCCACCGAATGAACCACCACCAATTCCTCCTCCACTTCCACCTGCACCACCACCACCTCCGCCACCCCCTGCCGCACCACCACCCCCTATTCCTATCTCAATTCCACCACCACCTCCCCAACCAAGATCTCCAAAAGGGCCATGTATACCACCTCCACCACCCCATCCACCCCCAATCCCACCCGGTCCTATTCCGATACCACCCCCTCCTCCGACACCGCCTCCAAACCCGGCATCGAAAAACAGCTTCTGATCTGCAGCTGGTAAGCTCTTGGTTTCTAGTAGCAACTTTCTCCCATGTGTACAAGAAAAAAGAGCTCCGGCAACAACTAGTGCAACAAGAACAATCTTGGAAGCCATGTTTAAACGAAGGCCCATTAATGTTCGAAGTACACTGATTTGTGAGAGAGCTGCATGTATATATAATAGAAAAAAAAGGAGAGGAGGTGCCTTCATGTTGTACATGTGTCTTCTCGTACAGATAGGAATAACGGTTTTATATTTTTCATGTGCTTTACTATGGTCCTGTAAGATTAGGTGGCAATTAATGCTTAGTTTTGAACACTTAATGCACGCATTAAGCATCCACCTGTGTTAATGCATTTTCTTTAGGATTTAATTATTATTCTTGTTATTATAAACAAGTTTGAATTAATGTTTGATTATTTTTTTTTAAGAATAAAAATTTGACCCTGTATAACAAATGTTATTTTTTTATATGCTTGTGGTTATTCATCATGCCGTGATATATTATTTATTAGTAATTATATAAGACATACATACATATATTAAGTTTTATTACAAAAAAAAAAAATACTTTTAGTTCTGGTTCTATATACCGACACTCTCTAATTACTTCCGCAACTACAATCACACACATTTTCACATATAAATGTGTGTCGTAAATATTTAAAGAGTCTAAATAGAACTTACCAACAATAAATATTTGTAATCGTAATTATAAGAGGTCTAGTAGGTAGATACTCCTAAGATCGATTTCTAGGGTGTAGCACTAAAGTCAACCGGACTAATTAAATTCAGTCATAAAGGACGGGTCTTGGTCTTAAAGATCTAACTCTTTACGATTTCTTTTATCTCCACAATAAAGTAATAAAATTTAGTGATACAACCGTAAACACGTTTCATCAGCCTTTTCATCAGAGTGATCACGAACAATAAGTTACCCCAAACGTAGTGCCAGATTGTAGCCTCACCCTACATATTTTTTATTCATTCTCACTACAAAAAAATGTTTCTTTTGTGACAAATCTTTGGTGACAAAGTGTATAATTATCACAATAGATCAACATAGTGACAATAACTTTGTTTGTCACAAAAAGATGTAGAAATTAGTAACAAAAATTTGATATTCTCACGGAAGGTTAGATGAGTTGTCACAAATTACCTAATATCATTTTTAGCATGACACTTTAGTGACAACAACTGTTTATCACTTTCAATTTTTACCTAGGTGTTTTTTTTTTACTAAAGTTTTACGACCTCTTCTCAGTTAAAAGACATGACAAACATTCACATATAGTCATCATCGTATTTTAATAAATAAAAAATTGCATTTCCATTTCACCCCTGTTATTCCTAAAAACCCTCGTTCATCTCCTCCCGTGAAACTCCGGTGGCTGTTCGGCTTTTCTCCATCCCGTTTTCTACATGTTTTCATCTCCTCGGCTAGGGTTTCCCTGTTCCCAGTCCAATCAGGATAAGAGAATAAGACAGAGACCAGGAAGGAGGAGACATCGGTGGATCAATCGGTGGATACCAAAATTTTGCTGGCTAATCTCGTTCGAGAAGCTGGATCGGATGGCGAATTTGGTAGGCTACAGCGAACGTTGCTCTTTGCATCAACCTCAGCACCGAAAGCAATGTCACTTAACGATCCTTCTTCTCATCAGCGCCGTTCACCACCAGCACACTGGTATCAATTTTTTTCCAGCGAAGTTACGATTTCCTTGCAAATATATTCATTTGAGAAAAATTGATCCTCTTTTTGAGAAAAATAAAGACAGCTAGCCATTTGTTTTTCGATATTGCTTTTTGTTTTGTTTTTTTATCAATTACGGCTCTATGTATCCAATTGATCTGTTCATTGTTAATGCTAGATCTCCCGATTACCTTGAAATTGCATGTAATTAGATTAGATTGGTGTTAATCATGTTTCATTCACAACAGTATTCTCCATTTCATGTGATTCAACTAATTCTGACCCATTTATATGTGCAAGCCATCCTTTTTTTTTTCTTTTCTGTTTAGCTGCAAACGCTTTACTTGTAATGTATTGCCAACTTGAAAGTTCTAAATCTGAAATATTATGATGAGAAATTAAGGGTGTTTTTGGTCCTACTAAATTCTGGAAATGTGCTATCAGCAAACTCACTCTAACTAAGCTCATGTGGTTGCTTTGAATATTTTATCGCACTTCACTGGGTAGTGGGTACATGTCGTGATTGATCATCTTTTGGAGGGGACTTGCTAGGTGAAGGAGTCTATCCATTCTTTCATAATTGTTTTGCGTTTTATATTTTAATTTACAGTTAATTGACTATAAAAAATATGTCATGTGTTCAATTAGACCTACTATAGAAATATACTCCATTCCTTCATTGCATCACCTGAGTTGCTGTTTCTTGTAAATTTGGGTTACATGCTCCTCTTTGAACCGGCTAATTTTCATCCCGACTATGGACTTACAAGTTCAGTTTAATTACTTCTGATTTGCTTTCAGTTCTTCTTGGTCGCATTGATGAAATTTGTCAGAATCTCTGTGTCTAGAGTAATTATGTATGTATTTGTGTGCAGCGGAATTCACCATCTATCATCATCCGTAAAGCCATAGCTCACCAACCAATCATATTTGTTTTGAAACCTTCTATGCAAAAAAACTGGTAAGATGTTACGCTATTCATGTTAAAGCCTGTTCAAAGCGAGATTCACAAGCTGATATGACAATGTGTCTATCATTTGAAGTAAGGGAGGCTTTAAAGATGGGAAATTTGATTTTCATTTGAGGTCTATTGATGTAGCGTTGTTGGCCTTTTACTGCTGCTAATTTCTTGAAGTGGGATTTTATCTTATTTTCTTTCCATCTGAGTTGCATTTCTATTTGGGATTTTTGTGTGCATAATTTGAATTCTGTTTTTAATTCGAGTGTATTCTACTTTTTTTTTGGAATCTTTCAATTTGTGCTTCTGTATTGTAGGATGAGCTGTCAACAACCTGCTGCCTTTGAGCTGTGGGATGGAGCAAGAACAAGGGCAAATCTGAGATAAAGTTATCAACATCATAGCGAAGGTGGGGGTTGCATTGGCCTGGAGGTTCTCTGCCCCAAATGGCAGCAGTCATCCTAGTAGTGACTTGGTAATTTATTTTACTTACTATTGATTTTATTGTGTGCTGTGTTGATATTAAGGATCCACTTTTTATCTGTTACATATCATGAATTCTTACTTCTAAACGTTTTAATTGTGTTCTGTCCTCTGATTGGACCTAGTTGTGTGTAAATATTTAGGCCTGTAGCGTACCGAGGTCGCCTAGCGAGTTTTAGAACATTGTTGACCTATATAGGTGCAGAATGGTCAGGAAATTATCTGTTGCATGTGAGATATGAAGCTCTTGAACTGAGAGATGGAGGATAGGATTATCTTGGAAAAGGTGCCTCAAAGGTAAAATTGACTATTCTGATTGTTGAATTTTGTGTCAAATATAATTGTTGATTGATTACTGCTTTTTTATCTTCATATGCCGGCTGTGAACAAAGTGAACTCAATTATTGCCCCAGCTCTCATTGGAAAGGTATGTTATGCCCAAGTGCTTCATGAGCCAGCCAATCCTGAGTACCTTACAAGTCAATAAAGGCTCTAATAGAAACATGACTATTTGATATTGTGTGATCCCAGAATTTCAACATCCTGTGGATTTAAGTGCAACGAAACCTCCATCCAATGTCGAGAAGTGCGAGTTGTGTGTTTTTTTCCTTTTAATGTTTCTATGTAAATGTGCAGACCAGATTTTTTCTGTGCATTTTCAGAGTACTAAATCTGTTGCATGTTTCACTATTCAGAAAGCAAACGCTTGAAAGAAATCCGGGTAGATGGATGTGTGGTATGAGAGTTTCAGCAAGCTCTAAAGCAAACGCAAGTGTAAGCCTCCTGATGATATATTTTAGATCTTGACAGCTCTGTAGTTTTTCAATACACCTGACCCTGCCATATGATATCAAGTTTATAGTAACATTAGTGTTTTAGTTGTTTGTATTAACTGTTAAGTATGACATCTCATATGTCTGAATGCAGGGGTCGTTTTCATGAGTTGTAATATTTAATATATCATATATCATATAAGTTGAAACATCTGTTGTGTCTAAATGTTGATTGTAAGAGTATCAATAAGTATTAAATTGTTTGCAGAACTTCTACTTTGGTCTGGTGGAGGATAATCAAAATATTACATCTCATGACTACATAGAGATAGCTCCAGTTCAAGGTGGTGGTAAAGATGTTGATGCCAAAAATGAGGTAATCACCCATGTTTGTCACCTATAGAACCATGCCCTCACCATGTTTGCATAGATTTTTTGGTAAATCTCCGAGTACTCATTGTTCTTCCCTCTATCCTTGAACTATGCAGAATGAGCTTACCATTCTGGATTTCATATATCTACTAGTTGAAACGATCGATAGGCATTTTGGCAATGTGGTAAGCTTTTAATTTAAATGATTATTCTTTTTTGGTTAATAGCTCACCAATTGCAGTTAATGTATTACCTTTATTAGTCTTCTTTTCTTGCACATATACTATAGTTAAAACTATGCATCCATGGTGTGTTAGAGCTGGTGATATGAATTGTTTGAATGAACTGTATGCTTGCTTCTATGATAAGTACATACACTTACATTTACAAGGGGAGCACAAGCATACATGAATGTAGTGGATTTGGATCTTGCTGAGTTTGACTTTAAGAAGACTCTTGAATTTGATCCCGACAACAAGTAGGTCCATTTCGGATTTGTGCATCTTTTTTCACAATGTATTATTATGCTACTGCTCCATTTACAGGCGACATTCATTCCAGCAGCTGAACCTCATGACACTAGTTATTTCATGAGTCGTTATATTTGGAATCCGGAGGATGATAACATCAAAGGGTTCGCAGAATGTGATGAAACGTCTGATACCGGCAGTGCTTCCTATAGCAGCAGTTCATACAGCAACTTACAAGATGAAGATGTATGCTTTTGATTTGTCAATTATTAGCCACCTTCTATTTGTCCAGAAACTAAGATATTAAGCTGAATTTACTTTATCGTATGCAACACATAGTATAATGATTAAGAGACTAATTCGTCGTATTTTTTAAAAATACGAAGTGAAAGAAAAAGGGTTAAGCTGAAACCATCTTTTTCGCTTCTCTATTTTGTTTCTTTGTTGCAGAATTAGACAAGGAAAAGAATATCCTCTTAATACGTGATGGAGGGATAGGAATGACAAAGGAAGGGATAGGAATGACAAAGGAAGATTTAATCAAGAACTTGGGGACTAGCAAAATCTGGAACTTCAGGTATGTGGTTTTGTGGTAAGAAATTTACGAGAGTCGAGTTGTATCGAGTAGCTGTACATTGGAATGAATACAGCTTTTCCAGAACATTATATATGTCTATTTTGGGTAGTTATTTATATCTTGAAATTCTTCTTGGAGTCACATATAAGGCTTTCTCTTGCATTCTTGCAGACATGCTTACGAACTTCGGTATTCGTAGTATTTTCTTGTGTATTTCTAGAGTGCGGGTTATATATTGGTCTATTTTTGGTAAATACGCATTGATTGAGAAGAATTACCCTCTGTGCTTGCCTTTTTTTCCTAAAGAAATCATTTTTCTATTCATGGTAACAAGTTTGACATTTGTGGCCATGTTCGAATCATTCACAACCCTTTGTTATGATACTTTGCATATATATATATATATGACTGCATCTCGTTTTCGGGACTTTTTTTTGTATGCAGCTTGATGATATGGGCAATCATGGCACGAAGATTGTGATATTTAACCTATGGCATACTAACGATGACACAATGGAGCTAGATTTCGAATCAGATCCGCAGGTCCATGGTTTCTTTTCCTTTCCATCTTCTAGCTACTACATAGGTTTTTACAAATTTTCCTTCTTGTGTGAATTCTTGTGGTGGCCTCTACAGTGTGTCCCAAGCCCATCAACATCGAATCACAAACGAAGTCTGAATAAGTAAACCTGGACTATCTATTAGCTTCTTCTTTTGGTAATTAGTTGTTTTGGTGAATCTTTGGTGCCTTTTGGTAGTTGATGTACCTGTTGGAATATTTCCATATACTGTTTTACGATTCCGGTTGATTGAACCATTTTGCAGGCGTCTTTATTAATCTAGCTTTTATTGAACTATTTGGTCTTGCCCTCGTTCTTTCGTAAAATGATGTCCGATTATAGTTTTCCGACTAGTATAAATTTATTAGCAGTTATTTAGTTCTTTTGGTGTTTTTTTATTTTTGTAGAGTGAATGCTAAACTTTTGTATACTTAGTAAAAACCACAGAAGGCTTAGCTACTTAGTCTACAAACATGGTCAGTAGATGACCTGCTTCTTTCAGTTTTTTTTGGTGTTTAATAGTTAATTTTTGTGTGTATATTAATTTTTTATTCTTTTCTGTGGTATAGATTTTACTAGAGTATATATTATTATTATTTTTATTATTATTATTATTATTTAAATGTAATTTTCAGTAATATTATTAATATAATAATAATTATTATATTTAGAAAACGATGACTTCCAGTGACAAAGTGTTTGTCATTAAAGGGAAAAATGTGTTTCTAGCCTTCGGTCCCCGAAAGGATTCAGTGATGAATTCTAGAGTCTTTTGTGACAGAAGTATTGTCACATGTTGTGCTTTATAGTGACAACAGTCACTAAATATCTGGAGAGCTTTAGTGACAAATAGTCACTAAATAGCTCGATAGCTTCAGTGACTTTCGTCACAATAGGGTATCCTTTTGCGACTAATACAATACTTGTCACGGCAGAACCCTTTAGCGTCGGCAAATATGCGACAAGCGTCACAAAAAAGATTTTTGTCACAAAAGGCGTTTAGTGACGAAATATAGAACTTTTAGTGACGATTATTTTCGTCACAAAACGACTTATTTTTTGTAGTGTCTTTCTCTATCTTTTTAACAAAAAATAATTTTGAAAAATTGTTTATACAAAAAGAATGAATATTTTAATGATGTAAGGGTAGAGATAGAGATGCTGATATATATTACACTGAATTTAGTTACTCTAAAATAGAGATATGTAATTTTTAATAAGTATTTTTGAGACAAATGATATGGACTTTGATTATAGGGAAAAATAAAGGTATTGTTGAATCCCGACATATCTACACCATCATTTAGACAAGACAAGTTAATAATGCTGGAAGAATTTGGGCATTTGGGAGCTTACCACTGATCATTTTTGTTTTTTTTGGATAAACACCATATGCATTACATCTGGTCCAGGAGATTTATTACCTGGGAGTTTCTTAATATATATAGCACCTATATATTATCTCTGATTTTGTGAAAGGGCCGCGAATTCTTCTATATCTGCTTCTGAGATTTTCGCAAATTAAGGTGGGAGTGGGAAGTATTAGTATCATCATTCATTAATCTGGGATGTAAATAGATCTCTAAAATAATTACGTGCCACTCCTTGGAGTTCTTCCCCGTCTATAACAATCTGTCCATAAGTTTACATATTTAAAAAGGGAGATAGTGTTTTTTTTTTCATTCTCGAGCTTTCTTTGTGATGGAAATACTTACCCTAACAGCCTTTCTATCTGCATCAAAATTTCTTTCTCCTCTGCGATAGAACGGGATGGCACCTTATGCACCTTTTGAAGTTTCTTCTGCAAATCTGCAAAGGGGTGTGACAATCATTTTGCTGTGAAATTTGACATGATGAAGGCATTTGATAAGGTAGAATGGGATTTTTTTGAAGCAAGTTATGACTGCTATGAGGCTACACCAATAAGAAATATTACTCTTATTTATATCATGCGTTTCAACAGTTTTCTTATCAGGTGCTCGTAAACGGAAACCCTTCGATTGATGACTTTTATGCCATCTAGCTAGGGGCATTCTCCAGGGAGACCATTTGTCATTTTTTTTATATTCATCCTTTGTGCTGAGACAGACATGTGCTATTAAAGGAAGGGCAGTCATTATAGCTTAACCATCTTTTGTTCGCGAATGATAGTCTAGTTTTTTATGAGGCCAACCCTACGTCGTGCTGTGCAAATGTTGACATCCTCCAAACTTACGAACAGATTTCGGGTGAAATATAAATTTCATTAAGACGTCACTCTTCTTTAGTAAAAAGGTTCCCAAGGGCTAGACAATATGAGATATGAGCACTATTCTCTATCCCTCTAGATAATGGTTCTGGAAAATACCTTTGGCTTACCGTATTTGATTGGGAGAACAGAAAATTAAATCTTCTTGTACATGAAGGGCATGATCAGCAAAAAAACTCAAGGGTTGGAAGGAAAATTTTCTATCAGCAGCAGCAGGAAAGGAAATCCTTATCAAATCAGTGTTACAAGTCATCCCACAATATGTAATGCAGCGCTTTCTTCTTCCGAAAATTCTTATTGAGGATATATATAGATCGATATGCATATTTTTATGCAGTAATTAAACAGAGAAGAAAGGATCCATTGGCGGGATTGGAGTACCTGTTGTAAGACAAAAATTGACGGGGGATTAGGCTTTCGAGTTTTGAGATGTTTTAATTTTGCATTATTGGGGAAACAAGCGGGTAATCCTACAATCACCATCCTCGATTGCATCAAAGCTGGCGAAATAACCTTGCCATATTTAACAACTTTGATTCCACTTTCAAACAAATACACTAATTTTATTTAATATCAAACAAATCCACTAAAACATGAAATACAAAAATGGAATAAGGACATAGTTGTCCAATGGAATGAAAATTAGTCGTTTTTTATAATATTAATCCACTGGACTAAATGCTAATTAAAACTTGTATTACATCCTTTGTCACATTTTTTCAGATACTTCATGCGAAGAGAAGATAAAGAAACAATTGGAAACTGATGGCCAAAATATAATGGACCAACTTTCACCATCGTGGTACCAGGTTCGTAGTAATACAACGGCGAGTAAGCGTCGTATCCCACGACGACTTTTGAAAAAGTACCTCGGTCACTTTTGTAATTAGTTTGGGTGAACAATATCGTGGAAGGTTCTATAAACTAATAATGAAACAAGATTAAGATAACGATGAAGAAATAGACAATTTATAATCAAGTAACTACTCGTGATACCTCTACCGAATCACTAGGAATAGGCTTCTCCCGACCACCAATCAATTATACTAATGAACGTTTTTGTTGGTGTAATCTCCTAAAGAGGTAACGAAGCACTAATACCGCAACCTAATACCCTATGCTCGGTTAAACGATTCTCTCATCGGGATTTAACCGACCTAATATGATTAAGAACCGTAGATGCTCAATGTACACCGAATTCACGGCTTAACCGAAAAACCTCACTCAAGAAACTAAACCCGAACTCGACTAGTTTTACCGGAGATCCTAAAACTCATTTTCCCACACTCTCTCGCAACATACATTTATTAAGATCGTGTGTAAACTCATGAATCAATTGATTAATTTAATTCAATCATTAAACATAAGTATTGGGACACAAACTGTTTAAAAACATTAATTTTGCGTACAACCTATTCCAATTCTTCGTTCAAGACATTGATTTCATAAACTATAACATAATTCGGCTATGGAAAAGTTAGCTACTCATGAATGAAGCAAAAACAAAAAATAAAACACAAATAAAAATATTATTGGTGGGTTGTCAAGCCACAAAAAATAATTCACCTACAACCTCTATAAATTTCGTATACGGAAGCGTGGGTCGAACCCACAGGAACGGTAGATTTATTTCTCCTAAAATTTGTAAAAGAGAAGATATTTGGATTTTTAAATCTAATTTCCTAAGAAGAAAAGTAAAATTAATTATAAAAGAAAATGAAGAAAAACTCATGCTAATTAATTATTCCTCCCTCAATTCCTACGATTGATCATTGATGCAAAATTGACTCGTTAAATTATTAATAAATTGGTTATAGTTGCCGACAATCGTCAAGCAACCAATTTTTCCTATATTCGACAAGCAGGACAATCATCACTACTTATTCTATAATTGTATAGCACACCTCTCGACGATCCCCAGAGGTTTTGTTAGAACAATTGCATTAACGATTAGAAAAACTCAATTCTATGTATTAACGCACATCGGGTTAACTTTAACTTAGATCACTTATTTTTACAACATGGAATCCTACGGGCTACGAACTGACAGACAATATGTTGTTTACCACTTAAAATCAAACATTAAACATTTATGACAATCGCCTAGATTCGATTTTTGGTGCTAGACTAGAAAATTCATCTAATTATCGTACACAAATAACCAAACGACCAATCTAATCATCAACAGAGAAACCAGAAAATAAGTAAATACTAACAATTCAATCGAGTAGTACGAACAATTCGATCTCACAACCTATAGCAATCGAGGGATTAACAATCAATAGATGAAAGAGCTAACTACTCATAAAAGAAAATTATATAAAGAAATATTATACCTTTAGGCATGGAAAATATGAAAGAAAGAAAAAATCGCCGGCCTCAAAGTTGCCCAGCTTTTGTTCAACTCACTCCGTTTCTAATTATATGTCGTGTTAAAAAAACACATAGATTAAGAAAATAAATATTCCCAAAAAAAAAAATTGGAAAGTGTAGTGGTGAATGAATATGAAAGATTGATTATTGAATGGCCTAGAAAGTTGAAATGTAGTATTGAAAAACGAAAATAAGATTAAAATACGTATTGAAAATGTAAATACGGCATATAAAAAGGAAAATTAAATTTTCGACAACCGCGACATATAATTACGAACTAAGAAGTATATTGTATACCCTTGCCGCTCCTTCTACCAGATGGGCCAAGCCCAATCATTTCTTAAAAATTCTTAAATAATAATAATTATTGATTATTAAAAGGGGTCCTTCGAATAATAAAAGTCTAATGTGACTAAAAAGCGAAAATTCACGGTTGACTTTGAACGGCTTTGTCTTCTCATCACAAATCGGGATTCCGTCATTGCGAAAATCGAAATAATGATTCTTGAAATGCCGCTTTCCTCCGATCTTTCACAAAACTTCCAAAAACGGCTCTACAAATCCCAAAATCTTCCAATTTCTCTCTCGAGCTTCCAAAATCTGAAAAGTATCCAAAAATACCCGAAACAGAGCATCTCCCAACAAAATAAATATAAAATAGACGTATAAAACACCACAAAATATGGACTCATCAATTACCAATCGCAAGAATTTTAAGAAAAGTTGAACCTTTTGACGATCCCGTTGGTAACTTATCAAGCAATCGCCGGAGAATTCATCCAAGAAGAACAATATCTTTCAACCAATTTAAGAGAAATTGAAAAGAAACAAAAGAACTAAATCCTAGGGTTGTATGGACTAAAAGTCGACTAAGGAGTGTTGGAATGTGGCAAGATAATGTAAAGAACGTTTATATAAGAGTCCCAATTAAAGCCTAAAATACATAAAAGAAAAGTCATTTATTGCCCTTTTCCAGGCCGGGCGGACGCTCGTAAAGGCTCGGGCACACGCTTGACCTCTCTGAACTTCCCAGGAGTGTGCTTTTGTAGGCAAGCGTGCACCAACACCGGACACCGTCGCAATTTGGCAACATCTTTGCGTATGAGCTCCGATTTGAGCTATCCAAGTTGCAATGGAAAGCCCATTCAATTCCATACAACTTTTGTGAAAAACGACTAGTCTAGAAAATGCCTCCAAAGTGGATCAAAATTAAGTGATAAGAGGGTGAAGACAACGAAGATTCTTGATCCGTTTCAACTCTTTAGCTTCGGGCGCATACTTCTACCACTCAAATCGACTTTCCATCAACAATGCTCCTTTTTCCGGGATCACAATCAACCTATATCCTGCAAAATCAACAACAATACCGTGCATAGCTCCCGCAAAATTAAACAAGCAATAAAATATGAATAATTCACAAACAATGAGGATTAATTGCTCTTGACCGTAGTGACTGGAATGGTAGAAATGCATAAAAAATCAATCCAAGTACCCCAAAAGTGCTTCAAAAGAGTCATAAACGAGGATAAAATCATATAAGAAATGGAAGGAAAGTAGACTCTCATAAGAAACAAACCTTCGTTCTTGTGCAGAGGCATTCTTGTCGGAAGAGACCTTATACGCCAGAATACGATGAAGAGTAGGTAATAGGAGTTTGGATCTCCCGCCGTCCTCACAACAGTCGTGGGAGTATTTAGAAACTAGATCTACAATAATTAGAGCTGTGGTTTGATTTCCCTCTCTAAGCTCGCAAGTTGATGGAAAACAATTGGAGTATTGAATGTTGGATAGTTAATGCCTCAACTACCAATGATGAGGGTATTAAATTTGAATCATGTCCGATTGCGCAAGTGCCATACCCACTTTGCGGAAGTCATCAAGTCGAAACTAAGGAACAAAATATATGTTTTTTAAAGAGCGAGACCGTCGTCGCACATCTTATAGTCGTCATGTTGCTCCCGAGGTTCTAACCGAACAATTGTATCATTAAATGCATAGGACAACGACGTGGCAGGTGTGGAAGTCCGTTGTGCTCGCCAAAATGCACATGATCCATTTTCAAATTCAAATTTCACGCCAAAGTGCCCAAAGCGCAATGCCTAATCAATTGAACATGAATTTGGACCAGGCTGAAAGGATCGCTTTCTATACCCGAGTCCAATATAAGGAAAGGCCCATCAAATGATCATGAATTTGGAAAGCCCGCTCAACACTCCCCGCTTCTTTTTACTAACTTAACTGCCCACAAGATAAAGAGTAGTGATAATGACATAACAAATGTGCATAACAAAGTTTCACAACACACTTTGATTATGATGTGAACCTATTGATTCATATGGGTCTTAAAAAAATCAATGATAAAAAAAGTTGTTGTGATAATTAGTTGTACATATTTGTCGTGGAATAATCATTTCTCCTCCTTTATAATAACCGCCATACAATAAAGAAATGGAAAAAAAAAAAAAAAAAAAAACGCTCAAATAAAAAAAAAAACAAAAGCGGTGGGCTGGGGAGGGTATTAGGGAGATTGTCACTGTTCAGGATTCTACAGCGGCGGTCTTTCCGACATCTGGTTTTGCCGATAAAGATTTGTATTTATCTTACGAATAAAGAAACGGGTGCAAATCAGTACTGTAAATTCACGAGATAAACGGAGGACACTGTTTTCTTAATTCATATAAGAATCTTTTGAGTTTTCCATTTGAACAGAGTTGCAACAGAGGTTTTTTGGGTGTAGGTCAGTATTTTTTTGTTTTGTTTTTGTTTTTTGAATCATCGTTGCATTTCACTGTTTTCTTTTCCTTTTACTAGGTTGAGAATTCCAGACCTTTTTAATAAGTTACTTTGATACAGGGAGTTGCTTATCATAACTAGTAAGCAATCTTTTCTGTTTTTCCCTTTTTCATGCTCTGCTTTGTTCTGTTCTTTCTCAAAGAGCAATTATCACCACAAACTTTGGCTTTTTCTTCTCCATGCATTACCGTCAGTGCCAAACATCCATATTTTTGGTCCATCTTACAAATTTCAATTGGTTTTGCTGCTACTCTGTAACTTTGTTTCATGTAGTAGTTGTTTTATTATGTAAAAGCATTCGTATAGGTTTCAAGTTTGCTGCTTTTCCAAAATTCAAACTAATCAAGCAAATAAAAGGAATGAACAAGTTGATACTTTCTTCTTGATTTTTGGATTCCGTAAAGAATGCATTTTTAGTGTATCTGAACATTAAGTTATTGTGCAATTTTGGCTGAGCCTCATCAGGTGTGGGAAAATGGCGGCTGCACAATTGAATGCTGGTGCATTTCTCCAAGGTGCAAAGGTTCGGAATTCGGATTTCCTGTGCAAATCTTCATTACCAACATCAAGCCCTTCAGTTAGAGATGTCCATTTCTTTCAAAAACTTGTTCGCCCACGATTGAAGACGCCTGCAAATCTTGGAACACAGTGCTGTTACTCTTCGTCCAGTACAAGATGCAACTCATTTCCTTCCTCGTTGTTTCAGCGAAAAAAGCGCATTGTGTTGAGACCAATTAAGCCGTCAAGTTCAGATTGTGACTTGCTATCTTATGATGCTGAAGATGCTGCAATACAAGAAGACCAAGAAGAACTTGCCTTCTCTAATCCTAATGGAGGGCCTCGGTGAGAGTCAGAAGTCATACCCTTTTCCCATTTCTGCTTTTAATTTTCCCCATCATTTTTGTTTCTGTATGTGCAATTCATATATCATTATTTGATTCCTCCAATGTAAAATCACTTTTATCATGTGTGATATTGCCTTTTGTATGTAACCTATTATGCTGGCTAATGATCTTTCTTAGCCCTTAAGCTTTGTGTTTGGAGTCGAATCAGATGCATGCATAGTTCAATGATTAGTTTATAAGCTCAATCCCTACTTTTATGTTACGTTCAGTTCATGATGGAAAGGAATTCCTTTATCTAGGATCGAACAGATTGAGAATGAGGAGGAAAGGATCCCCTCAAGTTCATCTCAAGTACAGGGCGTTAAAAAGGAACTCGTTATGCTGTCTTTACCTGCAATTGCTGGGCAGGCTATTGACCCGTTGGTACAATTGATGGAGACTGCTTATATTGGTAATTTAGGTAAGATGGATTTTTCCAGTTCACTCTCGTTCTTGTTCCTCACTGTGTTTACTAGTTTTTTAATCTTATATTACTGACATTGCACATTTTTATTTTGTATCGGAGACTTTATTTGAATCTTAAAAGCTTACTTTGTTCATTATCAGCATGAGGAAATTTGATGCATCAGTAGCTAATGCAATCTTCCATACCATAATCGATGCCTAATGATGTTTGTTAGGTATTTCTAATGCAATCTTCCATACCATCATCGATTCCTAATTATGTTTGTGGTCTAGTTCTAATCAACAAAGACAATTTCTTTTTCGGTGGCTGCTTTACTTTCGCTAATGTGTTTTCATACTTCAGTTAATTTATAATATGTTAATTTAATTAGTATGTAAACAACTGAATCTTGGATACCTTGATTATTACCTTCTCATGTTATCATGTTTTACTGAAATTGCTATTCACAGTAGTTCTTTCACATGAATATGTTGAGCCTCGTATTTCCTAATATCAGGAATTGGGAGGCTCAGACCTTTGTGAGGCGCATCGTAAAGAAAGTTTGTGTTTTGTCTACTGTTTCAATTTCTATAAAATCTCGTATTTACATGTAATTCACTTATTGCTTTTCTCAAGGTTCTGTGGAGTTGGCTTCTGCTGGCGTCTCTATTACAGTGTACAACACTATATCAAAGCTATTCAATATTCCTCTCCTGAGCGTGGCTACTTCATTTGTGGCAGAAGACATCTCAAAGAACATGAAAAGAGCATTGCATACAGGTATGGGAATAAAGAGAAGGAAAGGAAAAGAAAAAACTCGTAAAGAGTGGGTTAATGGGAAATTTGTTTTGACTCAGAGTTTATATAATAAATATGGCTCAGTTCCTATATCATGGTTATATTCATATGCAGATAAGGATTATAACACAAATTCTGAACAATTCAAAAGTCAAGGGGAAAGACTGCAGTTGCCTTCTGTCTCTACAGCTTTACTTTTGTCCATTGGCATTGGGATTTTCGAGGCTTTAGCAATGTCATTGGGATCTGGATTGCTTCTTAATTTGATGGGCATATCATCTGTATGTTTTTGATTGCGTGTTCGACGCTATTCTTTACGTGCTTGCTACTTGTTTCTATTTGTTCCTGGTCATACAAGACTTTTTTTTGTTCATATTAGGTTCATTTTATTTATCTGGGTATTATGCATGCCATCTTTCTGTTTATGCTTGAGAAGTAACTAGAGAAGACAATGGTAGTTGAGGTGGGAGGGGGGTCGATGCTGAAATGTAAGAGTATTAGGGTTAAATGTGTGTCTGTATTTATACAATTTTTTTTTTTAATAAAGAAAATCTGCGCTCGTGTTCGTGTGCTTAGTACATAAACATAATATCGAGCTCAGCTCATATATGTAAACAAAAAAAATACAAGAGCCATACTCAAGTTTCTTTCGCAAATGGATGTGTTCATTCAGTAGCAGTAGCCCTTTGGAACCTTTTCAAGCAAAGTTTCATATTTCCAATCACTTGTTAAAACACCAAGACACCTATAGATGCTTTATATGTTCTCAAGGATATGCTCAAATTTATACATTATATCCGTGAGTACTTTCTGAAAGCATTTATTTTCTGACAGGCTTCCCCAATGTTCGCTCAAGCACGAAAGTTTCTCACTGTAAGAGCTTTCGGGGCTCCTGCATTTGTTGTTTCTTTGGCACTCCAAGGGATTTTCCGTGGATTCAAGGATACGAAGACTCCAGTTTTTTGTTTAGGTAAGAGTTTGTTTCTTCTCTGAAGGTTTATACATGCATGAGTGAGATAATTATAGTAGGCATTTTGACTTCGTAAACGGGGATGTTAGCATCCCTACGCATGAGTTGCTTCTTTTGGTTTATCATTTAGATGTCATTTAATTACCACAGGGTAGCCGGGGCATACCCCTATGTGGGTCTAGGGAAGGGCAAAGTCATTTAAATCTATTGTATGCATTTTTACCTAATAGTTCTATCTGAGGCTGTTTCATTGGCTTGACATCAGCACCTTTGGTCATATGCCTGTGATAGTTGTTCCCCTCACCCCTTTCCTCCATATATATATGTTCTGGAATATTGATTTTGGCTGTAGTTTTCACATTATTAGAAACAGTATTATTTATCTTGACAATGCTGCTGTCTTGTAGGTTTTGGCAATTTTTTTGCTCTCGTCTTCTTTCCTGTGTTTATCCATTATTGTGGATTGGGTGTATCTGGAGCTGCAATGTCAATCGTGGTATCACAGTATGTGTTGTCTGTTTGACTCTAGTTTCTGTATTATTCTTATTGCATTTCCCTATGTATTCTTATACTAATACATATTCTGTGGAGGTGCCTCCAAAACAACCCTTTTTGGCTACCCTTTCTTCTAAGCACACCTTTTTCATACAGAAAATTCGAGTTATAAAATTTTAAGAACGCTTCAGATTTTTCCGCATTTGTAATGACGCAGCCTCATTCACAGATCTTTTTCCCCTCTCTGTTTCATGCAGATACATAGTTACATTTTCTCTGCTCTATTGCCTGAATAAAAAAGCTGTTCTGTTGCCTCCTAAGTTTGGAGATTTGCAGTTTGGGGATTATCTCAAATCGGGTATGTGCATATTCCTGTAATTTCTTGTATCAAAGACCTTTGATCAATTACTTAACCTGGAAAAGCCTATCGTCTTGTCTCAGGCACAATTGTATTAGAAGTCCATTTAAACCGTCTCTCCAGTCAAGCTTGTTGTGTACCACATGTTTTTGTCTTGCAAAAGGATTTTTAGTATATAACTATCACATAATTCCATGAGTATAAAATTTCATGATGTTCTCCTACTTGCTTTCGCTATGTTGACATAGCTTTATGGGTCCTGTAGGTGGTTTTCTAATTGGGAGAACACTTTCTGTTCTTGTAACCATGACAATTGCTACTTCAATGGCGGCTCGTCAAGGCCCCGTGGCAATGGCGGCTCATCAAATATGCTTTCAACTATGGTTGGCTGTATCGCTGCTCACAGACGCACTAGCTGTTTCGTCTCAGGTTTTTATATCTATGTAACATACTTTGTTGTCAACATTATTGCTTTACACAATATTGTAGCTAAAAATCAAAAGTATGCGCCCAATGTCTGCTTTCTTCCTTTGCAAAGTAATATCCTTTTATTGAAGACACGTGATCTCGTTGTCTCCCCCCTAGATTCCTTTTCTTTCTCCCAGTTATTACTTAGCGGCCATTTGGGTATCCAAAGGGATTGGAAAGTTCTGTCTTACTTTTTCCGGTTGAAATATATGTCGCGACTATACTTACCTCAAGTAGTTCTCTGTATTAAGGAAAGACTGGAAGGTTTGAGTGAGGATTTTGAGTTGGATTTCAATATTGTGCATGGAAAAATGGTGTTATTTATTAAATTTGGTTCGTCTAATAAATCTCAATCCTCTTTAGGCCTTGATTGCCAGCTATTCGTCGAAGGGAGATTATGCAAAAGTGAAGGAAATTACAAACTATGTTTTAAAGGTATATCCATTTTATCTATTTTCTTTTGCTTTGAATAATCCATTATTGAGAGTAACAATATTTGTTTAAGGCGGTTAATTTCGATCTTAATCCATAATTTCGATGCAGATTGGATTATTCACAGGCGTTTTCCTGGCAGCAGTTTTGGGCCTGTCTTTTAGTTCTATAGCTGTTAGATTCACAAAAGATGCAGACGTATTACGAATGATTAGAACTTGCATACCGGTATGCAACTTTTATCTAATAAGCCTAGAAATGTCTAGGGTTGGTAAAGGTTTCACTTATTTCATGTTATTAAATGACAAATCTTTTTGCAGATTGTCAGTGTCAGTCAACCTGTAAATGCTCTTGCTTTCATTTTTGATGGCCTCCATTTCGGTGTTTCAGACTTCTCCTACGCCGCATTTTCTATGGTAAATAAAAAGTTTTTTTATTCAGTTGGCTGGGGGGGTGGGGGGTGGGTGGGGGTGCAAGTGATCCATGTGTGAATGGTTATGATATGATGTCTTTTTACAGATGCTGGTTGGAGCAGTATCGTCTTCGTTTTTGCTATATGCTTCGACAAAGTTTGGTCTGCCCGGGGTTTGGTCAGGCTTGACTCTTTTCATGGGGCTGCGGACGTTTGCTGGAATGATCAGGTATATTTAGATTTGCATGCGTATGCGTAAATATATGTGCAACAACCAGCGTGTCAATCCGTGTGTGTGTGTGTATATAGCGCAATAAGTTGATCGATTTTTTATCATGCTTTTGAGTAACATTTTTCCTAAGGGCTTGTTGTAGTTTGTGAAAGAACGTTTGGTTTATTGTTCTCGTGAACCATGGAATTGGGTTCGAACACCGACATCAAAGCCGGCAAATCTGAATCAAACATGTCAGGATCTAGTGTTTTGAGATCAAACACGATTGATTTTTAAAGGATCGTTGCAATGAAAGAAAAGTAGTTAGAACTTATTTCTCGTAATAAACGCTTTCTTTTGTTTGATTTTGCATATACTTATCGGTGGAGTGGTTTCTGCCATGCAGGATAATGACTAAAAATGGTCCATGGTGGTTTTTGCATGGTGAAATGAGCCAAGGGAAGGTAACTTAGTTACTGAGTGTGTGTGTGTGTGTGTGTGTTTGTGTTTAAATTTTTAAACAGATATGTTAATGGCCAAACATTTACAGCTTGCTGATCCATGTTTACTTGTATCTCTTACCTATTTTGAGGCAATTTTTGTCTTTTTTCTATCTTGAAAAATATGTATAATATACTCATCTGAAAGAAAGAGGAAAATAAATTGGTGTCTTTAGTGACACCACACCATATCTACCGTTTTGGGCACCACGGTACAATCGCCTTTTGCACGGTCGATTCTAGAGCTGTGAATCAAGATTTCTCACCTCTAGAATCAACTTTCCGCCGGTTGAACTTTTTCGGTGTGATTTTCACTTAATTCTGTTGGGTGTTGTTTTGCAGATATGTTCTCCTGTAGTTGGGCAAAATTGAGCTTAGATGGTAGTACAAAGGCTCCTGGAGATTATATAAATAAACAGGGAACACGTTAGCTTGGGGCGTTTGATGTAAGCGAAACAGGCAACGGGCATAGATTGAATTTTTTTTTTCCTCCCTTCCCCCTAGCGGCTGACTCCTCATGCAGAGTACTAATGAAAAACACGCCTATTTATTGAAAGTATGAACGAAGCACACGTGCTTTTCTTTGTGACTCTGCATGTAGAATCAACCACTGAATTTTATTTCTAGGTTTTTTTTAGCCTCCCAAAGTTCGGTAATTTCACGGTAGTTGAGCATCTCTTGGAATGAAAAAAAAAAAAATGTTCATTTACATCCAATGTAAAATGGAAATTTTGATTATTTTTGAATTAGGAATCTGGCATATTTTCCCATGTTAGAAAGTTGGATTATTTAGGCTTTGTGAGATTTTCTGTTTGCAAAAGCAATTTCTGTTGTCCACATCCCCCTGGACTTCAATTACATGCAAAATCTCATACTTTTATAAATGTGTTAAAAAGCCAGTAGCAAATTATGGGTCATTAACCAATGGGCCATAAAAGTTTACATAGACATTTTTATCACCCCACTTCTCTTATCTTATTGTGTAAAATCATGATATATGCCCCCCCCCCCCCCCCCCCCACACCTACTGTATAGTCTGTGTTGCACAAATAATCGTTTTCATCTTCTTGTATACATGTCGGTGTAATGGATAGTGTCTCTGTTTAGGGCTGAGCATAATCGGGTGGTCCGTAAGGCAGAAAGAGATCAGACAAGAACCCAGATTTCCTTTTCGGATTCCAACCCATATCTCTGCAAAGCAGATCATTATACCAAATATGAAGCGCCCCGATGCACGATCTTCTGAAATTCTCACCCGAGTATCTTTTCATGTATTCATCCCATTCTGCTATATCTTTCTCCATTTCCTTGACACTAGGAATCTTCACTTTCCCGTCAATAAGCTCCGCCACCCATCGACTCCTCATCTCTGAGGTATACAGATTCGATAAACTTTCTGAGAACCCAATCACCGCCAATTGTGGAATCCGCGGATGAATGCATTCCCTGCATACATACATTCATACGATCGTCATGTCAACACATCACATTGCTCTTTTTTAACGAGTCGATTATATAGTAGTTGACCTGTAAAGAGGGACAGTGTTATTGATTGAGCCGGTGATGTACTCTCTGAATGTTAAAGAAGAAAAGGTTTCTTTAAGCTTTTCACTTCCTCTGTAGCCTGTGCTAAGTATGACTACATCAACCTTCATCTTTTCAGGCTCACCACCATTGTTGTTGTTAATAAAGATTCCTTCTTTCCAGAACCCGAAACCATTTGCTGCATCTTTGAGTTTGATACTTCCTTCTTCGACTCGATCGTAGAACCCTTCAGGAACAATTGCTAAAGTACATGAACTCAATTCCTTGAGGAAACCATAGTTGGGCACCATTCCGAATTTCGCCAGCCCGTGTTTCTTTTTTATGTCACTTTCCACAAACTTTGCAAATGCCCATCTCTGTCATATATGATCATCACCACAATTCACATGAACATCAACATGATCACTAAATAATAATAAAAAAAAAAAAGCAGATTACGGGTTACAAACCAGAGGGGAAAGCAAAGTGGCCAGCAAACTTAAGAGAAAGCCTTCACCAGGTTTGTGTACTAAAAGCTCAGAGAAGCGATTTAGGTAAAGAAATGCCAATGGTAATCCCCATGGTAGGTAATCTGGAAGGTTCCAATGCTTTGTCCTGTACAACATTGTGCATGGATATTTCTCTCCTGCATTATAATAATAATACAATATAAACACCTAACCCATTTAATTAATTTCTATTCAAATTAATATATCATCAAAGAGGTTAGGCATCATCTTCGTTAATTTGTCAAGCATCAAAATCATTATCCTCATCGGATTTGTGCTAAAAACACATTTAATACATGCTTACCGGAAGTTAATTTCTTTTGTCAAATCTCGTCCAGAGATTTTATTTTAATACATTTATATGATTTAAATCTCTATTTTATGAATTTATTATATTAAAATAATTCTGGTAACCGGAATCGGGTCAGGAACCGTCCCGTAAACCTCTTACCGGTTCTCATCCTGATAGGATTTGGGAATCTATTTTTTACCCTGGACCCGACAATCAGATTTCCCGAATGTTCAGGATCTCATCGGCTCGGAAGAAGATATCCCGGAAAATGTTATTTTATTTCTTTCATCAAATTTACTGAACAAAAAAACATTTTTTTCTTCAACATAGGCAATCGTTTTGAAGGTGAAAAATCAAAACTCAAATTATAAAAAAAAAAAACATATGGATTGTGGCAATTTATTCTACTTTTTACTAAGTAAACAAAGAGTTAGTTGTCAACAATAAACACAAAGTTAGGTGGAAATAAATAACTAATGATCAATATATACAATATTATGTTAAGATACACTTTATTTGTAACGTAACAAAATATAGGCTCGAACTTGGTTATTCTAAAAAAAAATGATTGAGCTTGACACAAAAGTTGAGAAATTTTGAATCCAGAAGAAAGTAAAAAGAAAAAGGAAAAGAAAAACCCTCAAATTTTGAATTTTTTTTTGCTAATGATACATTATTCATTACATAAAAATCCTCAGATTTTGAGAAAAATGTGGAAAATAAAGTTGCTAAATTGGAATGATAAAATAATAACCGAGTAATTTTCATGATAATAATACATTATTCATTACATTAAAAGTTATGAAATTTACTATTATTTGATTTGGGATGGGTTGGGATTTCTTTCGGGTGGACAACTTATACCCGAATATTTGGACAATTCTCGAAAAGTTGGGGTCGGGAAAAGTTCAGGATAAGAACGGGGAGGGAATCGGGTAAAGTCTAGATTTCGGAAAGTTTTGCCAGCAAACAGTACGCCACAAATAAGAACCCAACACGCAAACAAAAGACATGATTGGTTAATTAAGATTATCTATGTTGTGGATGCGGGGATGGGACCAATTTTTTAAGGTTCATAGAATTTGGTACACATACCATATGTCTTTATATGAGTGACCACTTTTTTTTGTTTGTTTGTTTTTTTAGATACGGATCGAGCTATGAAGGGAAAACTTGGAAAATTACGCATACGAGTACGGAAAATGGTAGTATGTCCGCAACGAGAAAAAAGGAAATCAGGTCCCGTAGGGATCCTTTTTTTTTTCAAATTGTGTTAGCCTTGATATATTTTTTCAGGCATGCGTAAATTTATACGTATTGGAGCAAACCGGTGCAAATTTACACGAGCTCAATACACGCCATGTGAGAATTGAATACTAGAAATTTCACAGCTCCTGGTGATCAGTCCGTGTAAATTTGCACATTCTAGTGATCTCCCCGTGGAAATTTACATGGGTTGATTACCAAAAGCTACAAATTTTCAAGGGTTGGTCACCAGAAAGTGCAAAATTGCACGAGGTGATCACCAGAAGCTGCAAATTTCTCAATTCAATCCTCACGTTGCGTGTATTTAGCTCGTGCAAATTCGCACGGGTGACCCAAAACGTGCAAATTCTCATGTGCTACATTAAAAAAATGTCAGGTCTGACACAACCTGAAAAAAAATTTGTCTCTACAGGAACCTGATTTTCCATTCTCTCTGTCCACAAGGACCACACATCTGTGCACGACATCAACCGGTAGTTAGGGTATTCATATCAATCACCCTATCTCTATCCCCACAAATACTATTAAAAAATACATATCCCTACTTTACAGCAACTAAATTCACAATACTCTACATCAGCATCCCTATCTCTATCCTTACAACATTAAAATATTCATTTTTCAACTAATTTTTAAATTCAAATTTTACTCCAACGGCTATATTTCAACGGTTATATTTCAACTACTATATTCGAACACACACATTTTTCCAAAATTATTTTTAAAATTTAAAATTTTTACTCCAACGGCTATATTTTGAACACACACATTTTTCAAAACTTACTTTTTAAATTCAAATTTTACTCCAAAGGCTATATTTCAACGGCTATATTTCAACAGAGGGAAGAAAAAAAAATAAAATCGTTTCAAAAAAAAAAAAAAAAAAATGTAAGGATAGCTACAATTACAATGTCACCCCGTATTTTGGGGTGACACTTTTCATCCACCCCAACGTGTAGGGTGGGGATAAAGTATCCGACGCGGGAGAGTTTTTACTTCTTCCCTATTTTTTTCCCTACATGTAGGGATAAAGGTGGAGATAAAGACTCTGATGCTAATACCCTTATGATCTCACAATTGAGTAAGTGGGAGACACATGTGTACTTTTTGGTCTCACCATAATTGCTGGTAATTAATGTAGTCTCACCAGTAAGCTCTTTATTATTATTCCATTCAATGTAACCGATGAAGTTGTTAAGAAAAAATTATAAATTATTTTATGGAGTTTAATTTTCAAAACATTATTTATTATGTTTTTACGGGAAATTTTTAGCCGCACTCTCCTTGCGTGTTCCGATCTGTTGGATGCGCACGCGAAGACCTTCGGGGTAAGAATTTCCCTGTTTTTTCTACCTCCGACCTTATTTATTAACCGGACAGGTTCGCCTCTTAGGGGTGGGCCAAGGGGGGCGTGGCCCCCCTCCCCCCCCCCCCGAAAATGTATAAATTTAAGGGCGATATTTTATTTCGATAGTATATATATATATATATATATATATATATATATATATATATATATATATATATATATATATATATACTTCCTCGGGATGGGCCAAGGGAGTATATTGTATTTATAAATACAATTAGTGTTTTGCTCTAGTGGTGAGAACTATGGTAAAACTTGACAAGTGATCAGAGTTTGATCCTAAAGACTATTTTTTTGTATTACTCTTATTACTTTTTTTTAGAAAGACCTAAAACAATATTTGGCTCCGAACCTAAATTTGGATATGAACGCTCCACCGGAGTGAATAAAAATTAAAACATTAAAACACCACATTAATTTATATATTTTTGGCAATTCCATCACTAAAATTGAAACAAAAGGATTATTATTAGTGTTGGGAAACGTGTTCAATGGAAAATTATGACTTTGAAGGGTCGTTCTACTGTAGGGAACTGCCTGCGTGGCAGGATCTGGACCACACAGTTTCCTGATGTGGAATACACAGTGCCCCGTGTGTGGAAATTGTGTGGTCCAGATGCTGTCACGTAGACAGTTCCCTAGTAGGGAGTCCTTAGGATAGAATTTTCCGACTTTAAAATCGTCTCCGAAAATAAAATTGTAAGCATTTTAGAATAAAATAGATAAGTTCATTAAATATAAATGTAAGCAGTAGATAAATTTTTTACATCGTCAAGGTAATTATTTTATCATTTTTGTTATAATTGTTGAATGTGAAGTTATAAATCGATGGATATCTATATTTTTTGTTATGATTTAGAATGTCAAGTTATTCTTCTTAAACAAAAATAGTCATGCTAATTATTTTATTATTCATTTACTTTTCTGTTATTGTTTTATAACTATAGCATTGCTTATTGACAATGTCTAAAATCTTCGATAGAAAAATCGGATCTTAATACGGGCAATCGAGTTTCGTAAGGATAACTCAAGTACTCTGACCGTTGAATTTGTTGATGATTTATAGCTGAGCTAATGTCGATTGACCGTCTACGTACCTAGAGAATCTGAGATCAAGGTTTTAATGTAGTTCTGTATTGTGAGTATGATGATCCTTTATAGGAACCCATTGTGGAGGAGTCAACTGTGATGTCATTGATGTTGTGGTCAATGACTTGAAATTGTTATGAGGACAGTCATGGTGTCATTATGACCCTGTATGCGTGAACAATGGAACCGTTATAAGATCGTGGGTTAAAGTCATGTTGACTCATGTAGAGCTCATTGAAGACTTATACCGAACTGAGGGTATCGAACCGATGTGAGCCGTGTATTTTGTAATAACCACTTTGTTGAGGTCGAAATATGTCTGAGGCTTGATGTGGTTTTGAACTCGTTAGGCACGATAGCTATTGGCTTAGAAAGATCAAAACGTGTGTTTAAGTGTCATATGTATGAAGTCGGCTCATACCCACATCACTTATAGTTAAATGAATATTCGACCCTTCGATTTTAAATTCATAATTTGCTTATAAAAATAGCAATGATATTACAAAGAGAGAAGGATGCGGACCGTTTGCAATGGAGCACTGAAAGGCAATATCCATGGCGCTTTTCTGAGAGCCGACGATAGCCACTTGCTTCCCTTTGACCAGTTCCGCCGCGGAGGTGTTGTCCATGTCGGAGTACTCCATGGAGTGCATCACCTTGCCATCGAACACTTCAGGTCCCATACCCGGTTCAAATTCGGGTATGTTCGGTACATCACTGAAACGTCCAACGCAAAGGATCACAAACTCCACTTCGTGTATCTGCATCATAATGATGTCATCATACAATTAATACTCTATTTTACACTTTTAAATACATATTTTATTTTAATTTAAAATATCTCTATCTAAGATGAAATGTATCAGATTTCCAATTTTAAATAATACAAAAAAAATATAAAAGAAAATTTAGAAAATCTAAATTATTGCGGTAAATATAAAGTAAATTGAACAAAATCTATTTGATGCAATGTTATTTTTTCTAATGAAATATCTAAAATAAAGTTATTTAACGATTTACGGTATAAACGGCAAGCGTTCTAATTTGAGACGAAGGTGTATCAATTGTTATACTACATCCGTCTCATATCTTAAGTCATTTTACCTTTATGAACACAGATTAAAAAACTCAATTAATGATCAAACTTTGAGAGTTTTGGACTAAAATGCCTTTAATGATTTATTAAATGGTGTATGAAATGTCATGCATCGAAATAGATAAAATAGAAAAAAATATATTAATTATTGCATTGAAATATGAACGAATAAAAAATACTATAATGACTTATAATATATGACGAAGGTAGTATATGACAGGTGTCCTAATCATTTCTCATAATAGAATAATAATACGTGTTACCTCGTCCTGAGGATCAGGGTTTAGGGTGTCGTGCACCGTCACAACCCATTTCCCATGAGGTTGATCCAACGCCCATACTTCACCATAACCATTTTGATTCTGTGCGGCTCCTTGTCCTTGGTGTGTGTGCCTAAGACTAACCACCTTACAATTGAATCTGATGTAAGAAAGCAGCCCGAAATGATCGGCGTAGCTTTGAATGTAATCAATAAACTGGGACTGATGAGGAAATTCTTCATCCACAGAATCTGGCCATGGGAAATCAGAGAACTGGTAGAAAGATTTAGGAGTTTGGAGCTTAGTAGTCTCTAGAGTTTTGATCCAGACACCACCTATGGTGCTCCGAGACTCGAAAACGATCGGCCTGAAACCCTTTGATAGTACATACTTGCAAGCAAGAAGCCCACTCACACCAGCTCCAACGATTGCCACCCGTTTTCCATTGTTGTTGTTCGTACTCATCTTTGATTGCTAACAGCTAATAAATCCAAGAACTTTAAAAGAGGGAGTACAGTGATGAGATAGATGAGAGTTGAAACAGTGCTTTAGTTTGGTGACTTGCCACACCTTTCTCCTTAGCCTCATTAAAAAGTTGAGTTATATATCCGGTTTTTGTGGGAGCTACTAATCACCCGGGAGACGATCCACGACGGTGCAAACATGCATAGCTCGCGGTGCGGTGTATCAAACGGCGTCGTATCGGGCGACAACGACGCCGTTTGATTTGATTTTTTTTTTTTTTTTTTTTACATTGGATCCAAACTGCGTCGTGTCGGAACAAAACGATGTCGTTTTGATGCACCGCACGAGGTGCGGTACATGTTTTCACTGTCGGGGACCCTTTCCCTAATCACCCTCCCCAATTTTTTTTTCCCTTTTTTTATATTAATCTATACAAATTCTTTGTTTTAAATTTTTTTTGCTTATATTTTCTATTTTGCTTGTAACTTTTTTTTGATAAATTATTTTTTTAATAAATTATATGTTTTTGAAACCTATTCAATTTAATCTATCAAATGAGTCCAATATTGTATTAAAAATAATTTTATCGGATCCAATATAACTCTTATTAATTTTTTTTGAATTATGTAATAGAAATAATAGATAAACGCATAAATTAATCATCAAAACCATGCATAAATTCAAAATATTGTCCGGGTTGATCTATCCTCATTACATCATACCACAATTGAACACATACTTGATAATCACGAGCCCATTCGTCTGATGGGTTTGATTCGCCTGAGAAACGCCATATGATAATAGGTGGTGCAGAGTATTCGGGGTACAAGAAAACTTGTACGAAGTGATTATTTTGAATATGACCGATAGCTATATGTTGCCGCCGGGAAAATGGAACCGGCGGGGATCTCAACGGCAAGTGAGTATGACAATGAGTATCATGTGAATCGAATGTATGTTGTACCACGTTGTACGCCGAGGCTACTGATAAAGTATAAAACAGCAAAGGGAAGAGTACACTTGCAAAGGGAAGAGTACAACTTGCGCCACAAGTTTGGTTGTTTACATTGGATAGAATATCCATAGAATATTCCATTCTTGACTAGGAATATTCTAGGAATATTCCCCGTTGACCAGAATATTCCTTGGAATATTCTATTCAGTCCTTTAGCTACCAATAAGTATAAATACCAAAATGTAACAGTGAATCATTAGTATGAAATAATAACAAACAGCTCTTTCTTCTCTGTTGCATACAAATTTCTTCATTATAAATTTCTTCATGGTATCGGAGCGGGTTACTTAATTCTGGTTGGCACTTGGTTATTTCTTCATCTTACAGCAATGGCACAACCGAATCAGCAGCAGGTTGTTCCATTAAGTCCTTACTACCTGCATCCAAATGAGAATCCATCATTAGTATTAGTTCAACCACCATTAAATGGAAGCAATTATCATGCTTGGGCAAGATCAATGCGTATGGCCCTACTTTCTAAGAATAAACTTGCTTTTATCAATGGAAATCTCCAAGCACCACAAGCTAATGAAGCTGAACACCATGCCTGGGAACAATGCAACAAAGACAAGGTGGTGTCCCGGATCCTAAATTCGCTTCGGTTCGATAGTACACAAGTGTGACGTGGCTCAATTCAGCAAGGGAAATCTGGATAGACCTACAAGAGAGGTTTTCTCATGGTGATCACTTCAGATTATCAGATTACTAGAGGAGGTAAATTCTGTAAAGAAAAATGATCTATCTGTCACTGATTATTACACTAAATTGAAGATCCTATGGGAAAAGTTGTTAATATTCAGACCCTATCCTAATTGCACCTGCAATCCTGTGTGTAACTGTGGTGCTGTGAAAATATACAGAGATTATTTTGAATCAGAATGTGCTATCAGGTTTTTGAAAGGTTTGACTGATAGTTTTGCTCCTGTGAAAGCACAAGTTATGCTAATGCATCCCTTACCTCCTATCAACCAAGTCTTTGGCATGGCAACAAGCAAGCACGAGAGGCAAATTTCGAGTTATTGTTTAGGACATCCGCATTGCACTGATAATCCCGTTATGGCAAATCAAAGGAGTAATGTGTATGGACAATCCGGTAATCAATTTAATCAAAATAATCCTCCTAGTGGAAGTGCTCAATATCCAAAGAGACCTATGTCCAGCAATAGAAACTTTCAATGCACTTTTTGTGGAAGACAAGGACACACTGATGATAGATGCTATCATAAGCATGGCTTCCCTCCAGGAGGAAGGGGAAGAGGCAGAAATAACTTTGGCACTGGAAGAGGAGGAGGTAGAATTACAGTAAATCAAGTAGATGCTGAGGAAGGTACTGTTATAGAATCTAGCAATCAATCTGTTGCAAATATGTTCACACAGGAACAGTTGGAAGAGTTGAGAAATTTACTACATGTGCCAACTGGTGGAAATCAAAATGAGACAACATCCGGTTAATCAAGCCACCGTGCTAAGTGCTAATTTTGGATCTCCACCGCCGGTAAGTGTACCGGTAAGTTTGCACAAACCAAAAAACAAAGCAAGGATTATAGACTCGGGTGCATCTGATCATATAACATGTTCTCTTAACCTTTTTTCTTCTTATATTGCTATTCCTCACACCTAAGTCACATTACCTAATGGAAATCAAACTAATGCCACACATAAAGGAATGGTAAAACTCACCCCTGAACTCACCTTATTAGATGTTTTATACATACCTACATTCAAACACAATCTACTTTCACTCGCAAACTTTTACACAACAAGAGTCTATCTCGTTCTTTTCACTTCTAACTATTGCTTCATTCAGATCTTATGACCAAGAAGAAGATTGGATCACCTAGACATTACCATGGCCTCTACTACCCGAATTACAATGACTTTGAATCTCCATCTACCTCTATGCCTACATCAAACCATGTCAAGTCTCGTAAATATTTCTCAGGTAGGCCGTATGCCTATGTTTGGCATCTTAGGTTAGGGCACATGTCAAATAAAGTGGTCAATGATGTAAGGCTTATAGAGCCTAGTGTATGTTCTTTTGAAAGTGGCAAATGCAAAGGTTTGTTATCTTGCAAAACAAAGAAAACTTTCATTTCCATTAAGCAATTCTATGGCTCTTCATGCTTTTGACCTTATACATCTGCATACGGGGACCATATAAAAAGGCCAATGTGTACAATGAAATCTACTTCCTAACTATAGTAGATGACCACACAAGATACACTTGGATCTATCTTCTTAAGGCAAAATCCCAAGTAACTACCATAATAAAACAGCTTTTATGCCTTTGTGAAAACTCGCCTTTGACAAGAAAATCAAGACCATAAGATCCGATAATGGTTTAGAATTCAAACTACCGTAATTTTATGATGCTAATGGCATCATTCATCAAAAATCTTGTGTTCATACCCCGCAACGTAATGGCATAGTGGAGAGAAAACATCAACATATTCTCAATGTTGCTAGTGGCACCGAAAATACAAGGCAACATACCTTTGATTTACCGGGGGTTTTGTGTCAAACACTCGTTACCTTGATTAATCTAACACCTTCTCCAAAAATCCAAAGCACCAAACACCCTACCAAAGATTGCATCTTAAACCACCATCTTACTCCAATCTTAGAGTCTTTGGATGTCTTGCTTTTTCCACCAGTTCCACTGTTAATAGAACCAAGTTTGACAATAGAAGCATACCATGTGTATTCCTAGGATATCCACATAATGTTAAGGGATACATACTCCTTAACCTAGAAACCAAAGGGATTTTCATTTCCAGGCATGTTCTATTCCATGAGGACATCTTCCCATTCCACATCACACAGTCCAAAGTACCTAATCCTATTTATTATTCTTTCCCTCTACCTGCAAACCAGATGCATCTCCCTTTTGATCTTTCATCTACCAGTACACCAACCAACACCACACCATCCACTACAACAGATTCACCACATTCTAGTCCCCCTGAACCATCACCATTTCACTAAAGTACATCAAACACTAGCTCTCATAATTCCTCAAATTCACCCACCGTATCCTCTTCCTCACATGACACAAACTCAATATTCCATCGGTCAACCAACCATATCCACCGTAAAATCTACCAGAAGCATTAAACCACCAACATACTTGCAAGATTATGTCTGTAACCAAGCCTCCTCCAATCCTAAATATCCTATCCAAGACTACATGTCATATGATCAACTTGCACCTAACTATAAAACATTTGCATTGAGTGTGGATGTTGCAGGTGAACCAGTTACCTATCAGCAAGCTGTAACAGATTCTAAATGGAGGGATGCAATGAATGCAGAGATTGAAGCACTCCAAAACACACAGACTTGGGAAATTGTGTCATTGCCTAAAGGGAAAACACTAATTGGATGTAGGTGGGTATACAGAATCAAATACCTTCCAAATGGGAATGTGGAACGTTACAAGGCTCGTCTAGTTGCAAAAGGGTATACTCAACAACTCGGGAATTGACTACAATGACACTTATGTCCCGCTTGCTAAACTCACAACAATGATTTTAATGGCAAAGTGCGCTACAACCAACCGGCATCTGTAATGCACTTGATATCAATAATGCATACCTACATGGGGATTTATCTGAGGAAGTTTATATGAAAACCCCACCAGGGTACCATACCCCTGTGCCTAATGCAGTATGCAAGCTCAAGAAATCCCTCTACGGCCTAAAACAAGCAGGCCGTCAATGGAATGCAAGATTGACATCTTACCTACTTTCCCTGGGATTTCATCAATCAAAAAGTGATTACAGCCTATTCACTACTGGAAAGCATGATACTTTTGTGGCTCTCCTTGTTTACGTTGACGACATCATATTGACAGGACCCAACCTCAGTCTAATTCAAGAAATCAAAACACATCTAGATCGAGAATTCAAGATCAAAGATTTGGGCAAGTTACATTATTTTTTAGGGGTAGAGGTTGCATGAAGTACTAAGGGCATCACCTTGTCTCAACGCAAGTACACGTTGGATCTCCTCTCCGAATACGGGCTTCTTGCTTGCAAACCAGTTTCAACCCCTATCATCACCAGCAGCAAATTAGCCAAGAATGATTCTTTATTGCTAGCAGATAATACTCGATATAGAAGTTTGGTTGGGAAATTGATATACCTGACCTTCACTCGACCGGATATTAGCTATGCCGTCCAGCAGTTGTCACAATTTCTTGATTGCCCAACCATTAACCACCAACAAGCTGCTACACGTCTTTTACGATTCTTGAAGAACTCTCCAGGACAAGGATTGCTCTATCCAACCGCATCCGATAAATTCGATCAACCCTGCATCTCTTCGTTCAGTGTTGCTGCTTACTCCGATTCCGATTGGGCTGGGTGCCCAGATACGCGACGATCTATCACTGGATGGTGTATATTTCTGGGTCGATCTCTCATTTCGTGGAAAGCTAAAAAGCAAAGCACAATTTCCAGAAGCTTGGCGGAGGCTGAGTATCGGCTCTCGCCGCCACCTCTTGCGAATTGCAATGGCTGGTCTTCATATTGTCTGATTTGGGTATTACACCACAGCTTCCAATTCCATTATTCTGTGACAACTAGAGTGCGTGTCACATAGTTGAAAATCCCGTATTTCACGAACGCACAAAACACATAGAACTCGACTGTCATTTTGTGCGGGATAAATTCCAAGCTGGACTTCTCGTCCCTCGTTCTATACCCACTCAACAACAGTTAGCAGATATATTCACTAAGCCCTTTGATGGTCCACGATTCGGTCACTATCTCAATACCTCGGTCTTTACTCCATTTACTCCAAGTCCAAATTGCGGGGGGGGGGGGGGGTGATAAAGTATAAAACAAAGAAAGGGAAGAGTACAACTTGCAAAGGGAAGAGTACAACTTGCGCCACAAGTTTGGTTGTTTACATTGGATAGAATATCCATAGAATATTCCATTCTTGACTACGAATATTCTGAGAATATTCCCCGTTGACCAGAATATTCCTTGGAATATTCTATTCAGTCCTTTAGCTACCAATAAGTATAAATAACAAAATGTAACAGTGAATCATTAGTATGAAATAATAATAAACAACTCTTTCTTCTCAGTTGCAATTTCTTCAGCTACAACAATCCCCAGTGTTGCAGCATCCATCCAATAATAGCCGGGTGCGGGTACTGCGAAGCAATTAAGTGTTGATAGTGGTCCTGATGCATAATTAATTTCTTGAGAAAGGTTTTCATACAAGTCCATATTTTGATTAATCTCTTGAATAAGCATAAATCGTACTTGACGCCATTCATGTTCTGAACCATGGAGTTGCGCAGCTATTGCTCTGAAGCCACAATGTCCGTCGCCTTCGACGTCAACACAATGAGAAATATAAGGCTGATAGCGTTTAGGAAATGTAGAAATGAGGGGATCCTTTATTTTACTCGCTTGAGAATTCGGAATATATGGTACCTTCTTTCCTAAAGTGGGTATTGAAAAGAAAGGCATGCGGCCAATGTTCTGCTCATCCCTTCTTGTAGGTCGACCCTTTTGTTCTGTGTTGTATGCCGGGGGTCGAACTGTACAACGAGATGGATCTGCCATATCGAAAAACCTGTCAATCATAGAATCTCGACTAGCGGGTTCCATTTCATTTAATCTTTCCATAAGCTGAGCTGCCTTCTCGGGTTGTACTCCCTCATCCGTACGCTCGGGGACTCGCATGGACAATGTACGCCAGTGAATATGGATATAATTTTGCGGAATCGGCGTGCCAGCAAGACGAAACATTGCAATATCGTGAGCACACGGCAATCCGTGTGTCAGTTTGATCTTGCAATTGCAAAGATCTTCTTCGTAAAGACGATGTTTATCGGCAACTTTTATCTATTTATCGATTAAGTCCATTGCTTCTAATGAAATGCAATATCGATTTCACTATAAATTGCGTCACGTACATGTCGATGTCGTGGAAAACTCAAAGATTTACGGAATGAACTTTGAATATCCCCAAATCGAGCAAATCAACATCTTTTCTATTTTTTGAAAGGATGTTGAAAGCGATGCCGAAGTATCCCCAAAGTATCGTTTGAGTCTCGCATGCGCGTACTCCACCCCGTATTTTAATCATACATTGTGTTAAATAGGAATGACACATGCAATATTCTATAGTGTAGGATAATGAATAAATAGTGGATATTAGAAAGTTACCTTTGACTTGAATGGCTTCCGAGGTGCATAACTTTGTCTACATACACATCAACGAACCGCTCCTTGTAAGGATATAACCATGTATTCCAAAGGTATGTTGTGGCTTTGGCGAATTTAGAAAAGTCAGTTAACATGGCATTCCACCTGAAATCTAAAGTCTCCACACTCTGTGAATGAATAATCGAGTGCCATGCATTGTTAAATTCGATCCATCTTTTACCAAGCATAGGTCTGCACTTCTTCATTACACACTGATTTATATGCCAAATACAAAGGATGTGATGCGCGAATGGGAAACATTCTCCAATTGCACCAAGAAGCGCTAGATCCCTATTTGAAACAACCACCGATGGAAACGCTACTCCTTTTAAGACCATCCATCTTTTTAACGTATCCAATACCCATACAAATCGCTCTGTCGTCTCATTACTCAAATATGAAAACATAATAGAGTAAGTTTGCATTGTGGATGTGATACCCACAATCTTTACGAGCGGTATCCCATACTCATTGATCTTGTACGTGGCGTCAATAATTAAAACCGACGGAAAATTCACATACAACTCTAGGCTTTTAGGATGAACCCAAAGAATATCTCGTGATCTCACCGGTGTGTTCATTTTTCATAAAGTCGTACATGTATTTTTTAACATTTAATTCTCTTAAAACGTACCCAACTTCAGATAAACCCCCCAACTGCTCTTTCTTATACAATGCTTTGACATTGTAAATACTCCTAATTCCTGTAGTAATTGATGGGTCTTGTTGTTTCATCACACTAAGAATTTCTCGAGGAGCAGTGCTATTGGACATGTCACGCACTAATTGTTTCTGGCTTGCGGTCAACCTTGAAGGATACTCAAATTCCTCTAAACTTTCAGCTGCTTCATGGTTATGAAAACCATGAACAACCTTCAAACCCCACTTCACACCGTGTGGTGGTTGTCTACACCTCGAAGCTTAAATGGGCAACCACGTTTATACGTTCCAGTATCCCTACTCATTGTATGTCCTTCGCGTGGCGGTTTATACAATCCTCCTTTTCCACAAATAAGAGTGCATCTCGGCATTTTATTTCCATTTTTACTACACGATTTATCTATGACAATCACAAAACCATTTTCATTACCAACTCTCCGAGCCCAATCTAGCATGACATCTCTACTTTCAAATATCTATAGAAAAATTGAAGTATAAGAACAATATTATACTATCTAAAATGAAAATAAGTAACGAATGTGGAAAATAACAACAACGATAACTAACCTGATCAGTGTAAATTCGGCTGTGTAATCACGCTCAATGTTGGGGATGCTCTCCCCATTATGAAAATCATTTGTAAAATCATTTCCAACTGGCCAACTATCCTCTCTAGGAACATCATTTGTAAAATCATTTCCAAATGATGAATTATCAAAGAATGATGAATCGTTTCTAACTGGCCAACTATCCCCACTAGGAACATCATTTGTAAAATCATTTCCAAATGACGAACTACCAAAGAATGATGAATTGTAGGAATCCAGTTTCCAACTGGCCAACTATCCCCACTAGGAACATCATTTGTAAAATTATTTCCAAATGACGAACTACCAAAGAATGATGAATTGTAGGAATCCATGTTATGAATAACGAAAATCAATTGAATATGTGTTGAATGAGTATGTATGAAAGAGTTGGAGAAATTATGATTTTTTAGTAAGTGAAATGAGTCCAATATATAGAGAAATTGAAGATGGGATGATAATGAGAAAATCTGAATGTGGTTAGAGTTGATGATAAGAAGATAAGAATGGGTAGGATTGAAGATAAGAAGGGGTAGGATTGAAGATAAGAAGAATCTAAATGAGTGGTTGTGAATAAAAATGATAGAAAAATGGATGGTAAGAATTGAAGATAAAAAAAATCTGAATGAGTGGTTGTGAATAAAAATGATAGAGAAATGTGACTATCAATACTACATTCGTTTTATTGATTTTATTTACTAAATTTCAATAACATAATAATATAAAAAAATACATGTTAAAAGTTTGTACAAAATTTTCAATTATAAAATAAAAACAACAAAATACAAATTAAGTTTAAAAAAAAAGTAAAAAAAAATTTGGTAAAACATTTTACAAAAGAAAGAAAAAAAAACGAAAAAAGAAAAAGAAAAAAAATCCAATGATGGGACGGGGGGTGATGGGATTGAGGGGGGGGGGGGGGGGGGGGGGGATTAGTAGTCCTCGTTATTGTCAACAACAAAAAAAATAAAATAGTCTAGTCATGTCAATTATTTATTTATTTGAAAAACGAAACATTGACACATGCACCATTTTTCGTTCCTAGCGCTATTCGATCGGTCGTCTTTCATCATGGGCGAACGCAGGATCCCAAGCGAAAGGGGCGATAATTCTAAAGATTTTTTACAATAAAAAATGTATAGTAGTGTTCTTTTATCCCCTCGGATAAAAAAATAATCACTACTATATACTAGGGTTGAGCTTGGATTGTTTTGGGTGAGTTTGAGCTGGTTTTGAAAAACTCGGGTTGGTTTGGGGCGCCATAATTCGTTTCCCAAACCAAACCAAAACGAAGTCAACCACAATGGTTTCGTTCGAATTGGTTTCGGTTTGGATTGTGTTTGTTCGGTTTGACAAGCCTAATCTTTAAAAAAAAATATGATAAAACCAACTTTTTTACATAAACTCTAAATATCTACATCCAAACTAAAATAAATTACAACCAAAATGATATAAAAAAAATTAAAACAACTAACAAGTAAGAACACATTACAATATAATTCTGCTACAACCAATCCTCCATACATAGTTGAATACTTACATACATGCATTTACTGATTTACATATTTACATCAAAAGAGCAAAAGACTGAATGTTGACACAACAAAATGATCAAAACACCATGAGCATCTTCCAACCAAAACTGGGAAATGGCGAGAGGAGGGCGATGATGGAGATCTAGAGGCTAGAGCGGCGGCGATCGGAGATGGTGAACTCTGAACTGGGAAATGGCGAGAGGGAGACGAGAAGCTTTGGCTGCTGCGGTAGGTTTAGGTTTAGGGTAGAGTGTTACATGGCACTGAATGTGAATTGGCTTAAGTGCTTAAGATGGACTATTGGATTTGGACTAAGTGAGTGGTGTGGGCCGAGACTACTAGATTAGTTTATTATTACATAATGGGTTTAGGTTATATTGGATTGGATGGATATATATTATTTGTAGATATTGTATAAAAAATTTGGTTTGGGTTCGGGTTGGGTCGGGTATAATTAAAAATATCCGAAACTAACCCATTGCGATTCGGTTTGGTTCCAAACCAAACCAATTCATTTGGTTTGTATTGGGGTTTGGTTACTTTCGGATTGGTTCAGGTTGGTTTACGGCTTGGTTTGGTTTACTGGATATTTTGTTCAAATTATACTATATACTGCTAAAAAACACGACTATATATTTTACATTATATAATAGAAAAGAAACATTACAATATATATCATAGAATTTGAACACGTTTATCCTCTATCCCAATCAATAAGGATTTATAACACTACAAACAATGTTTTTTTTGCGGAAATCAACATTTCAAAACTTATTAATATTTTCTAAAAAAACATATTAATATTTGTTTATATGTATCATTTTGGTAATAAGTACGTATTTTTTATTTACATAATCAAAGTTTTATGTCAAATTATACGAATATTATAAGTGATAGAGGCGAATATAAACTTTATCGGGAGCCAAAACAATACATAACATATATGTATAATAGTGTTTTTTTCGGATCCGAATGCGCGAGTGCCCCCTCCCAAAAGAGTGCGTCCACCCATGCCTTTCATTTATGTTTTTTTATTTATGAAAAAATGTACTATTAGTCCAATATTAATTTATTGAAACCATTCACATCCCAACACAGTTATTTATTATAAAGTGAAGGGTAAATATGTCCATCTAATATTAGAACACAATACATTAATTATATTTTTTAATATGCGTGAAAAAGTAAAAAGTGAACATTTTTTTGTAGGACATAGTATATACTACATTCGTCTTATATTATAAGTCATCTTAGCTTTATGCACACAGATTAAGAAACTCAATAAATAATCAAACTTTGGTAGTTTTAGACTAAAATGTCCTTAGGCCGATTAGAATAATGTAAAGCTTTGGAATAAGGAATAAGGGTAAAACACGAAAAAGAACATTAATTATTGAATTGAAATGTGAGAATGACTTATATTGTGGGACGGATGAAAAATGCTTGGATGACTTATATGGGACGGACGTGTACTAACCAAGAAGATATCGGTCTAGTGGTTACACTAGGCTATAACCTGGCATGAGACCGGGGTTCGTCCGCGCTAAAGGCAAAAGTAGTGCGTGTGTAAAAACATTTCGTTTCTGTATAAAATAATAATAATAATAATAAAAGAAAAAATAAACAGACGTAGTACTAACTCCGTTCCAAAATATAAATCATCTTAGAGGTTTTCACAGAGATTAAGCAAATGGTTGAATGTCATAAATTTAAAGGTTGATGTCTAAAATGCCATTGACTATCATTAATGCAATAGTTGTTAAGTAATGAAAAGTTGTTGGATGATAATAAATTAGAGGTAAGATAGTGGAAAGGGTAATAAATGCTGCATTGATAATGTAGAATGACTTATATTGTAAGACAAATCAAAAAATATACAATGATTTATATTTTGGAACGAGGGTAATATATACCATCAACTATTCAAGTTTGTTTGTTTTCGTTTTTTGAGGAAAAGTTTGTTTGTTTGTTTTTTTTAACCCCTAACGGGGTTCGAACACTGATTTTTATTCTAGACTATAGTCTAGCTCATCACTAGATCGATGCATCTTGTGCAAGTTTGTTTGTTTTTAAATGAAGATATGGAGTATCAAGTTGAACAAACGATGTATTTGTCACCAATTTATTCATTTTATAATTCTCATGATGGTAAAATAATTTTTTCATTTCATTGATTTTACATAGTGATGGAATCAAAGAATGATTTTCATTACTATGCAAACGATTTATAAAGACTAAAAATATATAATTACAAGTGTAATGTGTGAGAATATTCTATAGTCAATTAGGAGTAATAACACAATATGTTAAGATCAAGCGCTTACTATTGTACTAAACCAATTAATGTTAATAAATGCATTACTATATTTCTTTATACATTCAAGAATGCGAGAATCTCTCCCAACACCCCCCTCAAGTGTAGGTAATCTGTCCCAACACTTGCACTTTATATATTCAAGAGTGTGGGAATCTCTCCCAACACCCCCATCAAGTGTAGGCAATCTGTCCCAACACTTGCACTTTATACATTCAAGAGTGTGGGAATCTCTCCAACACCCCCATCAAATGTGGGCAATCTGTCTCAACACTTGCACAATTTTTATTCAAGAAAGTGGGCAATCTATTCCAACACCCCCTCAAGTGTGGGCAATCTCTTCCAACACTTGCACAAATTATTTTTTTAAATAATGTTCACACCAGGGTTCGATCTCATGACCTCTGGCTCTGATACCATGTTAGGATCAAGCGCTTACTGTTATACTAAAATCAATTGGTATTAATAAAGACACTACTATATTTCTTTAGACATTCAAGAGTGTGGGAATCTCTCCCAACACAATATTTTCTCTTATACAAATATAGTAAGACACAATAAATACAAAGATATGTCGGGATAGCCAAATACGGCCTCTTAAGCTAGATGCCGGGAGTGGAGGCCGAGCTTGAACTTGAACTAATCAAAAGAAGCCCGAGGACGTGGCTTAGTTAAGGCATCGGCGAGTTGATCAACAGTGGAGATATGAGCAACCCGGAGAGAACCCCGCTGAACTTGATCTTGGATAAAATGATAGTCAATATATGGAGAAATGTTTCACACGGGAGTGGAAACCCGGAGTGGCCTAGAGTTGATTTGCACCAATATTGTCGCAAAAAATAATAGGAGTTTGTGCACATGGGGGACATAGATCGTGAAGCAAGTTAACAACCCAACCGAGTTCAAAATTAGTGGAAGCAACAACACGATACTCACCTTAGTGGATGAACGAGCAATGGCGCGCTGCTTTTTAGAGCTCAATGATATCAAATTTTCACCAAGAAAAACCACATACGCGCCAGTGGATGAATAATCTTGTTGCCTCCAATCGGCATCCGAGAAAGCGTACAAGAGCATGGAGGACAACTTATGAAGCTGAAGCCCATCATGAGAGAAGCCAACAAGATAGCAGAGGCATTTGACCAGGGTCCAATGATTGATTGTAGGGGCGTGTAAGTACCGGGAAAACTTGTTAACCGCACATGCTAAGTTGGGGCGTGTGAACAACAAGTACTAAACATCATAGGAAAACATGCATTCTTGGACCTGTTGTGTGTTTTCTTACGCATATTCCACATAAAATTCTGCAACACATGCCCTCTATTGACACGTCTTGACCCGTGGTAAGTCCTCAACGACATAAAAAATATGTCCCGCTATAACTATCCCCGGGTCGATTTCGCTACTATGCCATAAATAAAGTGTTAGGTGTGATGCCCGAAAGACAATTTTGTAATTGTTTTATTTAATAAATGAAATGATATTATTATTCATATTTATTATTCTCATAATCACCGATGTGACAATAGTATTTACACTACAGAAAACCATAAGTATATCGTTTATGTAATCACTTAACTCAGTGTATGGTATATACACGGGAGGATTGAGTTAGTGAAGATGTACTTAAAATACAATTAGCCCGTAGTGAAGTTAATCGAGAGTATCGGGTCTCTCCTTTAACGTGCTATTAATGCGCCCGAACACAATAGGTGTGATTGTCTTATCCGGACTTTCGGTTAAGAGAACCTAATGGGGCATTTATATATGATAGATATATCATATAGGGGTGGACCGATTTGATTAGAGTTCACGATATAATTCCGTAATCGAGAAGTCTTATCGAATCAATGGATGATCATATTTATGGATATATCTTAATCCCGAGGTGATCACAAATAACCGCTTGAATCGGTATGAAGTTTGACTTGACGGTTAAGGATTACACCGAGTCCGTGGTCCGAATTACCCCATCTTGGCATTGTACTTGGATTGAGTGAGTAGTCCGTGTTATCACGTATACGGAATCCATTCCTTTCATTTATGGAAGTAGATAGACAGTTCCCTTATTTGTTAATCCTAGAAACTGATCGATCCATGGAGTTCATATTACACTGATTAGCTACCAGTGAGTTGTATGAATTAATTGATCACTAGGGGGTTAATGGTAAATAAGGATAAGAGGTTCTAAAAAGGGTTAACGGTAACTTCCCAATTTAGAATGAACAGTCTATGGAGGATTAATCCATATGTAATGATTATATCAATGGACGCTTATTATTATTCTTCTCGTGAGGAGATAAATATAATCTCATAATCGGAGGAGTGCAGTCACGGGATTATGGTGGCATATTCCTGTGATTGATTTATCGAATATAATTATTGTGTTCGTAAGATAATTATTTATTTGATTTATCGGAGCCGCTGATTATTAGTCCATGGTCCCCGACGTGCCTCCTAATATAGCATAGCTATTCTCGGACGTCGAATCCTAATAATATTAATTTAGTTCTTGTTGGACTTTATTAAAACGATATGTGAATTAATTGTTTAGTGGACTATTAAATTAGTTGGGCTAAATAATTAAATATGTGAAAAAGACATTTTTCACAAACTTGGCCCAAAAATGGTGTTGGCTAAGAAATTAGTTTTCTTGTGGATTAATAAGACATGTGCATAAAATATTTATTGGATAAATATTTATGGAAAGAAATAAAGATAAATATTATTCTAGATTTGTTCTAGAATATTATGGGATTATCTTTTATTTAATGGGATTATTATAATTGATTTTGTATTAATTATTAAATCCTTGGAGGCTAAGTTTTACTCTCCTATATAAAGAGAGTTCTTCCAAGCCTTAATACACACAATAATTTCGACTTCTCCTCTTAGAGAGGAAGAAGAAATATTTTTTTGGCCAAGAGGGTTGAGGAAAAATCTTGGAGATTTTTCCGGGTAGCATATCGGAAGGATTCGAGACGAGGATTTCCTTCCACCGGGAGTTGCTTGGATCACACGTACGGAAGATCGTGGTGCTCTTCACACCTTCGTTCGTTCTTTCTATTGCGGTTCTCCAACTTGGATTTTGAGATCCAAGAGGTATGTTCTACAACCCCCTTGTAGAGTAGATCTAGTTATTTTATTACGTGTAATTTATAGATCTAGATCCTTAAATCGCTTCCGTTGCGGATGAAATTACTAACATAAAGTACACTAGACTTATCCGGTATACAACCTCGGGGTCGTGCTGATGTTTAAATGAATCCATAATTTTCTGCAGCGTGACATTCGTGGGATAGAGCGAAATGTGACAACCATGACCAAAACACACCAATCTTTCAACCAATTGACCATCGATCACTCCAAATGCATGCAACCCAATTATCATTCCAAACTCTCTTCTCGTCGAACTTAACTTTATTGGTACCAAACCTAAAATGCAGCTCGTCGTCCCTATCTCGATAAACCATGTTGAAGTACATATATTGAAAAACCCTCCCTTTGCAGTCCTAATGGTGTTCCAAAACATCAATAAATGGGCCGAACATAGTAGCCCTCAATCTGTCTGCCAAGCCGGCTCCTGGTGCAACCTCATTCATCAAAAACACAAGTTTCGTCATCTTAGACTTCTCCCCATAGAACTTCCATTGGTCTTCGAACCTGTTTTCTGGCGGATGAATATACCCTCCGTGGGTCCCAACAAAGGAAAGTTGCGCGTGAGTAGGAATTTGATTAATCTATACATATATGTGGGAGTATACATATACGCTGGGACCCACAGAGCGTATATTCATCCGCATATCTATATATAATATAGAGGAAGTGATTTAACTCAATTACCCGATTGACCCTCTCCAAACCCGCTTAAAAAAACCAAATATATTTATAAAAAAGACTAATTTGAATCGTACCTAAAATCCATTTAAATTTTCAAATACATCAATCCCTAAAATCTCGGCCATCAATTCAACAACCTCATTATCTTTTTACAAACCTTCAATCAAGCAAACCAATTTGTGTAACTCCCCAGTATTCCACGTTCAAACTGCCTCTGTCATCAATTGGTGAATCTCCCCTCATCTTACTTTCCTCATTACCCACACCTCAATATATCTTCTCAGATTTGAGCGCCATATATATAGTGATTCTGGTCTTCAATCGGATTTACTTACTTATTTTATATAATTTTTCTGTTGTTTTCATTATTTGATTGTTCTACAGTGTAAAAGTAAGGGGGATTTTGGATCAGTTTTTGATGCAAAGAATCAAAGATTGAAGAGAGCTCGATGACTCATCCCGTACCCGCTCCGATAATCAACAAAACAATGAGGAGAGCCATCTTTCAAATATATTTTTTTGCTTTTTCCGTTAGGTTGTAAGTTCAAATCCCACTACCAACATTTTTTATTTTTTTCCTGATTCTTTTTAGCTTTGCAGTTTATATACCAAGACCACCCCGAAAATTTTTCCTGGTTCCGCCACTGGCAAAGATTGAAGAGAGCTCGATGACTCATCCCGTACCCGCTCCGATAATCAACAAAACAATGAGGAGAGCCATCTTTCAAATATATTTTTTTGCTTTTTCCGTTCATATTTTCACTTTATTTACTTATTTATTTTTTTTGTCTTCAGTTTATTGGGTTTTTTTTTTTTAATATTTATTATTAAGCATACCATCGATTCATTATTTGTCAACTAAAATGGTTTTGATCTTGAACCTAATGGTTTTTATTCTTTGTAATTTTTATTTATTGTTTAATTCGTTGAATCTGTTTATATGGGATATGAATTTCGGGTAACCTTTTCACGTTCAAAATCTAAATTCAAATTTCAAGGATGATAAAAATAGAAATTGTAGGAAATTTCTTCTGTAGAATTGGGACACGGGAAAAGAAATCTAATTTAAAAATCATTACTCTGGCATGGAAAGCAGAGAGAAAAGGCGATGATCAATCATCGGGTTAATTTTTTTTAATTTTCCTCTACAAAAGCTATGTTATGATGATTGTTGATGCTCAAACTTCATTATTCATGTTTGTGATAGGATCAATTACAAAGAGATGGACATCGCTTACGTTGTCCTCTCTTTTTTATTACGTACAATCTTCCCAAAAAAAAACGGTTAAACCCTAACCGTGAGGCCCCCCTCCCCCGATCCCACGGGAATGCGAGGAGAGGTTAATCGAATAACCTGAGCCTTAGAGTCAAGGGCGCCTTGACCACCGCACCGAAGTTTTTGTCATTGGAAATCAACCCCTTTTACGGAATGGAACCTCGACCTCCAAACATGGTTCGGGTCGTCACTACAACACCCCCTTCTCACCACTAGGCCATATCCAGGGGGATACGTCCAATCTTCCCAATTATTATGCTACATGGATCATCAAGATCTTTCGTTTAACTTCTGATTTCTATTGTTCTTGAACCAAATGTGTAAAGACATTACGGTTCTTTCATTATTACATATGTAGTCAAGTTGAAGCGCCACCGATGGTAGATGTAGGTTTGTGAAAAGTTAAAATAATTTGTATTCTACGAAAGTTGGGCATAACTTGACAGGAGAGAAAGGTGATATCGTTCCGTAGTTGAAGATCATGGATGCTATAGTAAGTTTAACTGCTGCTAATGATATTTCTCTTTTTTTGATGTTGTAAATGTGTTGTTTTTCTTAATCTTCATGATGATTATTGAGGATTTGTTCAATGTTTTGCCCCATTTTTTTGTCATCTGGTTTAATTATGTGTCCATGTTCATCTTATTGGAAAAAAAATCGATTTTTTTGATGATTTTGTTTTATCGTAAATCTCTTTAAATACTACGGTGAAATTGGAAGATGTTTTATTGACTTTCTTTGTTCTTTGTCTATTTTCAGCGGTATTATAACGGAATGGAACAAAAGTTATCAAGCAATCGCAATTTAAGATTATGATGGGAGTAATTTTTTCAAATGAAACCATTGTGAAAATCATTGGAACTTGGAAGTTACCCGTTTTGATAAGCTCCAAACCCGGAAATAAACACAGAAATAAACACATGATCCACACTCGACGGTATTAGCGAATATTACATTTATTGTACAAATATTTTGTGTAAATTTTAGATTCATTACCTACCTTATTTAGATAGCACACAATCATTAGCAATAAGTACAAAATATGCAGTTTTTTTTTGTATATATTTCTCTACTATGTTCTTTCCCGATTAATCTATTTGATTTTTATATTTCACCGCGTGGATATAGATTCACACTCGACGGTATAGGGAATATTACATTTATTGTATAAATATTCTGAGTATATTTTAGTTTCATTCCATACGTTATCTAATTAGATAGCACACAATCATTAGTATTAACTACAAAATATTCTATTTTTATATATATTTCTATGCTATGTTCTTACCGATTAATCTCTTTGATTTTTATATTTATTTCACCGCGTGGAATCCAGTTTGTCTGTAAGTACCGATTTTGCAAAACGTGTGTATTCTTTATGAATGTATTATGTTTTTTTTTTTATATACAATTCTCTGCTATGTTTTTTCCGATTAATCTATTTGGTTTTTATATTTATTTCACTGCGTGGAATCCAATTTGTCTGTAAAACCAATTTTGTAAATCGTATGTTTTCTTCCTTTTATGTTAAACTTAGAATTAGTTGAGTTGATTTTTAAATATGTTCCTCTATGCATATTTTAGTATGTAAATGTGGTGCCTTTTGATGCTTGATTGTTGAGGATTATTGACACCATAGTTGATTTATTGTTTATTGACATGCTATCAGAGGTTCGTACTTTCATTTATAGAAGTTTTAGACTGAATCATTTTCTCTTGAATCCTTTCCAACATGGATGGGATAAACACCACCATTTTGAGTCTTGCTATCTGCATGCAATGTACATGCGTCGGCCACTCTAACCACATATAATGTTGGTGATGAGTGTGAATGAGACATTCACAAGGTTTTTTTGTTTTTTTGTTTTGTTTTTTTTTTTTTTTTTTGTTTTTTTTTTTGATTCTAATGGCCTAACAGAAGAAAAGCAAAAATGGATTTGTTAACATGTGTTGAGGCCTAGTAAATATTTCTTCCTATTTTGTCTTTTGCAGGAATTTGTGCCCTTTACGCACAAACTCTCTCTCGGACTCTCATCATCAACCTCTCATCATCGATTCAAAGGAGAATAATGAAGGTGTTTTTTCCGGGGACCCAGGTTTTGTTATCAATATTTTAGCCTCTCTTTTTTCAACGTGTTTTTTCTTCTATTCTTTTTTAATGAGATTTGACTATTTATTTCTGGGATATATTGCAGATACATTTTAGAAAGAAGTTTGAAGAAGCAGATTGCTGGTAAGAAGTAAGAAGAAGCAGATTGAACTCTCAGTCTTGAACCTAGTAGTTTGAACTCTCAGTTTTCATGTAGAAAAGAAGTAAGAAGAAGCAGATTGCTGGTATGTCACTTAATCTGATCAAGAAGTTTGTTTATATAGGCTTTATCATGCAGAGAAGAGCTGGGAACTGTTGGAATACGAAACATGAACAGCCTCAACATCATTATTTCGAAATGAATGTCATCAAAGCTCAGGTCTCTCAATTATCAGTTCGAAAAATAAAGGTTCAGGTTCGAAAAATATGGATAGGGACTCGAGGTCACGACCATCGACTTACGGGCAGTGCAGGACGTGAGTTCCAGGAGTCGATCATCCCAGGTCGGATAGATCGATATCGAGAACAGGGTCCACACCAGCTACGTCGGCCCAATATCCACAGGATAACTTGGGCGAGGGGTAAAGCCCAATTAAGGGTAAATACGACAATAGCTACAAACCGACTCATATTAGGGTTAGGTCATGCATTGTCCTTATAAATACAACGTTCCAGGAACTACGTAAGGCTTGATTCCTGGAATAATAACAGGATACGTAGGCACTCTAAGAATCCCACTTAGACTCAGCCGCAACATACAAAACCCCCTCGTCGTTTTTGGCATTAGGGTTCTTGATTATTCATCAATAATATAAGGAAAAACCCGGATCTTTAAGGTGACATAATTTGTCATCGTCATTGGCGCTGAAGGAGGGCCTCCTTTTGTTGAATACATCAAGATCATCATGCCTCCAAAGGAAAAAACCGCCAGAAAAACCACCTCTAAAAACGTGGATCCGCAGAATCCGCAGATAAGTGAACAGGCAGGTGCGGATCCTCCGGGGGAAAAAGATCCAAATTTAGAGACCGTTCATGAAAATCCGCCAAAACAAACTCGTGGCCTTGCCCCGCAGTATCAAGCCATGGTGGATCACCGGGCGGCGACAGATCATAATGCCCCGAGAAAGATAATGGCGGAAGCCTTTAATCGACAGAGACAAGAACAACAACGGGAAGGCGGCCCGAATAACGCCGCCAATAATCCTAAGCCGGATCAATTTGAAGAGGTCGGCGCTTCCTCAAGCTCGGTCGAACGGAGGAAGCGAGAAATACAACGAAGCACATACGCATCGATGAAGATAGCGTTAGGCGGGGAGTTAGATGTAATCCCGGGAAAAACCCGGGGCCCGTTGTGGTTAGAGTCTCCTTTCATCAAGGAGATTGAAGATTATCCTAAACCCAAGGGGTTTAAAATACCAAGATAGACCCGTATGATGGCACCACCGACCCGGAGGACCATCTTCACAGTATCTATCCCGTACGAGACTAGAATGTGCCCCGTACGAGATGCGATGCCGGGCATTCGAGACTCTACTTGTAGGAAGAGCAAGAGAGTGGTTTACCAAGTTGAAGCCCGCATCCATCTCCAGCTTCACCATGCTCGCCAGAAAATTCAGAGACGCCTTCATCGTCAACAAAAAGTTTCAGTTGAGCGAGACGCACCTCACAAATGTGAGGCAGCATAGAGACGAGTCGGTATTAGATTATCTGAAGAGGTTTAACCTTGAGGCCATGCAGGTGAAGGATCCTCAGGATCGAGTCTTGATCACTTCATTCGTAGGGGGACTGCGCAACACAAAGTTGTATGAGAAGTTAAGCAGGAACCTCCCTCGAAACATGGATGAGTGTGTGAATGTCGTACATCGATTTTGCCAAGGCGAAGAGGCAGTGCGTAGGCACACCCAAGCCGAGTGGATGGACAGCTCGAGGAAAGAAGGTCGAGGAGGAAATAAGAATCAGCCTCGACAGCAGGATGTAGAGAGGAAAACGTCTGTCTGGGATCGCATCGAGGCGCCTCCCTCGGGACGGTCAGAGAAAAAGGGTGGTAGAAAGGATAAAGATTTTACTCCCCTCAACCGGTCCCGTACGAGGTCTTATCAATCATGGTTTCTAAGAATTTGGCCAAGAGGCCACCTCCGATCAAAAAACCTCGAGAAAAACGAAGGTCGACAAAGTATTGTGAATTCCACGAGGACACGGGTCACTCGACGGAGGATCGTTTCGATTTAAAGAAAGACATCGAGGCTCGCATCCGGGAGGGAAAGCTGGATGAGGTCATAGACCGATCGCGTTATAATGAGCCCGGGGGCGCGAGACTTCAAAAGAAGAAATCCCGACCGGGATAGAGGTCGAAGTCGAGAGAATCAAAGAAGAAGAGATCGATCCCCTAGACGAGACCGATCTCCCGATAACGTAGGGACTACTATGGTCGGGATCGCTATGATGATAATCGCCCAAACAATTATGTGAATATGATATTTGGGCCGGGGGAGAGTGAGAAGGAACGAGCCGGTCCGAGAACCGGACGACGGCTCGAGGCCACGCAAGCAATCGAGATTAACTACGGAAGTCGGGTACGGCCCCGAGACGACGTCCCTAAGTCGACAAGTCATAATGAGGGGTTAGTGATTGAAGCGCTTATAAGTCGCGCCGCAGTATCGAGAGTATGCGTCGATAATGGTAGCGCTGTGAATATCTTATACTACTCGGCATTCCAGGGAATGAAGCTCAAAGAGAAAGACTTAGTGCCCATAGCCTCTCCACTATTCGGCTTCACAGGTCAGGCAGTCCATCCCATGGGTTCCATAAAGCTACTAACGACGGTAGGTGATGGGGAAAGAGGGAGGACGCTAGAGCTAAACTACGTGGTCGTTAAAGCTCCCTCCGCGTATAATGTTATTTTGGGTAGACCAGCCCTTTTCGAGTTACGAGCTATAATTTCGACGTTCCATAACAGCATGAAATTCCCGACTCGAAATGGTTCCCACGAAGTAAAAGGGGATATTGAAATCGCCAGAAGCTGCAATTCGATAGTGATGAACGGTAAGATGGCGGTACAGCAAGTCCTCGTCGAGGAACTCATTCCGGAGGAGGAGGAAGAGAAGTGTTGGGCTTCGAGTGAAGCAGTTGAAAATGTCAGCTTATGGGAAGATGGAACCGATCAGAGTGTCCAAGTCGGGGTTTGGATACCGACTCAGGAAAAGCGGTTACTGATCGATTTGCTGAAAGAGTTCAAGGACGTCTTCGCCTGGAAGGCGTCCGATATGCCAGGCCTACCGACAAACATCGCCATCCATAAACTAGAGATTGACCAGGCCAGAAAGCCAGTCAAACAGAAGAAGCGAAATTTCGCGCAAGATCGATTGGAAGCTATCGAGTCTGAGGTCGGGAAGTTACTTTCGGCAAATATAGTAAAAGAAGTGCTCTATCCAGAATGGCTTGCCAATCCAGTGTTAGTGAAGAAACCAGATGGCAGCTGGCGCATGTGCGTTGATTTCACGGATTTGAATAAGGCATGCCCTAAAGATTCCTATCCATTACCTAAGATCGACAGGTTAGTTGATTCGACCATCGGTTTTGAGGTATTCGCGTTCCTCGATGCATATAAGGGGTACCATCAAATTCTCATGGACCCCCGAGATGCGGAGAAGACAGCGTTTATTACAGAGTTTGGCACCTTTTGCTATGTTACCATGCCATTCGGATTAAAGAATGCTGGAGCCACATACCAAAGGGCAGTCAATAGAATTTTTGCGAAGCAGATTGGTAAGAATATGGAAGTCTATGTGGATGATCTACTCATCAAAAGCCGATCCATGAAGCAATTTTTGGTAGACGCCGTGGAAGTGTTCGAGGTGCTAAGAGATATTGACATGAAACTTAACCCAAAAAAGTGCACCTTCGGGGTGCGGACAGGCAAATTTCTAGGGTATATGGTGTCGAAAGACGGGATTCGAGCTAACCCTGACAAGATCGACACACTAAAGAATATGCCTGCACCTCGAAACATGAAAGAGGTTCAGAGACTCACCGGTCGGATGGCAGCACTGAATAGGTTTTTATCTCGGTCAGCCCAGCGTGCACTACCGTTCTTCAAAGTTCTTCGAAAGCCCAGCCCTTTCCACTGGAACAACGAATGTCAGACGGCCTTCGAGGAACTAAAAGCATATCTTTCAGAACTACCTACTCTCACCTCTCCTCGAGAGGGGGAAAGGTTGCTAGTTTATTTATCAGTCTGCGAGGAAGCGATGAGTTCGGTCTTGGTTCGAGAGGGAGAAAAGGGCCAGTGCCCATATATTTTGTAAGTAAGGCTCGCATGGCCCCGAAGCCCGATACTCACCACCGAGAAGCTCGCACTAGCGTTGGTACACGCATCAAGAAAGCTTAGGCCATACTTTCAAGCCCATCCTATAGTGGTAGTCACAGACCAACCACTCAAGCAAATTCTAGCGAAGCCCGACACATCCGGTCGACTCGCGAAGTGGGTAATCGAGATGGCTCAATACGACATCGAGTTCGTGCCGCGTACCGCAATCAAGGCTCAAGCTTTAGCAGACTTCTTAGCCGAAGGTATATCAGTGCAACTTGAGCAAGAAAAGCAAAGTCACGAAGAACGATGGATGCTCCATGCCGATGGGGCCTCGAGCAAAGAAGGAGCAGGTGCAGGCCTCCTATTAGTCAGCCCGAAGGGGGAGGAGTTTCCATACGCCCTCCGATTCGATTTTAAGGCAACTTAATAATGAGCACAGTATGAGGCACAATTCTCACTGGTCTGAAGCTCGCCCAAAAGGGGGGTCGAAAATCTCAACGTTTACGGTGACTCGCAATTGGTTGTTAATCACATCAAAGGGGAATATGAGGCTAAGGAAGAGACTATGAAGAAGTATTTGGCGTAGTCCAAGGCCTTAAGCCGAAATTCAACTCGATTCAATTCGAACAGGTACCTCGAACTCAGAACAAGAGGGCCGACGCTCTGTCCAAGTTAGCATCAAATTTCGTCTCTAGTAAAAAGGTGTTAGTAGAATCACTAACAGAGAGAAGCTATGAAGAGATAGAAGCCCAGCCGATATCTCAGCAGGCTACATGGATGGATCCAATTGTCCTTTACTTAAAGGACGGAATATTACCCAATGATAAGGTACAGTCAAGAAAGGTCCGACTTCAGTCGGCTCGATACGCATTCTTCAACGACATACTTTGTCGGAGGTCGTTCACAAGTCCATGGTTGAGATGCGCATCTGAGACAGAGGGAGAATATCTTCTCGAAGAAATCCATAGGGGAGCTTGTGGGAATCACCGCGGGGCTAGAATGCTAGCTCGGAAATGCAAGCTCGCCGGATACTTCGGCCGTCAATGCAACGAGATGCGATCAAATTAGTGCAGATGCAATTCTTGCCAAATTCACGATAACATCTCTCATCAACGTGCACAAGAAATGAATGTCATCTCGTCAGCATGGCCTTTCGACGTGTGGGGAGTTGATATTGTAGGACCCCTACCTCGAGCTCCAGGGAATAATAAGTTTGTAGTAGTTGCAGTAGATTATTTCACTAAGTGGGTAGAAGCCAAAGCTTTGCCCGACATCAAAGCGGCTACAATCAAGAAATTCCTATGGGTCGATATTTTATGCAGGTATGGTATTCCGAAGGCTCTAATCTCGGACAACGGCACTCAATTCGAAGACCGAAGAGTCAGAGAGTGGTTAGCCGAATATCATATCGATCGCACTTCACTTCGCCGCGCATCCTCAAGCAAATGGTCAAGTCGAGCAAACAAATCGACATTAAACTCGGACGAAAAAGAGGCTCGAAGCCGAAGGACGAGACCGGGCGTTGCAACTCCCGAGCATCCCGTGGTCATACAGGGACGCTCCAAACGTATCAACGGGTGAAACACCTTTCTCCCCGACCTATGGGTGCGAGGCGCTTATCCCCGCGGAGATCGGTGTCCCTTCCCACGAGTGTTAGCGTATAATATCGAGACGAACGATCCCGACATCCGACAGGAGAAGGATAATCTCGAGGAGCGGAGAGAAATGGCCTCGACCCGAATGGCAAGGTACAAGCAAAAGATCTCTCAATATTACAACGCGAGGGTAAAATACAGATATTTCAAGGTCGGAGATCTAGTTTTGAGAAAGAACGAAGCAAGTCGGCAAAAGGAGATCGGGGCCCTCTCCCCGAACTGGGAAGGCCCGTATCAGATCCTAAAAGTCCACCCTAAAGGTTCATATCAACTAGGTCGAGCAGACGGAACTACAGTCCCTCGACAATGGCACGCGAATAATTTGAAGAAATTTTACGTCTAAGCCTTAGTCGATAAGTTTGTTTCTACTTATTTTATAAGATTTGTAATCAGTCCATGAGACAATTCTATCTTTATTATAATAAACGATGATTTCTTTTTCTACGATTTTGTTAAGTATTTTTGTAATATTCTAAGTCCAAAAGGACACGAAGTTACAATCGACAAAGAGTGGAGCAATCCGAAAGTCGGAACTCTCGACAGCGCCACAAGCATATAATGCAGAAGGCAAAAAGAAGACTCGCAAGGTCGGGTCTAAGGTCCAAGTCGAAAGCCTAACGAGCCCAAGGGTCGAATAAGGCAAGACAAAGGACGGTTCGCATGGTCGGGCCAAACGTCCAAGTCGGAAGTCTAACCAGCCCAAGGGGCAGCTAGACCGAGACAAGGACAGTTCGCAATGTCGGACTAACTCGAAGATCTAGCAAACTTATAAGGCTAAAAAGCCAAGGCAAATAGATCGACCTAAAAGCCATTTAGAACCCGAGTGCATTATGAACTAAAGTTAATAAAACACTTGGGGGGGCAATATTACATCGATAAGGCAGAAGCAAACAGAGCCAAAGGCTCGACAAGCAAGAAAGCCAAAGACAGTAATAAAAGAAAAAAGTAAATAACAACAAGAAGAGATAAAAGGGGGTAAAATTTCGAAACAAATTAGGGCCAGGTCGAAATGACCAACCCTGATAAAATAAATATTCACCCAAGTCTACTCAAGTTGATAAAATTTACAAAGGATTGCAAGTTAAAGTTTAAGACATCAAAGTTGGAAAGAAACAAGACAACTAAATAGAAGCATCGGGGGTCGGATCAGCATCCTCAGGGGTCGGAGCATGAGCGGTAGCAGCGGAAGTCGTATTATCAGGAGTTGAGCTTACTGTGGGGCCACCATACTTCTGAGCAAGGGATATACCCTGTTGGAATTCCTCGAAGTACAGGTCATACAACGCCTCCGAGTCGTGGTCATAGCAACGGTGCTCTTCCAAACCGGTTGATCTCGACCTCCGGATAGGCCTTCTTTACTTGGTCCACCGCCTTGGTGAATCCTCCAAGTATGGCCGTCTGCATGATTACGTCGATATCACTACCCAACTCATCAGACTTCCGATACTCGAGTATCGCGGCGGTCCTTGCTTCCTCAAGTTGCCCAGGGACCTGATCAAGTTCGTTTTTCAACTGGTCCCTCTCTTCGGCAATAGCAGCTCCTCGCGCCGCTTCTTCCTCGAGAGCTACTTTGGCGCGGCCTCCCTCCCCTCGGCCGCGCCCGGATCTCTCCTCGCCTCGGCAATGATAGCCTCCCGCTCCCCTTGACCTTCTCTATCTCGGCCAGCGGCCTTCTTCCTTGAAAACGTTAAGCCGCGATTCCGGACTGTGACACTAGCCGACTCGATAGCAAGCCCGTCGTTCAACCTCCGAATCCGTGTCTTCGCCCTTCTACAGTCTCGGACGGCGTGCTCATACGTCGAGAGGCTTCTCGACTCATAAAGTGGTGCTGCCAAAAAAGAAGACATGAAATCGGGAGGGGCAAAAAAAAGAAGACATGAAGTCGACAAGAGTTAGTGCTTACCACGCGTCCCAGCTCTCGGAGAGAAGAGGCCAGGACCTGGTCGTCTAGCTTCTCGACATCGTCGGCCGACATCCTACTCGTGGCGGCAAGGTCGAGAGAAGGCTTCGTGACCTTGGCTTTTTTAGCCAGCCTTTGCTGATCTCTCACCAGCTCCTCGAGGGCCGACCTCCGTTTCTGCAGCCGGCCCGCCTCAGCTCCGGAGGTTTCTTCACCCCCTCCGGTAAAGTCGATAACGTCCTCGCTTCGCGTATCGACCGGTGTTCGTGGGTGAGTCCCTCCGACATGAAGCGAGTTGATTGTGTGACAAGGGTAGTTGTCTCGACACCCTCGGTCGGGTCAACAACGATGAACAGTCTTTCCTCGGGCGCCGGAGGAGTAGCTCTCGATCCGGGAGGCGGCGACAAGCAGCGCCCACGGCAGAAGCCTTCGGAACGGCGACCTTTGAGAACCTACCCACTACACAAATGAAAAAGGAGTCGCATCGGAATAGCGAGAGATACAACTTCAAAAAGAATTAAGACTTGATAATAAAATAACCAAGGTTCATACAATTTTCCCGATCGACGGGATGAAGCGCTATGCATGGTACGGGGCCGGGCCGCTCTTCGAGGCGGGCAAGGTCATAAAGGAGACTCGGTCCCGTGTAACCACTTCGAAGGTAAATCTCTCGAGGGTAAGAGCCTCGTTAGGTGCGGCTTCACGACCCAGTTTGTCATCTCTTCCCTCTCTCGACCTCCATAGTCCGACATAGGGGTTATCCGACCCGTGTCGAAGGAAAAAGAACCTAGGCTTCCAATTCGAATGAGATGAAGGTCCTTTCGACACGAACTCATGACGATTGGCACGCTTCTGAAAGGTGTACCACCCCGAGTCTGGCATCGCAGAGATCTTGTGCCACCATCGAAACAAAGGGACAGTAAACCCGATACCCGCAACTCGGCAAACAATAAGAAAGCCCATCAGAGTCCGGATGGCATTCGGGCCCAGTTGAGATATACCGATCTCATAGTGGCGAAGAACAGCCTGGACAGCTGGACATAGGGGAAATCTGAGCCCCATCAATAGCTGGGCCTCGTAGACCGTACAGAACCCTTCTGGGGGCTCATCGGCAAATTGGTGGTGGCCGGAAGGAAGGCCGAGCCACCGCCTGAGGGCTAGACAGCCCCCATATCTCTCGCCGTAGTTGGTTGAGATCGTCCATGGTGAGGCAAGAAGTGCACCCCTTGGGCCCTTTTCCGTCCATTCTTGTGGACAGTTTCTTAGGTTCCCTGATAATTCCTGAAGGTTCCCTAGGATTTGAGGGAAGGGTTTGATCGGAAGGGGCAGATATGGGTGTTTGATCGCCGGAATGAGACTCCTCTACCCTATCAGAAAGTGTAGCACTACTAGACATGGATGGATTCAAGCAAGAATGGAAAGAACACAGAGAAAGAGGCTAGCAGAAAGAATGCTTACTTGTGTTTTCTGAAGAGATAATGGAGGAAATTGATAGGCAGATTGATTCACCGTCTGAACTCCTCTCCCTTTTTATGCGTTGCTAAGTGCCGAATGACAGTGAAAAGACGTGATTAGGGGGGTTACTAGTAGTTATAACTCCCCACAAATCGCGAAGATCAAGGATTACATCATTTATGGCAGAAGATGAAGCGATAGTGCGTTCTGACGTCACGCCGAACGGCCACGATTGGCAAGGGAAACAGTGGCGGACGAAACGGTTACACCATTTCCCGCCCAAGTTTTAGTCCAACTCGAAGATGATTTCAAAATTGGCAGATCTGACCTCGGACAACGGAAGTCGCCTCTCTCAGGTCTGGGGGGCTTATGACGATACCGGTTTACGCACCTCGATATATCATCATCGAGTGGGATACGTGGATCAAATATTTACTAAGGCACATGAGCCAGATAAGGCATACAAGTCGGGATATCGACCTAGAAGCCTTGACACGCATGTCGATCCTCGCGCCTGAAATATGGATAGGGACTCGAGGTCACGACCATCGACTTACGGGCAGTGCAGGACGTGAGTTCCAGGAGTCGATCATCCCAGGTCGGATAGATCGATATCGAGAACAGGGTCCACACCAGCTACGTCGGCCCAATATCCACAGGATAACTTGGGCGAGGGGTAAAGCCCAATTAAGGGTAAATACGACAATAGCTACAAACCGACTCATATTAGGGTTAGGTCATGCATTGTCCTTATAAATACAACGTTCCAGGAACTACGTAAGGCTTGATTCCTGGAATAATAACAGATACGTAGGCACTCTAAGAATCCCACTTAGACTCGCCGCAACATACAAAACCCTCTCGTCGTTTTTGGCATTAGGGTTCTTGATTATTCATCAATAATATAAGGAAAAACCCGGATCTTTAAGGTGACATAATTTGTCATCGTCGACCGGTATGTCACTTAATCCGATCAAGAAGTTTGTTTATATAGGCTTTATCATGCAGAGAAGAGCTGGGAACTGTTGGAATACGAAACATGAACAGCCTCAACATCATTATTTCGAAATGAATGTCATCAAAGCTCAGGTCTCTCAATTATCAGTTCGAAAAATAAAGGTTCAGGTTGCAAAACCGAACCTTCGCTGGGAGCCTTTGAATCGAGCTGCATTCGTGTCCGCAGGCACACAAGTTCAAGCTGAAATCCGGATGGATTTGCACCCCCCCTGCGCCCGCGCGTAGAGAACGGTGTATAAAGTTGGTAAATTCTTACCACTACACTAATACAACATCATATATATGTTGGCTCTTTTCCTTCCTTCCTTCCAATGTGGGAGAAATTGGTTTCTCCAATTTTCCCTTTATTACTAACACTTCCCATTCACCACTTAGGCCCAATAGGCCCAATTTGACATATCATTTAACATATCCATTTTAACCATCATTTTCCAACAATTTTTTCAACATGTTTTTTTTTATTTCCTATGTTTATTTATGTGGATATTAGTTATAAGGCCATCGTTAGAGAATTAATGATCATTTAGGACACTCCGAAATCTTATTTAGTTATAAGGACATTCTAATTTTAAGAAGAAAACTTATTTAGTTATAAGGACATTCTAATTTCAAGTGGATAAAGAAGAAGAAAGAAAAAAAAAGGAAAAAAAAAAGAAAAAAAAAAGAGGAAGCGCTGGATGGAGGAAAGAAAAAAGAAAAAAAAATGCACTGATGTTTGTTTTTTTAATTTTTAATTTTTTTTAATTTTTTTATAATTATTTAAATTCACCATATTTCTAAAGGTTATATTTTGATCTAAAACTCGAATCGTCAAAATTCTAAAGGATACGGTTTGATGTCTGATGCAGGGACATTGATGACTTATGCAGTGACATTGATGTCTGATGCAGGGACATTGATGACTGATGTAGGGACATTGATGTCCGATGCAGTGACATTGATGAATGATGCAGGGACATTAAGCTAAACAAGATCGTCAAATGATTCAAGATCGTGTTAAAGAATTGAGGGATTCCACAATGAATCCAATTATCAGGAGGGCACAAACAATGTGTGGCCATTACAAGAGTCATAGTGACGAGTCTTTGTAGTTTCACCAAACTTGTACTTCTATCCATATTAAAAGCTCCACATTTGGAGAAATGCAAAACAAGAGCAGAGCTGACTGATGCAGTTGTTAGGTTTTATGCAGTGACATTGATGTCTGATGCGGGGACATTGACGATTTATGCAGTGACATAGATGTCTGATGCAGGGACGTTGATGACTTGTGCAGTGAGATTGATGTCTGAAGCAGTGCCATTGATGACTGTATTTACAATTAGATAACTGATGCAATGATATTGATGTCACCGCATATACAACTTGATACACACATTTGATAACTTTGTAAAGTAACTTTATTTCTTCGTTATCTTTAAATATTTGATTGATGTTGGTTTATTTGATTAGTGTTGGTTTAAATTTTCGATAACTTTGTAAAATAACTGTATTTCTTTTGGTTGTTTTTTTGGTTTAAATGCATATTTTTACAACCAAAGGTATGCATAAATTGTTACAATAACACGTCACTGTATAAATCGTTACAATAACACGTCAGTGCATAATTCGATACAATAAGACATCACTGCATAGATCGCTACAATAAGAAGTCACTGCATAAATCGCTACAATGAGACGTCATTGCATAAATCGCTAAAATGAGATGTCACTGATCAAGGTTGTCAATGGATCGCGACGGTCAATATGGTAGCCAATGAATCGCAGCGGTCAATGCATCGGGGTGGTTAATGGATCCCGGTGGTCAATGCATCCGGGTAGGTGGTCAATGCATGACGGTGATAAATACGTCACGTCGATTTTTATGAAGAAAAAAATTGATTTTATGAAATTTATTCGGAAAAATATCAAATTTGATTTTAGAATAAAGAAGACGAAAAAATATGAATTTTAGTGGAAAAATTATGATGATCCGAGTTTTAGATCAAAATATATGACATTTAGAAATATGGTGAATTAAAATAATAAAAAAAAAACCACCCACACGTTCAGTAAGGTTTTTTTTTTTTTTCCTCTTTATCCACTTGAAATTAGAATGTCCTTATAATTAAATAAGTTTTATTCTTAAAATTAGAATGTCCTTATAACTAAATAAGATTTTGGAGTGTCCTATTACCCCTAATAAGTTGAAAATAAGTCCTTTTAAATAAATGGCCCTTAATTTATTCATTTATGAGAACGTGTTTTGTTTTCCTTATATTCTTTTTTTATGAGATTTGTGGAGACATTTTCTGAAAGGAGTTATTACACTCTCCTTTTTTAATGTGATTTTTTCTATTCTTTTTTTTTAATGAGATTTGGATATTTATTCCTGGGATTTATTGTGGAGACATTTTTGAAAGAAATGAATATGCAACATGTGCCTCATCTAATATTGTCTAATGATGCTTAAAATGTGAATTAAATTAATTATTTGTGTTTTTTTTTCAAAATCGTAAAATTTTGAATTTGTAATATATCCATTGACTATTGCAGTCATTTGATGGGGATGAATATAACTGTGTAGACATTTACAAGCAACCCTCTATTGAGCACTCCGATTCTTGGAAGAAAACGTATTTTTTCCTTCTAATTTTTTTTATAAGAAAATTGGCTATTTATTCCTGTGATTTAGTGTGGAGTCATTTTAGGAAAGGAGTTACAATACTCTCTTTTTTCAAAGGGTTTTTTTATTTCTTTTTTCATTAGATTTGGCTATTTATTTCTGTGATTTATTATGGAGACATTTTATGATAGGAGTTATTACACTCTCTTTTTCAACGTTTTTTTTCTTCTATTCTTTTTTTTATCTATTGAGATTTGAGTATTTATTCGTGGGATTTAATTATTGCAAAGACATTTTAGGAAAGAAGTTACGACACACAATGTTTTCAACATGTTTTTTTTATTTCCTCTGTTTATTTATTTATTTATGAGAACGCGTTTTTTTTAACCTATTCTTTTTATTTATTTGTGAGATTTGGCTATTTGTTTCTGGAATTTATTGTGGAATGGTAGGGTAGGGTAGGTTTGGGTGGTGGTAGGGTACGGTGGGGTGGTGGGTAAGGTATGGTGGTATGATGGGTAAGGTAGGGTAGGGTAAGATTGAGGTGGATGAAAGTGGAGTAGAGTAGGTAATGGGTAAGGTATGTACGATGTCGAGGGTAAGATATGGTGATATCGGGTAGGGTAGGATAGGGTGGTGTGTAGGGTATGATAGCGGTGGGTAGGGCAGGGTGGGAAGAGAGGTAGGGTGCAATGGGGTATGACGTAGGGCTACCCTACCCCTTCGCCTATATCATACCTTATGAACCATATCATACCCTACTCAAGCCAACCTTAATTCACTATATTGCTCTATCAATCACTCAATGTGTCGTCTTTTATATAATTTGTTTCATTCCAATCCTGCATATTCTATTCAGTTCAATTCATGCGTAACAAATATGCCAATAAAATCTTCTTTTCATCCTTCAAAAAAATTCTTCTATTGAAATATACGTTCTCCCGTGCAATGCTAAAAGCAGTAATATAACCACAATTATTGGCATCAGTATAAATTTGGACATGTTTTGTCTGTTTTTGACTCTATCTGAAGGTAATCACCTTGTCATACGTCCCCGTGGAATGCACGGGTTTATGACTACTATATATATATATATATATATATATATATATATGGTTAGGTTTATTGAATGGTCGTCATGTTTATATATTTTGTATCATATCAATAGTTGCATTATTGGGAGTGTATTTTTACCTCTCGTAATAAAAAAATTGATAATGACGAGGGAGAACGGATGCTGGAATGAACCAACAGGACATACCTTAGATTTTCGATCTAACGGATGCCTCATTTCCGGCAGAGGCTTTACCAAGTTGCTGAGAATGGAAAGAAGTTCTATTGAGCAGACCTAACGAAATTTTCTACGAGATACGCTATATAAGGAGCCCTAACATAAGACTTCGGGATTTCCTGACTATGTGGATCGGAAGGAATCGAAAACATTCTAGGAAAACACGAATTTCTAAGAACTTCATCAGGTCGAAGCGTACCATATTATACATTGATATTTTCATTGTAATTTCCAACCGCATTTACTCGTAGTATGGTATACATTTTTAAGTCATCGCTTTAGTTGTTATAAAATTATGGACATTTTCATTGTAATTTCCCGTAAAAGATAAATTATGTATGTGCTTATGCTCATAGATATCATAGCACAATACGGATATATAAACAATAACGAAACCTTTTTAAAAAAAAATCAACATACCATGGATTTCACAACCTATAACACCGATATACCATAATGATCATTTTAAAATCAACATTTTCAAAACTAGGATCATTTCATGCATACACTTTATACTACGCATTTCACACACTTGTGCGGTCCTTAGTAGGGTGTTTCCTAGTAATTAATCCGTAAATCCAAACATGTATACATTTATAATAACAATGTATAATCGATCATACATGACAAAAACTTGAAATCGAATATAATAACACTCTAAACTACGTTACATGAATTCTGAACACGAAAAATCAAAATTGAGCATAATAACACTGTAAACGGCTTACAAGATGTGCGTATCTATCATGAAGCAAAGCCATTGTGATGATTGATTAAGATGAAGTTGAGATTCTCCCGTTTTTTCCCTTCTCCTTTGATTCTTCTACTTTCTTTTGGCTTCTCCGTGTTATTTTGTTTCTGAAATTGATGTTGTGAGGAAGACGACGAGACCGTTCAGATATAACGTGCAAATTCGCACGGTGTTTCTAGAACCTGCAATTTGCACATGACGTGATTTCAACCCATGCAAATTTGCACATGGCGTTATTCAGCCTGGGTAAATTTACACGTTCTCTCTTCGATGGAATTTAAAAAATGCAGGCTTACATAGTATTTGAATGATCAAATCTGTGCAAATTTACACATTTTAGATCCGGTCCGTGTAAATTTACCCGGATTAGGTCTGGCTCGTGAAAATTTGCACGGGCTGATAACATGCACCGTGCAAATTATGCATTGGTTGAAATATTTGCTGATGAAACCGAGCAAATTTGCACAGGCTAAGTTTAAAACATGTTGTCTCCAGTCTGTAAATTTTCACTTGGTACCTAAAAAATGTTAGGCTTGACACGACTGGAAAAAAAAGTCAGGCAGTTTCATATTTTCTTCACAATTTCAAATCATTATGAATGTTTACCGGCCTCTCAAAACAAAAAAAAAATCTGGATGCCATTTGATTTCGTGAACATACTAAAGTTTCCAACATCTTTTGGTGGTTGCCACTTGATCAAGACATTTGCTAAACACTACCATAAGCATGTTAAAATTTATATCCGCTCCTGTTATTTATAATAATCGAATAAATTTTTATAAATATTTTATTATTATGTAAATAAAGATACATAGTTATTAAAAAAATGATATATCTAAACAAAATATATATAATAATGTTTCTCCTATAATTCAATGAGGCAAAAAAAAAATAAAAAGGTATTAATTTGTACCATCCCGATTCAACCAATACAACACACTATCTGGCACCACACTTCTTTGCCCACACCAAAGCAACCTTCAGAAAGTCGATTTTTGAGTTAAAAATCGCATTTTCAAAGGTCCGTTGGGAGAATCGACCTAGGAAAGTCGATTTTTGAGTTAAAAACGACTTTTTGAAAGTTGGTTTTGGGAAAGTCGATTTTGAGTCAAAAATCAACTTTTACGAAGATTGGTCGTGAAAATCTACCTTGGAAAAATCGATTTTTGGCTCAAGAATCAACTTTTCCAAGGTTGATTATGTGTTTTTGGTGTGGTGCACCGGTAGGTGTGATGTATCGGTAGAATCGATGGGTAGAAATAATAAACCTCAAAAAAATACTAGTCTATACTTTTCGACTTGCGAAAAAATTCTACGATTATCACTCCCCGTGACTCAGGCTTAACACACGCTGTAAATATGTCCCAAGCGGGGCTCGAACCCACGTCGCCATGCCACCGAGTAATGTCATCCTCTACGACTCTACAAAAATTTGGGAAGCCAGCAGCCTCAATATTAATACAATCTACAAGTGTTTTACAATAGGAATAAACGCAAATATCTTCCCAATTCCCCTTTAATCCTTCAGACGCCGGATTGCAAATGCTTCAGCTGCAAAGGGAGAGGGAATATATATTTCGCTAAGACGCAGACCAAGCTTCACAAATCTTCGCGGCACCGTTTGATGCTGCCAGAAAATGGGCACGCCCACGTGGCACCTCTTTGGTGGCTCAACACTTGACTCAGGGAAATAAACCACTTTTGACTTCCTAGAGACGAGCCTAGGGGGCTCGCCCATCCGTTTTGTCACCCCTGATCTTCATGTGTCCGATCGTAGTTGGACCAGGTCATCTCGGTCTCTGGTAGGTCGGAGAGGAATCAGACACTGAACTTTGGGCGATCGGCTGTACGACCACTGCCGATCTCCTAGGTCAGACCAGGTCCTTAGACTTGTACAATCCTGTGGTAGTAGGAGCTTGGTCATTGTCCCCGGTCTCTATGAGCCGACCCTGCCATCCCAACATATCTCTGACTGAGCCTGTCTCTAATCTTATACCTCGTTTGCATAATAACCAGATAACTATTATAGAATCCTGAGTAATAAAGACTCGAATCTTTATCGCTTAATACTAATATTTGAATACCATACTTATCTCCTACAATCATGGAGATCATTCAATCATAATCTTTTCCTTAAGGAATACGTTAATCAGTGTCAACCATAGACACGCCACCTTAAACCCTAGGGCGTAAGCCCTTCTATATAAACTGTCCCTAAGGAACTACGAAGACTTGATTCCAATTGAACCAATGGATACGTAGGCAGCTTGATCATCATCAAGTGCAGTCTAAAGCAAATCAAATCACCCCCTCCATCATCGTTTTTCTGTGTTCTTGAAGCGTTCTTAGGTCATAATCAATGAAGCGAGTTTAGAGGATTACCTTGACGATTTTTGGATAGTCAATTGGTGCTAGAAGGAGGGCTTTCTGTTGATTGATAATCCCAGGAAAAGCTTCAGGAAAAACATGGTGACCACACGACAACAGGCTGCTAATGGTAATGGTGCTAAGCATCAGGATCCGACGCTAACAATCAAAATCAGTCACAGCAGGAAAATGCCTCTCTCGACGTAACCCATCAGGTGCTAGTCGATCAACTTATAGCTTTGGATGAATCCGTGAAAGCTGCTGTTCTCAACGCCGTCTTGGCAGAAGAGGATGAAGAAGACGAGGATTGGGAAGGTCTGGAAGAAGAAGGCCCCCTCAACGAAAATTCACAGGACGTGAATCACTCAAATGGAGGCTCGTCTGGAGAGAATTCCCAAAGTCCAGAACCAGAGGAAGAAGATGATCCCAACGACGGATCATGGCAGCCGACACCTCCCCCGCAGCGTAAGAATAGCAGGAAAGAGAACCGGTCATCATCCTCAAACCTGCAAAGGCAGTTGGTCGTCCCTCAAGCCATGGAGGCGGCTCGCGCCGAACTTGAGGCGATAGCCGGAAGAAAGTCGACGCTCCTAGCACTCGAGTCCCCTTTTTCGAACAGATCGATAACTTTCCGCGGCCAGCAAGGTTCAAGATCCCCAAATTGGAACCCTATGACGGAACCAAGGACCCCCAGGATCACCTGTTCCAATATCTCATGCACATGAATCTCGACTGTGCCCCGGAGGAGATGAAGTGCAAAGCATTCCCTGCGCTACTCACTGGTCGAGCTCGGGAATGGTTCAAGACAATACCACCAAGGACGATCTACCACTTTGACACATTGGGAAAGATGTTTCTTAACGCGTTCATCACCGCCAAGCCGTTCCAGAAGAATGCTACCCACCTGTTCGCCGTCAAACAGAAAAAAGACGAGACTGCATTGTAATACCTTAAGTGGTTCAGTGAGGAATCGCTGCAAGTTCGGGATGCTGACGATCAAGTCTGAATCGCATCCTTCGTGGCAGGGCTACACGAAGGCAGGTTATACGCCAAACTAAGCAGCAGGCTCCCTACCTCCATGGAAGAATGTCTGGAAGTGGCATTTAAGCATTGTCAAGGGGAAGAAGCTAATCGCATAAAACGAGAAGTGGAGAAGTCCGATCCCAAAAAGGACAAGCCAATAGACCCATCCGGCAACAAGAGAAAGTCGTATGGAGATCGTGCAAGTGGTTCGGCCACGGACCGACCTGAAAAGAGAAATGCCTTGCAGCCGAGGGATTTCCCTGTGTTAAATCGGCCTTGGGAACAAGTATTGGCAATCATGGAAAGAAAGGGTTTGGCGAGAACCCCTACGCCGCTTCGAAGCCCCTTGGAGAGAAGAGACCAGAGCAAGTTTTGTACCTACCATCAAGACACTGGACATGAACTGGATAACTACAGGGACTTCCAGCGTGACGTAGAAGCAGCAATTGTAGAGGGAAAGCTAGATGAGGTCGTGGATCGACCCCGATATGGCGAACGCCGAGGACAGCGAGATTACCAATAGAGAAACTATGGTCGCGATGGCGGCCGACAGTGCGAGCCCCAGAGAAAAAGAGAGCCGTCTCCCGACAAAGGTCAGCCAGCGGACAATCACCCGATCAACACTATCAACACCATCGTGAGAGGCCCTGGCAACAATTTAGAGATCATCAACTCAAGCACTCGAGTGGGCAATAGGCAGACATCCATGGGAAGTCGAGTCCCCTTTCAAGAAGTAGGCTATGGGCCGAAGGATCCTCTCCCCCTGATCCCTAACAATGAGGGACTAGTCGTTGAAGTCGTAGTCAACAAAAATTTGGTTAAGAGATGTGGAAATATTATGGTTAATATTACATAATATTACATTGAACACGTTACATTGTAATATGTTACTTATGTGTCAAAGAGACATATTAATTGTATTAAATAAACAATTAATATGTCCTAAAAGTCATAAAGTAACTATCTTCTGTCCTATTATGTAATAGCTTATACATAGCCGACTCTAGCATTTATTCTAGCCGGCTCTAGTTACTTTTACTTTACTAGCTAGGATCCTCTCTTGTATCTATTTATACTCATTCTTTCAACATGAATAAACAAGTTGAAGTTTACTCAAGTATAATTTACTTTCTCAAACTCTCTTCATAGTATCAGAGCCTTAAACTCCTGAATCCGCTGCAAATTCTCAGTACCCTGCTGAATCAAGAATGTCTTCATTATCTGAAGCTTCATCACCCTCAGTTGAGCCCCAGTTTGCCTCGACGGGGCGGGGTCACTGAAAACCACTCTTTTACAAATCACAGACTTGATGGCAACAACTACCTGTTGTGGTCAAGATCTATGAAAATGTATATCTCAGGCCATAGCAAGATGGGATATTTGTCTGGTTCCAAACCTGCCCCTGCTGAAACTGACCCCAAGTTTGAAGCATGGGATACAGAAAATAACCAAGTCATGACCATCCTCACGAGGTCAATGACAAAAGAGATCGATGAGAACTTCATGATGTATGATACGCAAAGGAAACCCGGGACAATGCCGTAGACCTTTACTCAAAAAAGGACAATACATCTGAGGTCTATGATCTTGAAGCTCAAATCCAAAATTGCGGGCAAGGGGATATGTCTGTAACTCAATACTTCAACCAACTATCTAGGGCATGGCAACACCTAGATATGTTGGAAACTCACCCCTGGAATGATGTTAAGGATGCTGCCCTTTATAAGGACATTATTGAGAAAAAGAGAGTATTCAAATTTCTTACTGGACTGAATCCGACTCTTGATGATGTTAGAGAAAGAATCCTTGCCACAAAACCTCTCCCCAATCTCAAATCCATGTTTGCTGAGGTCAAACATGTGGAAAGAAGGAGGAAAGTGATGCTTCGCCGAACTCCCCGCCGACAACCCCGCCGAAAGTGCTACCTGGCCGACCGTCGGGAAGCTCGCCGAGGTACCGAGACATCCAGGAAGCCTGCGATAGAACCGGAAAGTTGTTCGTGAGCACCGCAAACGCACAAATCACACCAAGGACACTTGCCGGAAGCTACATGGAAAGCCTAACTCCTCCAGGCCTACCAGGGGAAAGTCAGGGCAGGCATGTCAATGAAGAGGAGAATGATAACAAGCTGAATGCTCAGTTTGCTGCATTCAAAACTTTCCTCACCCAACAAAAAGAAGGTAGTCCCTCTACTGACATAGCTACTCAGGCAATAAAAACCTCATAACTCAACTTATGCCATGTCATCAAATTCACAAAGTTAAGATTGCTGATGGATCTATCTCGTGTGCAAAAGGTTTTGGAACTGTTAAACTCACTAATAAGATATGCCTAAAGGATGTCCTATTTGTTCCAAACTTAGACTGCAATCTTATATATGTCAGTAGACTAGCAAAAGATTTGAATTGGACTGTTGTTTTTAATAAGAATCAGTGCACTTTCCATGACCCTTCTTCACAGGAAGTGATTGGGAGGGCTAAACCCCGCTCGGATTGTATGTGGTCAACCTGCTCGAAGACGAAGACGAAGACCGAATCGCCCGGCGGCTGCACTTCAACCTTAGACAATATCATGTTATGGCATTATAGACTAGGACATCCAAGTTTTGGTTATTTGAAGTCCGTAATTCCCGAATTATTTAAAGGATGTAATGTCAATGATCTTCAATGTGATATTTGCCAATTTGCCAAACTTACCAAATCTGTATATACCACCAAACTGCCTTATGTGCCATCCACACCTTTCACTTTAATTCATAGTGATGTATGGGGATCTTCAAGAGTAAAAAGTATAACAGGAAAAAGGTGGTTTGTCACTTTCATTGATGATCATACTAGGAACACATGGTTGTTTTTAATGAAGGATAAATCTGATGTTGGAACAATTTTTCAGGCATTTTACAACATGATCTCTACTCAATTTGACACTAAGATCAAGATCTTAAAGACTGATAATGCACTTGAGTACTATGAGTCTAACCTCGCAATTTCTTGATGAATAAGGGGATTGTCCATATCAGTAGTTGTGTGGAAACACCTCAACAAAATGGGGTTGCTGAGAGATAGAACAGGCACCTGCTGGAGATGGCTAGATCAATCATGTTCACTACACATGTTCCAAAGTATATGTGGGGTGAAGCTATATTAACTGCCACTTACTTAATCAACAGACTTCCCACCAGAGTGTTAGGCTTCAAAACTCCTATCCAAACCCTCCTGACCACACACTCCTGCAAAAATCTTTGGTTGCACTGTATTTGTTTATATCAATGCCCAACACAGAAGCAAACTTGATCCCAAAGCTCACAAGTGCATTTTCCTAGGATATGCAAAGGACAGGAAAGGTTACAAGTGTTATTCTCCTTCTGAAAAGAGATTTTACAATTCTATGGATGTAAAATTCTTTGAAAGAACTCCCTTCTACAGCAAGTCCACTGAGGCAGTCACTGATGGAAACCTGATTCAAATTGACCTAAATCCGTTCCCTCAGCAAACTCTTAACCCTCAGCAACCTGCGATTCTCGGCGACCGAACCTCGGACCCTACCGACTCTCGGCGGCCTGCGATCCTCGGCAACCTGCCGAACCGAGCCTGCCGACCCGGAGCCTGCGATACTCAGCAACCTGCTGACATTGATGATAGACCTCAGTTGCCTTCGACTTGCTTTTCTTTGAAGACCGACCCTCTTGAGAGGTCGGCCTCTGACGAGTTTGTTTTCTGGGGACCAACCCCCTCTCCGTAATCTCCCCAGAGGCTTCCGTCCTGGTCGTTTCGGGGAGAGGAGCCGAGGCAGAGGCATCCACACCCTCAGTAGCCGGATCCTCCACAGGTATCTCTCTAACCGCTGGGGTCGGCACAGTCTGGCAACCCGCAACCTCTCTTTCTGCTCCCGCCATCAGATCGGCAAAGTCAGCCACTGCATACACCAACACAGAAATCAGCTAAACAAGAAACATAGATACTTCAATAATATAAAATACAACATAAGTAAACCCTACAAGGCTGCCACTCGTTCTTTGTAAACTTCACATAGGGCTCGGGGCCCGCATCCCCCAGCCGAGCTGCCGTAATCAGGTCATCATACAGATTCTGCCACTCAATAGAGTACCCCGACTCCCGGATCTTCTCTACCCAAGAATCTGGTATATCTGGAGGCTCATCACCATCCAGATCGGTTGTGTTCCACACACTAAGCTCGGCGTGACCGTCGTTCCGTACGTAGAAAAACCTCTCTTTCCACCGTTTGAAAGAATCCCGACCAGGAGGAAGAATAGGGATACTGAAAGACTTCCCATGCCTTCTAGCAAAATAATACCGGTATGGATGGTCTCTTAATCCTACCCGATGATAAAAGTACCTAAACTTATCTACCGTAAATCTAATATTTAGCAATCTGCACCAAATCGCAAACCCAATGACGGCCCTAATGCCATTGGGGGCTATCTGAGATATCCCTAGCCCATAGTGCCGGAGCACTGCCAGAAGAGCAGGGTAGAAAGGTAACCTTAACCCCACCTCAAAGTACTCCCGATGGACGGAGCAAAAACCCTCCGGCGGATCCAGAGCGGATAGATGATCTCCCGACGGCAGCTAGGGAGAAAACCTAGCCTCATCAATTCCATATCTCTCACAAATTTCCTCTACGTAATTTTGTTTCAAAATTGACCCCACATCTCTGCTATCAGCTATGGCCATGACGAAGAATCGATTCTAGGATTTCGAGAGAACAAGATTTTATCTAAAAGAAACCGAATTATAAAATCAGAATAAGAAAGAAAGAATGCTTACTTGCAATGTCAAGTTTGAAAGATAGAAGATGATGAATGACAATCGGCAGCAAATCTCCTGGTTTAATACTCAACGTGGTTACGAAACGATTGATATGACGGGTTTAAAACCCCCCTTACCTCGAAAAACGGTCTCAGTTAGCGTTAGTGGGCAACGACGCCTCGTTTCCCGGAACAACTATAACTGTGTCATAACTAGCTTTACCACCTGGCAACTCCTAGGTTAGTTTCAAAATCCATAAGCTAAAACTCCCGTGCTGATCCACCACCTTAATAGATCCGAGCCGACCAACCAGGGGTCGGCTGGATCTTGGGGGCTTATGATCTTTGCCGCGAAAATGGGCACGCCCACGTGGCACCTCTTTGGTGGCTCAACACTTGACTCGGGAAATAAACCACTTTTGACTTCTGAGACGAGCCCGGGGGGCTCGCCCATCCGTTTTGTCACCCCGATCTTCATGTGTCCGATCGTAGTTGGACCGGGTCATCTCGGTCTCTCGGTAGGTCGGAGAGGAATCGGACATCGAACTTTGGGCGATCGGTACGTATGACCACCGCCGATCTCCTGGGTCGACCAGTCCTTAGACTTGTACAATCCGTGGTAGTAGGAGCTCGGTCATTGTCCCCGGTCTCTATGAGCCGACTCTGCCATCCCGGCATATCTCTGACTGAGCCTGTCTCTAATCTTATACATCGTTTGCATAATAACCAGATAACTATTATACAATCCTGAGTAATAAAGACTCGAATCTTTATCACTTAATACTAATATTTGAATACCATACTTATCTCTTACAATCATGGAGATCATTCAATCATAATCTTTTACTTAGGGAATACGTTAATCAGTGTCAACCATAGACACGCCACCTTAAACCCTAGGGCGTAAACCCCTCTATATAAACTGTCCCTAAGGAACTACGAAGACTTGATTCCAATTGAACCATTGGATACGTAGGCAGCTTGATCATCATCAAGTGCAGTCTAAAGCAAATCAAATCACCCCCTCCATCATCGTTTTTCTGTGTTCTTGAAGCGTTCTTAGGTCATAATCAATGAAGCGAGTCTAGAGGATTACCTTGACGATTTTTGGATCATCACCGTTCTTGATTGCTACTCCCAAGCCAGCAGGCTTGTCAATCTGCTGCCAGGCTGCATCTGTAAAAATATGATAGGAATTTTGAGAAGAAAGGTGGCAGAACTTAAGTTATCATCAGTTGCTTGCAAATCATCATTCAAAATTTCTTCAGTTAAAGACGACTTAAGTTAAACTCCCAAAAAGCATTTATAGCAAAACAGCCAGTTTCATATGAGGACCAAAAATCATTTTTAAAAAACTTGTTGCAACAAAGCAAGCCTTCCAAATGTACCAGAACACAAAAATAAAAATAGTGAAAGAAATACGATCCGTTAACTGATGGAAATTCGGATCATCAGAGACGCGCTTTTCCACTGGAGAGAGCAGACATGAGCTCCATTGAGGTTCTCCCAATATACATATGCCTGCCAGCATGCCTCCAAACCGTACTGGCAAAGGGGCATTGAAGCAACAGATCGACGATCAGCATTTTCATCCTCCATGCCGCATTGAATACACACACCACTGCCAATATTGAATCTTTTAAGTAAGATGGCTGCAATGGGGCAGCCCGTTTTTCAGTATTCTCCAGAAAAAGAATTTGACTTTCGCGGGTAGGGACCAGGGAGGGGAGAGGGTCCAAATCCAAATCCTTTTCTAGTAGTTCTCAAATGAAACTGATGAGTTAGACGGGCCCGGAATTGATGATGTGAGATGCAGAGATAATAGTATTATACGCATCTTTTGTGGAGAAATTTCCTTTCTTAGTAAAGCTGTAGTGAAATTTATCCTTCACTCCAAGAACTTAGGGGGTCTTGATTTTAATCAGTAATGTATTTGAACACTTGCTTCTTTGATCTACCAATAATAATAGGAAGCCCTAAATACTTAGAATGCCTAGCTTCTTGAACCCCATGGAAAACACCCAACACATTATCCTTATCTGCAGGTTTAGCATTCTTGCAAAAAAAGGGCAGATTTTTGAACATTGACTTTCTGCCCCGAATCCCTTTCATAGAAATCCAGCACAAGTTTGATATTATTATTAGCAGCACTGCTAGATGCATTGGAAAAGAGAACAGCATCATCAGCGCAAAAAAAAAAAAAAAAGGTGATTGACGCTAGGGCTACCTCTTGAAATTCTCACCCCTGGGATATCACCAGACTGAAAACTTAATCCTTGCGCGCAAATAATAAAAAGGAAAAAAAGGTAAGGGGAAAGGGGAAAGGGGATCACCCTGTCTAATGCCTCGTGATGGTTTAAATAATCCTTTCCTCTCCCCGTTGATGATAAGGGAGAAAGAGGCAGTTTTGTGATACATTCGAGAATAAGTTGAACAAAATGTTCGGGGAAGCCCAGCGCTTCTCGATCATCATAAGGCATAAACAATTCCATTCTACTCTATCGAACGCTTTAGAAATGTCTAGCTTGAGGGCCATTACGGAGTTATTGCCCTGCCTCTTGTTGCACACCATATAATGAATGAATGGTTTCATGAGCCACATGTACAATGTAGCTATCTAAAATTTGCCTATTTGAAATGAAAACGTTTTGCGTGTCATAAAAGCAAAATGGCAAAGCAGCCTTCAATCTGTTTGCAATAACTTTAGAAATGATCTTGTAAACTAAGATTGAAACAATGAAGATCCTGCATCGATCCACGATTCTGAGGCCTGAAACAAATTGGAAAAATAAGATTGGAATTCTTTGGCTATACAATCATTATCAGAGCTCCAAGAATTAGTGTTGAGGCATTTGATCCTGCTAATTTGATTCTTTTTCTTTCTGCCCTTGACAACAGAAAGAAAGAAATTGGTATTCTTGTCACCTTCTATGAGCATAAATTCCCACAAACCACCATCGGATGTTCTGCACCGGCTCATTAATGCAAACTTCAATGGTAAAGTCAGTTGATTTAGTACTAATCACATTAGCTTTCATCATACCAAAAACAGGCTAGCCCACCAAAGTTACCTATGGAATTTTCAAACTTAACTTTTCTAGCTAACCTTTCCAAAATATGAGGATTATTTTTTGTTTCGGAGAGAAAGACGTACAAAACTTGGAGAGTGGAGCCTAACCATATGCATCTCCTCAATTAGCACTATATAACAACAATTGGCCATGGAGCTGTAATCAAACTTCCTAATTAACTCTTAATCGCACTCTGTAACTCTCAATTCTCATCGGTTCTCACATTGTATTTTTCCCGCCAGTTTTCTAATTTGAAATTCCTTGAAGAACACGTCAAGTTTATCTTCTTCAATTCTGTATGTTTGTTTGTTTCAGTTCTAGTGTATGTTTCCAGTTCTATAGTGTTTTTAACAAATATTTCATCTTCTTGGGTGTATCAACTTCCAGTGGAATCTCTCTTTAGAAGTCAATTCAAGTTCTCTTCTTTGGAGTGGAGTGTTTTTCACTTCTTAATGGGTAACTTCTCGTCTTTATTTTTATATTAATTAGCTTTAAGAGTTATGGAATTCATTGTTCATCTTGTTGAGTTTTTGGCTATGGAAGGCTAAGCTTTTAGTCTCTCTTAAAGTAGAGATTTCGTTATCTTCTATGGGGAATTGAGGATGATTTGTTCTATTTCTAGCACTTTGTGAAATTGTTTCTCAATACTTGTTCTTAATGCTTGTGTTATTTCGGTCAATTACTACATGAATTTACACTCAACACCGGGAACACTGAGATTTATTATGGGAAAAGATGCAACTAAACCGCCGGTAAAACCGACTAGCAATAAAATCCGGGTTCCCAAGAGGGGGTTCAATAGTCTAGGATATTGAACCCAGAGTTTCTAATGCATATCGATTCATTTAGACCTAATTTTGGTCGATTAAGCCGAAGAAGAGATATAGGGTGACCGAATTTCACACGAACGCGCATGGTCATGTCACTAAATTAGGGGTTCACTCCAATGACTATTACAAAGTTACAACTGAAAGATCAGTAGGTTGCCTTCATTCCCATGAAATCAAGAGAGATTTTTCTTGAGCTTTGTATTAGCTTGAATAACATTTTCCTTACTGAAAATGCAAAATAGTGTGTCTAAAGTGATCAATTCGTAGATAAACTCTACCAACTTAGAAACATTTCACCCATAATATGTTAAGGACGCAACTCTCTTCATTGAACTCCCAATTTTCAAGTGGAAATTAGCTGTTTAATAAATTATAACAATGAGTTGAAGAAAAGTACAACCATACGAGGCTTTTATTTTTTTCCTTTATCTTTCAGACTATAAAAAATATCGAAGTTGTCTTTCTTCCAATAAAAAAATATATGATTGTTAAAATAAAATAAAATAAAAAATATGATTGTCCTTTTATTTAAAAATATTTCAAAAACTGTCTTTATTTTTATTTTTATTTTTTGTTTAGGTGAGTTAGTCTTTTTAAAAAAAAAAAATCAAAGGTCTTATTGGTCATTTCAAAAGAATTGACAGCAGGAATTTTGTGGCCTTGGCAATACCGCTCCCCCACCCATAAGAGCCGGTGGTTGCTCGAATCAATCTCCTCGGGGTGACGGCGATAGTAGTGGTGGCTAAATTAACCGGACCGGCGGTTGGTTAACCGGAACCGGCGGTTAGGTAACCGGCGGGTGGCTTAACCGGCGGTTGGGCGAACCGCAGGTTGGTGGAACCGGCGGTTAGGCGGTTATAGTACGGTTGGCGATTTGGTGGAACCGGAACCGGCCCGGAACCGGCGGTTGAACCGGCAAGGCCGGAACCGGAACGGAACCGGAACCGCCGGTTGAACCGGCCCAACGGTAATAATCCAGTAACGGCTATTTTTTTCCAAACACCTCAAAAAATTCTATAAATACTACCCAAATCCATTTCAAATTTCCTACACCATTCTTACATCTTCTTCCTTAATTTCTTACATCTTCTACTCATTTCTTTGATTATCAAGTTGGTTTAGTTGTTAAAAACAACAATCAAATTTACTTTACGATACCGATTTTTGAAGTTGTTCTGATTTAATCGTTACTTCAATACGGTTTTAGTTACAAGTAAATTTGTTTGTATTTTATTCAACTAATTTATTTACAAGTGTATAAAAATTTTAATTTTATAATCAAATTTACTTGACTAGACCGAAATTTGAAGTTGTTCTGATTTAATCGTTACTTCAATTCGGTTTTAGTCATAAGTAAAATTGGTTAGTTAAATTATTATTTTTTTTGATATGTAATTTTTATTTTTTTTTTATTTTTTTTATAACCGTTAGATTTAATTTTGATTTTTTACAATGTCAACAAGAGGAAGAGGTGAAACATCAAGAGGTAATCGAAATGTTACTTTCCGTGAAGACACGGTTGTGCCGGAATCGGATGAATTTGTTGGTGGCTATAGACCCCAATATTAAACAGACCCTGTCACCGGTAATCACATTTCGATTCCTAAGTTTGACACACCTTCAGGTTACAATCAAGATGATATTGATAGTCATTACGACGATATAATGTCTCATCCCGGAAATTTTAACATCAACCTTAACGAAGGTGAAGATAATGATGAAGACGATGTTGATGAAGATGTATTTACTAGGGATGCTTCCCGTGCTAGACAAGCACGTGGTGGGAGTCGTGTGCCTGTAAGAACACCGCGTGGTGCTAGTGATGATGCTACTCCTACTCCCGAGTCAGTCAATGTAGATGTTGATGAAAGTACCCGATCCAAAGCACAAGAAAAAAATGTTAAAATCGAGAATTTTTACGGAATTTTTCACAAAGGTTCCTCGGACTGATGATATAACATTAGCTAACCCCGGAAAGTATTTCTTCGCGGTGTGCAATTTCTGTGGCACAAAATACCAATTTAAACATTCCGGTGGTTACGGATCGATGCGGAGTCACATGTTAACTAAACACCCAGAAAAATTGGAAGACGGCGCGTCTCAAGCACAGCTAAACACGCCGAGCTCCAGCGGAGGTAACACTAATCCACTTTTTATTTACACTCGTGATAACTGTAGAGATTTAACCACGGATCTTATTGCGGGGATGGGTCTTCCTTTTAGCTTTCCTGAGAATCCTTTTTTCGAAACTTACGTACAAGGGGCTTTGCAGCCGGCATTTACTAAGATCCCTCGTGCAACGGTTACTAGGGATTTCAAAAATAAATTTATTAAACGACAAAATATTATTAAAGAAAGTTTGAAGAAAAATAAATTCTGAATATGTGTATGTGCCGATATTTGGGAAGATAGTAGGACCAACAATTTTTATTTGGGCGTGTCGGCTCACTGGATTGACTACACTTGGATTGTCCAAAAAAGGTTACTTGCTTTTCGTTTATTTAACGAAACTCATAATGCTTCTAACATTGCATCTTTATTAGTTGATATTTTTGAGGAATACGATTTAAAAGATAAAGTTTTTTCAATTGCGTTTGACAATGCTTCAAACAACACTGCTTCTATTCCCGATCTATCCCGATTTTGCGAACCTGTTTGTAATGGTCAATTTTTTCATGTTAGATGTTTATGCCATATTTTTAATTTATGTGTAAAAGATAGTTTAAAAGTTTTTGACCATAATATTAATGCAATAAAAAGTTCTATTTCACATGTGTTAGGTAGAAATATTCTTGTTCATAAGTGGTATAAATTTCTAACCGAGAAAGGTCATCGCCGTATCAAACTGCCGTAAGATGTACCGCATAGGTGGAACACGACTTATGATTTTTGGAAAAAAACAAACAAAATTAAAAATACCTTTTGTGAATTTTTAAGTGAACATTGTCCGAGCGAATATCGTTTGTATCCCTCTCTTTGGACTGCATGCAAGAAACTGATGGATGTTTTTGAATTATTCAAAAAATATACTGAATTGTTTTCAAAATGTTATCAACCCACTGCACATTTAGTCTTGCCTGCTAGTGTAGAAATAACTACCGAATATGAGCGTATGTATGGATTGAGAAACGACGCGGTTCCTAATCCATCCGCAAGTGCTTCTACTAACCCTGCAGGTGCCCTACGGGGACTTAAAAAAGTTCTGGATAAAATGAACGTGAAAAAACAGAAGGGAGCGACAACGTCATCCGATCAACGTACAGAGATATCAAAATTTTTAAACACAACATTTGAAGGCTGTGAAACCGATGATTCCTATGATTTCGGCTTCGACTTATTGAAGTGGTGGAAGAAACATGCTAAAGAATTTCCAGTGCTATCAATGATAGCGGTCGAGTTTTTAAGTTTCCATGTTTCGATCGTCACTGTTGAACGATGTTTCAGCATGGCAGGATATGTGATTAACAATAAAAGATGTTCGCTTCATCCCACCAATTTAGAGAAGCAAATGTGTTGTCAAGATTGGGTACGAGCTGAGAAGAGGGTGCAAGACATTGTGTCAGAAGATGATGAGTCACAGTTCGAAGGCGGTGACACTGAAACTTCAGGAGCATGAGCAAGCGGTCGAAATACCGACATCGATTAAAGGTACGCAATTTAAATCTTATTTATATATTTGTTACAATTATTACTATACAACACTATATAAAAACAACAACACTATACAAAAAAACAACACTATAAACACTATAAAAAAACACTATATAAACACTATAAAAATACAACACTATATAATAAAACAACACAAAATAAACACTATAAAAATACAACACTATACAACACTATATAAAAAGAACAACACTATACAAAAAAACAACACTATAAACACTATAAAAAAAAAACACTATATAAACACTATAAAAATACAACACTATACAACACTATATAAAAAAAAAAAACACTATATAAGCACTATAAAAATACAACACTATACAACACTATATAATAAAACAACACAAAATAAACACTATAAAAATACAACACTATATAAAAACAACACACTATACAACACTATATAATAAAACAACACAAAATAAACACTATAAAAATACAACACTATATAAAAACAACACTATATAAAAAACAACACTATATAAAAAAAAACAACACTATACAACACTATATAAAAAAACAACACTATATAAACACTAAAAAAAAACACTATACAACACTATATAAAAAAAAAACACTATATAAACACTATACATAAAAAAACAAAACTATATAAAAACAACACTATACAAGTACAACACTATAAAAAAAAACACTATATAAACAACACTATATAAACACTACAAAAAAACAACACTATATAAACACTATATAAAAAACAAAAATTATATATAAAAACAACACTATCCAACACAATATAAAAAAAACAACACTATATAAAAAACAACACTATATAAAAAAATATACTAACATATCAAACAAACTATAAAAGACTATAAAAAAAAACAATAAGAACTACGTTCGCTTTGATTTTTTTGTATGTATACGACTACGTATAAAAGATACGTAGGCAACCGAATTTTCGGTACAAGCATTGAAAAAATAACACAATTTACATAAAAAAAACATTATATCTCAAGTAATATTTAATTAAACAACATTTTTAATCAACGTATACTTAAAACCGACTAAAAAAACTTATAAAAAAAAAACTATAAAAGACAATAAAACAACAATAATAAAATAATATAATAACCTATCAAACAAACTATAAAAAAACACTAAAAAAAAAAAACAATAAATAAGAACTACGTTCGTTTGATTTTTTTATATGTATCGTGCCTCCGACACGATTACATATAAAAGATACGTATCGCAACCGAATTTCCGTACAAGCGTTGAAAAAATAACATAATTTTTAAAAATAACATATTTTATATATAAAACTATTTATAAAAAACCGAATATAAAACTATTTTACATATTTTATAAAACTATTATATTTAAACCGAATATAAAACTATTTATAAAAAAAATTCATATTATATTATAATCGTTTTAGTAATTATAGTAAGAAGAATAATAATTGTTATTGTACTGAAAATAATAAGTATTATATGAAAAAGTTAAAAAAAAAATTATGAAATTTTAAAACCGTGGCACGAACCGTAATCGAACTGCCGCGCACCGAAACCGGAAAGCAACCGGCATAACCGTAAACCGACACCAACCGGAAACTGGCGATTTTCAACCGTCAACCGCCGGTTCAGACCAACCGGCGGTTTGTCAACCGGCCCAAACCGGAAAAAACAAAAACCGACGGTTCCGGTTAGGGGGGGGGGGGGGGGGGGGGTTGGAGCATTTGGCCACCACTAGGCGATAGTGGTGAAAAGCAACTTCCATGACTGGAAATTGAAAAATGGGAAAATGTCAAAGCCTATTCTGAAAATTCCTTCAGACAATTGTCGAAACTCAGCTCTTTCGTCATATTTATATTGTCGGGTTTGACATGCGCAGTGAAGAAGTTGGTGCTGCTACTGAAGCTTGGCCAGTTGGATTATTCGGGCTTGTAACCTCAGAATCTTGAGAGCTTTGCTCTTTTTGTGATGCTTTTTCTTCTGATATTTGGGCAGCATTGCTGAAGTGTTGAAAGTGATGTTACTCAGAGATATGAAAACTCGTTCAAAAGCATCAGATTTCCTATTTCTTTCCCAGTGATTGGTTCGCCTAACGCTCCGGCCATATAACTCTTAAAGTGATTTCCGAATTCCGATCTCAAGAATGGCAGCACTTGATTTCCGATCTCTGTTTCTATTCTCCGCTGTCCTTCGGTGTTTCTTAATAATATATGGGCAATGGCAAGACACCCATATGGAGGTTAGGTATACTGATGTTGACTATGTTGTCTTTTCTGATGCTGCTTCTTTGATGGCGTCTGGAAGGTCACCTTATGAGCGATCAACATATCGTTATTCTCCATTACTTGCATTTCTTCTTATTCCAAACTCCTTTGTTCATCCTTCCTGGGGAAAATTTGTTTTCTCCGCATCAGGTACTTTGTGCTATCTAATATGAAAATCGGTGTATTTTTAGTCGAACAACCAGCTTTGATGGGCTCTTTTTTAACCTTGAAATGAATCAAATTAAAGCACTTCATTTCTAAATTAACCAGTGGCTTTGGGATCTTGATGAAGATGTTTAGTTTGCACTTTTGCTGTGTAGTTTCCTTCTTTCCTCTTTCTGCTGTAAATTTGCTGTTTGAGTTTAATAAAAATTGATCTTTCAGAAAAGAGAAAGAAAAACTCGTCTTTTGCAATACATTGTTCACGTTGAGGTTCAGTACACAAGTACGCATGAGATTTGGGAAATTTGACTATGGAGAGTTCTTAATGAGGACTTTCACTTGCATCTGATCATAACACTAACACGCTGTATGAATTTAGTGCGTTTGTGGTGGCCTACTTTGTTTAGAAGCTTATTTGTAGTGCGTTTAATGGCACATAGTATACTCTTGTCCACGGTTCATATATTGGAATTCCAGATGTTTAAGTAATTTGATTTATGATTCTGGTGCGCCCAAGTTTTCTATTTGTTCGAATTTCTTACCAAAAAAACCCTGCTTTATGTCAAGTTTATCTGCAGGTCTTTCTTTAGTAGCATAAGAGATGATTAAGATTTCCATCCGTCTGTTTTCCTCTGCCTTTTACTTCATGATTTATACTGTTTTATCAGGCAACTTTACCTCATGTTTATCTGTGCAGATCTGCTTGTTGGTTTGTTTATACATAGTATATTGAAGAAACGTGGAGTACCGGCGAAGCAGTGTATCTACTCTACCATGATGTGGCTTTTCAATCCATTCACTTTTACAATTGGAACTCGGGGGAACTGTGAACCCATTGTGTGTGCCATGATCCTATGGATCATTATTTGCCTCATGAATGGTAAAGTCTTTTTCAAAGATTCTATATAAATTTTTATATGAAACTGAGATAGTTACCTTTCAGAAAATTATAAGGATAGGAGGAATGACGAATGAGTATCCTTTATTGTTCTGGCGGTGGGAAAAAAGATAAAACTAAATAAAACCGATTATGAATCCAAATCCATTTTAGTTTGAAACTCATGTAATTAACCTCGTTTAGTTAACCCAAATAAAAGAAATTATATCGATAAAAGAATTGATGCTTTCCGTTCTTTTTAACTTCATAACGAGCATTACATAGAAATCTCACTCAGCATGATTTGAAATTAGCGCAAAGCTATGCATTATTGTACATGTTAAGGGGTCACTCGGAGTATTGTTAATTAAGTAGGTTGATGAACGGATCTTCCTTTTTTTCTTTCTGAATAGTAGATTTGTTGATGTTATTCTTCTTAGGGTGTGAAAGCCACTTACGGTGTGTGAAAGACATAAAATGTTATATGCCAACATTTTATAGAAGTGTTTCTGCCAGCATTAATTTGTACTGGAAGTGTACAGTTGTTGAATTACAACTCACTTTGGTTACAATTTTGTACAAAATATACTGATGATATAAGATGCATGTTTTGTTTGAGTTCTTAAGGAATTTAAATCTGCACTGGAATTGTATATTTTATTGGGGATGAATGAAGAAATTATTTAGTGGACGTTTTGCTGAATCGGTGGTAAAATGATGTAACAGATTATTTAAAATCTAAGTTTTCTGTTTCTTCCATCTTTTAACAATCTGAAAGGAATGTGTTTATCTTGATATACAGGTAGTATATTGCAAGCTGCATTTTGGTACGGGCTTGTTGTCCACTTGAGAATCTATCCAGTGATTTATGCTATATCAATGATCTTGGTACTGCCTCCTCTTCATTATAATTCTGGAGAGAAGCCTAAGCTTACGTCTTGGAGTTCTAGAAAAGTCCAGTCACCTCAGAGTTCCAACCGCGGAATCACACACCAATGCTCTGCGTGGTCCTTTCTGATCAATTTATTTAGTTGGAACAGAATTGTCTTTGGGCTGATTTCGGCAATTATATTCTTCATATGTACTGGTTTATCATATGAACTTTATGGCTGGGATTTCTTGCATGAGGCTCTGCTATATCATCTTACTAGAACGGATCCACGACATAACTTCTCCATATACTTTTACCATCTATATCTCAATTATGAGCATGACTTGACCATCTTGGAAAAGCTCATCTCGTTCCTCCCACAAATTATCGTTCAACTGGTCTTAATTCTCCGCTTTTCACCAGACTTGCCCTTTTGTTTCTTTGTGCAGACTTTGGCATTTGTGGCATTTAATAAGGTTTGTGATTATGCAGTATTCAGCTTACTACTACTCTTTGCAGCTGCATGAAATATTGCCCATTTGGCTGCAAATCTGTTTTGCTCTTATATAAATGGATGCTTGCTTTGAATCAGATGATCTTACTGGACAGATATTGGAAGGTTATACCAGATGGAAGGATGTGATACATTAAACTCACCCCTACACACCCTTACTATGTGAAAGAGGGTGAGTGTGATGCATCATATCTCTGCACTCTGTATAACCCTTCCGGTAACTGTTGCACCAAAATATCTCTCCAGAGATTGTTATCAATGTTTTAGATTCACCCTTTCTACTTAGCAAGATTGCATTGAGTCAGAGATACCCCTTCGTTTTGGAAAAAAAACGTTATTTTTTTTCCAGTGTGGAAGGAAATAAGTACGAGGTTTATATTTATACTATTCGTGCATCTGTTATTTTCAGGTAATGACCGCCCAATACTTCGTGTGGTTCTTCTGTCTGTTGCCTTTGATATTGCCATGGAGCAATATGAAGGTGGGAAAAGGAATAACCGCTGCTTTGATATGGATAGGTGCTCAAACCCATTGGTTGATGTGGGGTTATTTGCTTGAATTCAAAGGCAAAAATGTTTTCATTCAGCTATGGATGGCAAGTATAATGTTCTTGGCAGCTAATACCTACATTTTGATTACCATGATTCGTCACCATATATTTTCACCGGTCTTTAAGGATTCTCATGAAGAAGCAGCCAAGCAAGACTAAAAATCTCACATTAGAAGAGAAAATGTTTGAAGCTTGGCAAGCAATAGATCGCGTGGTGGAAATCCCTCACGGATGAACACTCGTTTTTTTGCAAGAGCATTAGAACAATGAATCACTTGTCTGCAGAGCGGTACTGAGCCTTTCCTTTTTGGTAGGTAGGTATGTTTTCAAGGCTTCAAGTTCATTTTATGATAGCTCAACTCCATGGAGATGGAATGTTTCACGTTGTTTCGGAAAGCCTCCAGAGTTTTCTGAACCAGGACAAACAAGGAGTTGGAGAAAGACCTAGATGGTTATGGATTTTGAAAACTAAATTAAATGGCTATGAGTGCATCATGTTTTTGGGGAAATTTTCGTAGATATTTTTGAAAACTAACATGGTCATTTGGCCTTTGATATTTTTTATTTGTTCATGCAAGCATACCATTTCAAAGTTTCCCCTGTTTACATAAAAACTAATTAACATTTTATGTATTTCAATTTTCAAATACGTCCCCTAAGGTGTGTGTCTATTATATTTTTAGAGATCCAACACCCTCCTGTAAAGGGAAAGAGTAGTAAACGAGTAGTTTGTGTTTGGCTTGTTTCATGTAAACGAGTTGTGGTGGAACACAAGCTCCAAACGATAGTATGAATAAAATAAACAAGAATGAACAACTTTCTCATGTGTTGAACAAACTCAAAGATAAAATTCGGGTTTTCAAAAAAAAAATAAAAAATAAAGATTCGAATCCATCCAATTCATGTACAACATCGTCCAAACATGATTAGAGAAATGTTACGGACACAACGGTCGTGTGACAACAAAAACAAAAAATTGTGTTATGTTATTCATTTATGGTAGCTTTTCTCAAACTTAAATGATGGTAATAATGTTGTCTCAAAAGAAAATTGATGATAATGTATATAATATGTCTAATATTAAAGTCGACCCTTCAAAAAAAAAAAAAAATTTAATATATATATATAATGGTTTGATTTTCCTTTACTAATTATTATAAGGAAACGATATATAGATAGAAGTATAAGGTGTTAATAACCTACCTCTATAGTAAGGGTATATATTTACTAATGATATATATTTAATAACATGTGCATTTGTCAATTGTCAAATAATTATTCCTCAATTATAAGGTGCACCTTATTAAAGTCGAATCCCCTCAAAAAAAAAAAAAAAATTACACAGGCCGTTTCCTAAAAAATAAAATAAAATAAAATAAAAAGTCGAATCCCCTAAAATATATATATATATTAAAGTCGAAAAAAATAAACAGCAAAAGCGAGAATCTTCAACTAGTTCTTTCCAGTCGGTAAAAGAAAACTTTTCCGTTTAGAGCTGTGAGTGTCCGCCATAATTCAATCGGACAATGGCGAGAAGAGCGCAACCAATCCTCAAGCAACTGCTGCCATACAGCCGCGCATATGCTCATCATCCCTTAGGTTTGTCTTCCTCCCGATCCGTTACCTATATGCCCCGTCCCGGCGACGGTTCTCCTCGAGGGGTGACCCTTATTCCCGGAGACGGGATCGGACCTTTGGTCACCGGCGCCGTTGAGCAGGTCATGGAGGCAATGCATGCTCCCATTTATTTTGAGAAATTCGAAGTCCACGGCGACATGAAGAACCTGCCTTCCGGGGCTATGGAATCTATTCGGAAGAATAAGGTCTGCCTTAAGGGAGGGTTGAAGACTCCTATGGGTGGTGGTGTACACTCGCTTAACGTCGTGCTCCGGAAAGAGCTTGATCTCTATGCTTCCCTTGTCCACTGCTTTAATCTCCAGGGGTTACCTACTCGACATGAAAACGTTGATATTGTTGTCATTAGGGAGAACACTGAAGGGGAGTACTCTGGTCTTGAGCACGAAGTTGTTCCGGGCGTTGTTGAGAGCCTTAAGGTAAACGTGGATCAAACTCTGCTGCTGTTGTTGTTGTTGTTTATCTCTTATATATTATCTTTATATGCTATGCTCTATGCTGATAGAATTTATGAACCAAATGACTTGTCTAAGAAAGTAAGAGGCTTATTACCAACTCGATTGGGCTGTTGTATGGTTACCTAACTTACCTCTCTATACAGTATCATGGTTCAAATGCATTTTTTAGTAAAATTTAGAAGCTTAGGCATAGCTTTGGTATTGAATTATATACAGGGTACATGCACAGGTACACACACATTCCCTAAAAGTTTGCAGTAGTAAAAAGTCAAGGGCAATTGGAGCTGTAGTTATATCCTTATTCTACTGTGTTCAGATTGATACTCCTCTAGAAAGTGTGATATGCAAGCTGTGAATCATATAAATTCTGTTCTTTTATGCTATAAACTGTTAAATAATTTTGAGCAGTCTCATTTCTTACTCCGCCTTGCTAGGTGATCACAAAGTTCTGTTCAGAACGTATCGCCAAGTATGCATTTGAGTATGCATATCTCAATAATCGGAAGACAGTTACTGCTGTGCACAAAGCAAACATTATGAAACTTGCAGACGGACTTTTTTTGGAATCCTGTCGTGAGATTGCTAGTAAGTACCCCAGTATCAAGTACAATGAGATCATTGTGGACAATTGCTGTATGCAACTTGTTTCCAAGCCTGAACAGTTTGACGTAATGGTATGGAACAATTCCACTGTTTTATTTTCCTTCCCATTCATTAAGGGCGACTTATACATTTTGTCATATTCTCATAGATTTTGTTGTATCATCTTTTAATCTTTTTTTCTTTCTGTCTTGGTGGATCTTGCTCTAGTTTAGTGCGATTTTGTGACCATGATATGTGTTGAATTGCCATCTCTCCCCAAAGCCAGCTATTGGGGATGTGATGTGAGTAATTTAGACATGTATTGATTTCAACAAGCTCCCATGTGTGTGCGTAGTACAAACACTCTAGTCAACAAAGGACACAAAGACATATAAAGGGTTGGGCCTTCATTGGGCATATGAAGCCAATTAATGCTAACATGTGAACAATACGAACAGGGAGGCTGTCTCATGCTATGATTCCATGTTGAATTATCATCTTTTTCAACAGCTTAAGCTATTGTTGAGGTGAGAAGTCTAGACATTTATTGACTTCAACGGGTTGAGAACAAATGCGAAGTTGATCCTTTTGATTTATATTAAGGTTTTGATTGCTAGATATGCACAAGATATTCATATCTTTTTTGCATATAAAGCTACAGAAGAGGTGGTCAATTAGATCAAATAATTAATATTTTAGAGGCAGTAGATGCAAATGAAATGAAGAATTGAAAAAAATTGTAGACTGGAAGATCATGCCCCAACTGTGATATGGATGGATATGCAAAGGGGAACAGAATAGTGCTCCTCTCATAAATCTTTTTAGTATGGTCCGATAGACTGAAAAAAGGTCAGGAAAAATGTATTCTGGGTTCACAACAAGAAGAGTACACAAGATTACCAAGATCGAAGACATGTTTATGAGTTGCACCGTGAGTACTAAAAGAAGCTTAAGAGAGAGTTTGATGGGTCTAAGGGCCAGTTTTAGTGTTTTACTGCGAAGACTTTTGATGAGAGATATTAAAAGAAGCTTAAAGAGAGAAGGGTTGATGTGGTTAAGGGTCAATTTGCTTTTGTAGTAGGAAGGTTGACTATGAGTATATTGACCTCATACGAATCTATTGAAGAAGCATTATGTAAATTGTAGATTTACACGCAGGGAATGACCAAGAGAGAAGGTATATGTAAAGTATCGTAAGAAAGTATACGAAACTTTCGACTAGGAAGATGTAATAGTTACATACACAATTTATAAAGCATGTGCTTAGAAGTATGATGACATAGGCATGAACACCCAATGGAGATACGGAATTCTTTGACATTTTACACCTGCAATCAGTCTATGTCCATTCTTGAGTATCTTTCTAGGTGATAGACAAGCGTTTGGATAAGACGTTAGAAGTGAGATTTACTTTCTTAGGTGAGAATTTGGGAAAGGGATTTGATCCAATAATCTGTCATGGGATTGTCAGCTGTTGAGGCTACTATAAATTCTCAAAAGGGAAAGGTTGTAAAGTAAGTAGATAAACATTGTACATGGGGTATAGGTCTAACAACAAGAACTTAACAAATGAATCCAACTCTTCAGGCTGGATAGGCTGATACTAACTCAATTTGCCAATGGATGAATTCCCTCAAATATCGGAGGAAAAAGAGGTTGATGAATGAGGATTTTCATGAATGCAACCTCAAACTCGGAATTTTAGTTTAGATGGATATGGGGTCACCTGATGATTTGTTGATCTTACTGACACCTATTGTCAATGAAGCCAGTGGAAAAATGAGGATAAGGGCCTGAAATTGGTTTCTTTATCCCGCAATTGTAGAAGTACCACTCTTTTTTCTCTACAAAAAGAGTTTCACTATGCTTGTAGAACTAATTAAAGGGTACAAAATGAGCCGATCACTTTAGATGCAGTGCTGAAAAAATCCTCGTCAGGGCACTAATTCCCAATCATGTGTGCTACAATACCTGCCAAATTCGATTTGCTTGTACTAATGAATTTGAGAAGTAGCTTCAATGAATCTTGAGAAGTAGTTAGAAGATTTCGGTGCCTGTAATATGGTTATGATCTTGTAATGGATTGAATGATCAGAAATGCTACTTCCACAACAAAGTGACACAATACACTTTTAAACCATTTATCATAATGGGACCCATACCAATCGATTAGTCCTGCTTCAAAATCAACGGTGTAAAAGTGTGTTGTGTCAGTTTGTTGTAGCCATTTTGTTGTGGAGCCAGCTTTACTCTAGAATGATAGCATGTTTCTTCTTCATCAAGTGCATGATTCTAATATTTCGCTGATCTTTTATGATCAACTGCCAAAACCCGAGCTAGTCTCTTGCAAGAAACTCATGATAAAACTGGCCTAACATCACCTATCAAACAGAAATTGAATGAAGGGATAAAGACACTTTTGGTCCTTTTCTTTCACTTTGACTTGTATCCCTAATGTTCATCTCGACACTTTGCCTCTCATCTATGCATTTTATTTTATTTACATTTTGGTCGTCTTTTGCCAAGTGTCAATTTTTATTGGTGGGAGCATGTCGTACCTATGATACTGGTTGTTGGACACACCTATAGCACTTTGGACTGGAAAGTAAAAAAAAAAAGCATAGTAAGGGGTAAAATTGACAAGATGAAACATTATGGATGAAAGTGTAATCCCTTGAATTCACAAGTACCTATAAAATTCATCAAATAAACGGTTTCCACATCCTCCACAGCTGCATCTGCGACAAATTATGTGACCTAGGCTGCTGCCCACAACATGTGTATCTTTACTTATTGCTTCACCTTTCTACTATGGTTGATGATATGCGCCAATTATTGTGCGTTTTGGTAGGTTACTCCGAACCTGTATGGGAATCTTGTGGCAAATACAGCAGCTGGTATTGCTGGTGGAACCGGTGTCATGCCTGGAGGTATTGGCAGTTATTATTTTGTTATCGTTTTAACCCATTTGAATAACTTGGACTCTGTTTTGTGGTGTATCTTTTGATTTGGCTGATGTTTCGATGTTTACTCTTTTTGCCATGAAGGTAATGTGGGGGCAGATCATGCTGTTTTTGAGCAAGGTGCATCAGCTGGAAACGTTGGGAACGAAAACGTAGTGGTGGAAAAGAGGGCAAACCCAGTTGCTTTGCTTCTATCATCAGCTATGATGTTGAGACACTTGCAGTTTCCGTCATTTGCAGATAGACTTGAATCTGCCGTCAAGCGAGTCATAGAAGAGGGTAAATGCCGGACAAAAGATGTTGGCGGACAAAGCACCACCCAAGATGTCGTAGATGCCGTAATTGCTAATCTTGACTGAAAGTTTTTTATTTTTAATTTTAACGGCGGGGTTAGAGTTTCTCACTCGTTACGACTCATTGATTGGTTTTTCCAAATAATGCAATAAAGATTGTTTTAAGGTTTGAGATTCATTATCGTATAACCGTTGTAGCAATTGCTGTACAACCAAGTGGATGAATACGATATAACGAACTAACCTCTTTCACACATAATAGGAGTGAATTAAGGTGATTTGGGTTATTATCTTAATTTTCTACTTGGTTGGTACACACCTTATTTAAGATCTGTTTGCACTGTAAAATATGTGTTTTAAGGTTTAGAGACCCTTGAATGGAATGCTCTAAACTATGGGAACAGATTAGCAGTGAATAAGTGTAGGATTCTTTATTGAACTGCGAGTAGAGACATCTCTTCCTTGTTTGCTTCCGTTGTTTTTAGCTTTGTTAAACGTACTGAGAATGCTCCTACGAATCTTTTAGCTAGACATTCTCTTTTAAATATAGCTTATGCTGTTGAATGGGGTTTAATCCTCCCTTAGATGTATGTTGCGGTTGTGCAAATGATTTGAACCAATAAAATTGTTTGTCCTCTAAAAAACGATTTACTGTATTACTCTTTCTTTAAAGGTAAAGAATATGTAGTGCAGTTAACGAGTCGAATTGAATTGAGTATTGCTTAATTTTGGTCTGTTTAGGTTGTGATGGGCTTATTCGTTTTCGTTAGTTCAGTAAACAAAGAAAGATATATGTTCAAACTTGGTTTGTTAAGGTCTTGAGTTTGTTCGCGAACGTTTGTTTAATAACTGAACAATAAATTATGTTCAAACTCACTTCATTTAAAAAGAAAATTTGTTCGAGCTCGTGTTCGAGTTTGACTTGCTATATTTATTTTTGTTTCTTAGCTTGAGTTGGACCCGTTAAGGTATAAAACAATTAAATCCAAATGAATAAGCAACAATGTACAAAATAATATTAAAACATTATTGTGATACATTGTATCTCCTTGAAAGGTATAAAAGTCCTTTTACGATTTTGTGTGTCGATAATTTTAATGGGTTACATTTTAATTAAATAAATAGAATGAATGTAAATATTAAAGAGTATTTACGGTATTTTAATGACGCGTTTGTATTGCAGGAATGAAATATTATGAAATGCTTTTTTTCATTCCATTCTATTCCATCATTCCACCACCGTCCGATCATCCGCCATCCCGCCACCACGATCACCACCCACCACCGTCACCACCGATCACCCGCCATCCCACCATCACGATCATCACCCATCACCGATCACCCGCCGTCACGGCCACCACGATGACCACCAACGCCGTCACCACTGATCACCTGCCGCCACCATTATCACCACCTACCACAGTCACCACCGATCACCCGCCACCATCGCCGCCGCCACCGATCACTCACCACCACCACGATCACTACTTACCACCGTCACCACCGATCACCACCCACCACCGATTAGGGCTGTAAATGAGCCTAAGTATTCGATTCGATTCGGAGTATTCGGCTCGAAAAAGCTCGGTTCGTGGGTTCGAAATTCGAGCCGAACCTTACAAATTAAATATTCGGTGGTCGAGCCGAACATGTTCGGCGCGGATATCATTCTCATATATATATATATATATATATATATATTTAGGCATTGAGTTGAGTCAATTCACTCAATTGTCATTCAGTCATTCTTAGAAGAAAACCCTAATCCCCTTCCCACTTCCCAGGCCCAGCCCCGTGACAGACCTAAACCTAACCTTGGAAACGGCACCAGAAAGCTGACGGACATTACCTAGGCTATACAGATCCTAACCGGCAGTGTACCGGGTCAAATTGTAGTGCTAGTCTGGTGAGTCAGGTCGTATTCCTCAGGGAAAACATGGTAATTCTTTTAAGTGGGGTTAAACACCAAGAAGCTATTATTAACTCGATCTAAGTCGCGGTTTTATCGGTTTCCTCGGGTTAGATAGTTAGATTAGTTAGATGTTAGAGTTAGATGTTAGTAAAACGAGAAAATAAAACAAATAAATACTAATATTATATATATTTTTGGATCTAGCCAAGAATACTTTCTTGAATCAATATCTTTTAGTAGAAATAAATGAGACGAGATCTTCCTTTATTCAAGGTGTAAATTATATATGAATCGGTGTACTCTAAGCTAGACAACTCCTCCTCACACGAGCGTATGAAATTGTCATATGTCTCATCAAGCATCCAATGTCATCCAAAGCATAGGTCACTCCCGTTTTGTCATACGAGCAATGTTTCGAATTTCGATTAAAACGGATAAATTAACGTAATACGATCTTGAGCACAATTTTAATAAGATTTGTTTTTCTAGGACAAATGCGCCCCCGAGTAGGAAATCGGATTCCGTTGTCACGTTTTCACTCGGCCAATTTTACCCTCCGGTCTTTCTATTACGATCTCGTATTCTAATCGTGAGTTGTTAATTCATTAGATTACGTTCAAATAGAAAGAGATTCATTATAATCGGTTTTAATCATTATTACCAGAGTCGATCATTCATTTTACCAAAAGATTAACTAATTGATTCATATCTTGGCTAGATATATTTTTAGTTATACATAGATATATATATCGGATTCTGTCAAAATGTCATGGATTAAACGGTGGAAGTTTTCCATAATAGCCTTCATCAAGATGACAAAATTCTATTACAACCAAATTTAGCCTTTCGATCCAAACACTTATCAAATTCTCACATATATATATAGATAGATATAATTATATAGAACAACAAAAAGTAAAACTCAATAAAATTACCCGTTTACTTCGAATCTAAGTTGTATTCTTGAAAATAGCAACTTTTTCTAAAGCATTTTCTTCGATAATTTTCTCAAGCATTACAACATTACTACTTTTTATTTAAACAAACATATATACATACATAGACATATGTATATACGGGCCCGAAAACAAAATAAAAAGAGAAAAGAGATGAAGAAGGGACATGAAGAAGAGGGGAATGGAAGAAATGGGAGGAGGTGGAGAAGAGAGATCTTGGCCAAGAGTGGCCAAGATGGGGCAACTTTTATGGATGGAAATGAGGGAGTTCTTATAGGGAGAGTTGAGGGGAGGTTTGAATGAGGAGGTTGTAGTTGAGGAGGTGTATATGGGGGAGAAATGGTGACTCACCAATAGTTTGTTAGGATGCATGTGGAAGTAATGATAGTTTAGCATGTGAAGGTGATGAGTCACGCAAGAGTTAGTTACAAGCATGTTACTACTCATCATTACACCCCACATGCATCAATTGAGCCAAAAATATCTCTCAATTCGTCCAAATTTCAGCTGTTTGGAAGAAAAAATCATAACTTGAGTTGTAGACCTCCGATTGACGTGATTCAAAATGCGTTGGAAAGCTCATTTGAAGATCTACAACTTTCATCAAGAACTATTCCCCAGAAAACGCCTCTAAGTTGGGTCAAATTTCCATCGAGAACTGGTTACGGTAGAAGCACGTAGGAAAAATAATTTGATCCGTTGAACTCGTTAGCTTGTGGCATTTTCTTCTTTCCCTCAAAATCCATCTTTTAGACTCCAAAACATGTCGTTACGTGGAATCTTGGTCAATATATAATCCTGCAATGAACCACCAAAACACCAAACGTAAATCCGACACGACACTCCGGTTACTAAACCGGTACAAAAACTAATAAAAAACTTATAAAAATACGATAATTTATATAATAACTACTACTTATACATTTGAATAAAACTTAGTAATTTTGACTTGATTTGATACAATAATGCTCAAAATGGTATCAATATTGGGGTAAAATGTCGTAATAATGATCATAAATTTATCTCTCATCACAACCCCCTACTTTGCTTTTGGTCGTCCTCGATCAAAACAAGCGATAAAACAAAATGAATGAGAGATAAATTCATGAAGATAGAAGATATAAGGGACAACTAGATAATACAACCATTAGAATTACAACCGGGCGTTAACCTCAATATAAATGTATAACGAGTGTGTGTGTGACAAGCCTTTTCAATTTCCACTATCCTCTCTTGAATAAATCAAGCAAAACACACAAATATCCATTCGAGACGTACCTAATGACTTTCCTAGGTATAAGAAGTAACGAGTTCCACACAAAGTTCTTCCGAGTACTTATTAGGATAATCCTAAAGCATATCATTCGGTTTATCTTTTGGGGATAGTCGAGAAGATAGCTAAGTTTTCAACCACGCTTAAAATTTTTTATTTTTTATTTTTTATTTCTTTTTTTTTTCTTTTGATGAACTTAATTTCACATGTGTAGCATATGCCTTCATTCCCAGCAATAGGACGTTTCGTGATAACACCACTAGGCCGGACTACTATCATCGGGCGGTCGGGAGCTTGTAAACCTCGTAGTGATATAGGACGTTTCGTGATAACGCCTACTTGCACTCAAATCATTGGTAGCTACAACCGACATATATATAGTTCATCTCTTTCTTTTTTTCTTTTTTTTTTTTTTTTTTTTTTCTTTTCATAAACTTAACTTATATCCTTTCTATCACATTCAAACCTTCAGATATTCACAGTACACGTTCAAAAGTTAGGTACTAAGTTACTTGCTATTATAGGATAAATCACTAGAATGCGAATGGATACGAGTTTAAAATTTTCGCTTCAATATCAAAGGCTTACGTGAAGGAATTCATGTTACACAAATATATTTGGAATTACAATGCACTTACGGTTCACATTGGTTATACACATCCAAATTGATCATTACATCTTCAAATCCATGAAATATATACCTTATACAATTTATTTTAATCAACTAAATAATGCTCGGAAAAAATCGAAAACTAAAGGATTTATTGATACAAAATAAACATTAATTCCATTGCTTTAGACCAACGACTCCACTCCCCACTTACGAACTTACATTGTCCTCAATGTAAAGTGAGTGTAAATAAGTTGTTGGGAAAGCAATGATGCACTAAAACAAGTCAAAACAAATACTCGGATGATAAAAAAGGGTGGGTGGGTGGGTCAAAATTATGACCGTTGTGTGTGCAAATAAAATAAAAGTATGTGGAGTGTGACGAGTGTAATGCAAAAGGGTAGATAAACACACCACATATACTTTTATTGATTTAAAACACACAATATTCCACGGTAGTTGAACTAATACATGTCACACATTATTTTTGAAATTTAAAACGAGACTAGATCATGATATGAAATATGTGACAAGTATTAACTACGAGTCTTTTATACCCAGATCCTCAAGGGTTATTTCAAATTGTTCTAACAACCTAAGTCTAAGAAATGATGCATTTGAATTTTATCTTTGTTATCCATCAGGATTTTCGGATAACCACCTAATCATTCCCGTTTAATGTCATTCAAACATTCATCCTAAGACTTGGTGAAACAAAATGAAAATCAATCCTAAGTATTAGCAAAGTATCATCCAAAGTATGAGTAATTATTATATTTAACATTTTTTTCGGGCGCCTCCCGGTAGCGCTTTTGGTTAACGTCGTTTGCTCGACCAAAATGATAAGGATTAACTAATATAATATACTAAATAAAACGGGATACTTCTAACAATTACTCACAAAAGCACGTAACAATTAAGCACATAATCCACTAAAAATAAATGCTTAAGGAGTAAAAAGGAAGGATAGTACCCGTCATTGACTACATTTATAGTCTATAGCCAGACTTTACCGTGCTTCAGTTTTTAAGGCACTGGTGGTGGGTCATCCTCACGCACCGCATCCGTCTTTTTTATCAATACTGCTTTCCAACATATGTTAGACGAATGCCGTCGAATCCAACGGTTCTTGACCTTTTCCTTTGATTTTCGAGCTTTGGGTTTACGAGCTTTCACATTATTACTGGAGTCATCTTCTCCAGTTACCTGCGTGTTAGTACGATCCACCACAAGAGAACACAAAGTGTCTACACAAGAACTAGATTCTAGTGTAATGTATGGATATTTCAATGAATTGTAAATGTTGAAGATAACGCGCTCATCATTCACTCCCAAACTAAGCTCTCCCTTACAAACATCGATGAAAGGGGTATTAATAGTTAAGTGCCGAAAAGTGTCAAGAAAACATGCATACTTATTATCCAACTTCATCTTTTTCATTTCATTTCTCGGGGAATGGGGGAGTAATTCAAGATCAGTAGGGTTAGAATGAATACCTCCCTTTCCCTTGTCGTTAGATGAAGATGGTAAAGCTTCCTTGAATGATTGTGCCTTTTGAAGACATAGTGTGTCATCATTCAGTACCTTTTTCTTCAAAATATGCAGTGGATGTGGTGATGCCCTTCCAGGTTGAACCGATGTGAATTTAGGTTGAGCCGGATAAGGTTCGGTTTGAAATGGCCCTTTAGATTCCATATTCTTCTTATATTTACCATCTAAATCATCATCTACTTCATTATTCCCGAATTTTTCTAATCCATTACTTCCACAGATCCTTCCACTTCTGGTAATAACAGCATTTACCCCACTCAGATTTCTTTCGATATTACTTGGCAATCCTTCTGAGGGTTTACTGTTTTTACGTTCCTCTTCTCTACTCAAATGATATTCCAAATTCCGTAATGAAGCTTCTACAATTCTCATTCTGGTATCATGTCCACTTATAGATGTTTTCAATGTACTCATATCCTTAGTGGTATATTTACTATAGAAGTTATCATAATTTCCATATTTTGAGCTTGAGTAGATATCATACCCATCGATTTTCGATTAATTTCTCCCATTTATCAACTCCTTCAAAGTTGGGTTGAACTTTGGGTGACCGGTATGCTTTGAGTGGTATGTTGTGGATATGGTTTAGGTAATGATTGTAGGTTCGATTCGTGGTATCTCCTTGATAACCTTGATATGGATTCTTATATTGAGCTGGATACGGTGGTTGTCACGGCTTACTAGGGGTTTCGGACCAACGAAAAGTAGGGTGATCTCTTTTAAAAGCATTAAACGAGTTTGAATACGCGTCGTTCAAATTCCTATCTTTGTTTTAAAAAACTCACCTTTTCCCTTGAATAGCCTTCGGTTCTTCCATCCCTAATGACACATTATCATGACTTGAGTAGTCATTTGGTATGATATTTTCTGAGTTTACATTTTTACTGGCTAATAAGCCGTCAAATTTCCTACTCAAATTCTCCAAGTGTGCTAGAACTTCCGTATTCGATGTATATTCTCCTGCAAATGCTACTTTTCTTGTGCTAGAACCGGTTTCCCACATTCTGTTATTTTTTGAAATCTTTTCAATAGCATCGTAAACTATCTGAGCTTCACTCATCATTAACGAACCACCACATGCATGATCTACATCTGCACGTGAGTCTCTCCTTAATTTACGACAGAAAAGTTGGATTTGCATATCTAAGGAATAACCATGATCGGGACAAGCTCTTAGTAGCTTTTTAAATCTTCCCAAAGCATTCCCAAACGTTTCTTCGGATCCTTGTCTAAAATTAGCAATCTCGACTATTAATTCCAATTTTCTACCGGGAGTAAAATCTTGCTTTAAAAACTCGGTTTGAATATCCTTCCAACTAGTCAATGAATGATGTGGAAGTGACGAAAACCAATCTCGTGCTCTTCCTTTTAAAGAAAAAAGAAACATAGACATCCTCGTTAATTCCCGATGAGCACCATGACTTTTGGGTTGTATTACACAATTCTTCGAAAAGATAGAGATGATGATGTGGATCCTCATCATCTTCTCTAGAAATTGGGCTCTTGTGTCAATTAAACCAAAAAGATGAGATTTTATTTCGAAATTATTTGCTCCTTTATTGGGTAAACGAATTGGATTATTAATATGGTACCTTCTTACGGTCGATCACATATAGGTCTCGGGTTAGGTTTGGTTTCGATTATTACGATTATGCTTATTCCGATTACGATTATTTCTTTTATTCTGATTCTGTTTATTAGGTTGAGGTAAATTCTGATTAAGGTTTTGGCCATGCCCTTGAGCATGAGCAATCCCTTGTTCAGGTGTTTCACCAACGGTTTCGGCCATTTTCGTAACTCGATTTGACAATTCTTGTGGAATAGAAAATATCGAATAGAAAATAACACGAAATCGATAAAAAAACCACATTTTTTTTTTCTCCTCGGTAATTACCGACTCCACTCGATATTTACCGAGTAGTTTTTTTTTTTTTTTTTTTTTTTTTTTTTTTTTTTTTTTTTTCTCTCTCTCTCGGTAATTACCGAAGCCACTCGGTATTTATCGAGTATTTTTATAAAAAAATTGATATCTTACCAAATAGGTAGGTACCAATGAAAATAAAAATACAAATGAGATTGAGAAATGTATTGATTTATCCTCGGCTGTTATGACCGCGTTTACTTTCTACTATCGAAAATAGAAAATAACTCGAATTTGGTAGAAGAAGAAAATTGGTAACTAAAAGAAGGTAGATACCAACGGAAAATAAAAAAGAAATGTGATAAGAAGAGTGTTGACTTATCCTCGAGAATTTTGAGCTAATCAAGTAGTAACCACTAGACACAAAGAAAGAAATTAGCGACGTTTTCCCCGGCAACGGCGCCAAAATGCTTGACGGACCTAAACCTAACCTTGGAAACGGCGCCGAAAGGCCGACGGACATTACCTAGGCTATACGGATCCTAACCGGCGGTGTACCGGGTCAAATTGTAGTGCTAGTACGGTGAGTCGAGTCGTATTCCTCGGGAAAACATGGTAATTCTTTTAAGTGGGGTTAAACACCAAGAAGCTATTATTAACTCGATCTAAGTCGCGGTTTTATCGGTTTCCTCGGGTTAGATAGTTAGATTAGTTAGATGTTAGAGTTAGATGTTAGTAAAACGAGAAAATAAAACAAATAAATACTAATATTATATATATTTTTGGATCTAGCCAAGAATACTTTCTTTGAATCAATATCTTTTAGTAGAAATAAATGAGACGAGATCTTCCTTTATTCAAGGTGTAAATTATATATGAATCGGTGTACTCTAAGCTAGACAACTCCTCCTCACACGAGAGTATGAAATTGTCATATGTCTCATCAAGCTGTCCAATGTCATCCAAAGCATAGGTCACTCCCGTTTTGTCATACGAGCAATGTTTCGAATTTCGATTAAAACGGATAAATTAACGTAATACGATCTTGAGCACAATTTTAATAAGATTTGTTTTTCTAGGACAAATGCGCCCCCGGAAGTAGGAAATCGGATTCCGTTGTCACGTTTTCACTCGGCCAATTTTACCCTCCGGTCTTTCTATTACGATCTCGTATTCTAATCGTGAGTTGTTAATTCATTAGATTACGTTCAAATAGAAAGAGATTCATTATAATCGGTTTTAATCATTATTACCAGAGTCGATCATTCATTTTACCAAAAGATTAACTAATTCAGATTCATATCTTGGCTAGATATATTTTTAGTTATACATAGATATATATATCAGATTCTGTCAAAATGTCATGGATTAAACGGCTGGAAGTTTTCCATAATAGCCTTCTGTCAAGATGACAAAATTCTATTACAACCAAATTTAGCCTTTCGATCCAAACACTTATCAAATTCTCACATATATATATAGATAGATATAATTATATAGAACAACAAAAAGTAAAACTCAATAAAATTACCCGTTTACTTCAGATCTAAGTTGTATTCTTGAAAATAGCAACTTTTTCTAAAGCATTTTCTTCGATAATTTTCTCAAGCATTACAACATTACTACTTTTTATTTAAACAAACATATATACATACATAGACATATGTATATACGGGCCCGAAAACAAAATAAAAATAGAAAAGAGATGAAGAAGGGACATGAAGAAGAGGGGAATGGAAGAAATGGGAGGAGGTGGAGAAGAGAGATCTTGGCCAAGAGTGGCCAAGATGGGGCAACTTTTATGGATGGAAATGAGGGAGTTCTTATAGGGAGAGTTGAGGGGAGGTTTGAATGAGGGAGGTTGTAGTTGAGGAGGTGTATATGGGGGAGAAATGGTGACTCACCAATAGTTTGTTAGGATGCATGTGGAAGTAATGATAGTTTAGCATGTGAAGGTGATGAGTCATGCAAGAGTTAGTTACAAGCATGTTACTACTCATCATTACACCCCACATGCATCAATTGAGCCAAAAATATCTCTCAATTCGTCCAAATTTCAGCTGTTTGGAAGAAAAAATCATAACTTGAGTTGTAGACCTCCGATTGACGTGATTCAAAATGCGTTGGAAAGCTCATTTGAAGATCTACAACTTTCATCAAGAACTATTCCCCAGAAAACGCCTCTAAGTTGGGTCAAATTTCCATCGAGAACTGGTTACGGTAGAAGCACGTAGGAAAAATAATTTGATCCGTTGAACTCGTTAGCTTGTGGCATTTTCTTCTTTCCCTCAAAATCCATCTTTTAGACTCCAAAACATGTCGTTACGTGGAATCTTGGTCAATATATAATCCTGCAATGAACCACCAAAACACCAAACGTAAATCCGACACGACACTCCGGTTACTAAACCGGTACAAAAACTAATAAAAAACTTATAAAAATACGATAATTTATATAATAACTACTACTTATACATTTGAATAAAACTTAGTAATTTTGACTTGATTTGATACAATAATGCTCAAAATGGTATCAATATTGGGGTAAAATGTCGTAATAATGATCATAAATTTATCTCTCATCACCCCGTCGTTTCTCCCTTCCCCTCCCCCCCCCGGTCCGTCCGAGCCGTCGCCCGTCTCTACCTCCTCTCCTCGTCCTTAGTCCTCCCTACTCCCTAGTCCCTCCATCCCTCAACCTCAAACCTCCAACCGTAGCATTAAATTAGATTTGATTGAGGTTTTGCTTCTGTGACAGGTGTGTCAGTTGCTTGAAGAGAATGCCTTGACCTCAAGAAGTACAAATGGTGAGAGAGAGCCCAGGTTGTTGCATCGTGGTTAAGGGATTATCTTCTTTCACCAAAAGAAAGAAAGGATCCTATACTATGGAGAAAGGTATTTATGAAATTATAGTTGGATACAATGGCTCTATTTCTATCTTAGAAGGCGGTCCTAGCATCCTCATCACAAAGTTTGGTGGTTATAGGTGCAATATGCATGTGGTTAAAAAAATTGTAAAGTAAAAATGGTTGAATAAGTATGTTAGAAATTTGATTCAAAGAATCGGCCAATGTCAGGAAATCTAAATCCAAACCCCCAATTTTCGATTTTCATCAATCATCACTTTCATGTTCAAACTCAAATTTTCGTTTGCCAAATTTTATTTTTTTTAAACCCGATTTGGGGAGGGCTGTCAGCGTGTGTATCATTGTGTGTATAGTGTATACTGTATACTCTGTATAAGCACAATCAACATTCATGTATGGAAATCTTAAGGGTTTGATGTTGGAATTTCATACAGGATACATAAATAATTTGTAAAACTGGATTTGTAACATTTTTAAAACTGGATTTGAAACATTTTTACAATTTTATTTGAAAAGTTTGCTTTTTTGGTGTTGTTGTTTCATTTGTTTGAAAAAGTGATGATGAATCATTCTTTTGTTGATTCTTCAGATACCCCTCCGATTCCGAATAATGATGTTGATATTGAAATAATGGGGGATGAGGATTTAGAGACTGACAAAGATGGAAACTCAGGTTCTGTTCAGGGGACCGAGGGAGAGGGAGTTAATGAAGATAGTGTATCTGTTGATCAAGGAACAAGATCTGTAGTTTGGGATCATATGGAGGCAGTGACAGCTCCTGGTGGTGTTAGAAAGAACAGATGCAAGCATTGCAAGAAAATACTATCACATCGGTCCAAAGGGACTACAAGCCATCTTATGAGGCACTTGAAGGATTCTTGTCCATTCGAGAGAGACATATTTTCCCAAACCACTGAAACTGAAAGAGGCTGCTGTTGATGGTTCCCATTGCATTCAAACTCAACTCAAGGGCCTATCGAAGGTGAAAGTTCTATAGGTACTTTTACCTTTAATTTTGAGAAAGTTAAATTGCTAGCGCACATATGGTTTTAGCTCGCCAGTACCCTTTTAGCATTGTTGAGCATAAGGTGTTTAATGAGTTCTTGAAAGCCTATACTCCATACTATAGGAAAATCACTAGGTACATGGTTAGAAAAGAGTGCTTCAATGTGTATGAAACTGAAAAGGAAAAGATGAAGGGGATTTTGGGGAAAGTGAATAGAGTTGGTTTAACTACTGATTGTTGGTGGTTTAGGGTGCAGAGGATAGGCTACATGGTGATTACAGTCCATTACATTGATAGAAATTGGAATTTGCAGAAGAGGGTACTTTCTTTTGTCAATGTACCTCCACCTCATAATGGAGCTGCATTGGCTAAAGAAGTACATAGGGTTTGTAATCTTTTTGGAATTAGTGAGAAAGTTGCTTCTGTGACCGTTGACAATGCTTCTGCAAATGATGTGTGTATTTCTATTCTGAAAAAGGATTATGCTTTGTTGTCAAATCTTGTGTTGGGTGGTAAACTTTTTCATGTTAGATGTTGTGCACACATCATTAATCTGTTGGTTAGGGACGGTTTGAAAGAGATTGAGAAAGTCACTGAAAAGGTTAGAGATGGAGTGAAATACCTGTTTGGCTCAGAAAATAGACTTTCATCTTTCAATGAACATAGGATGAATTTGAAGTTGCCTCTGAATAAGTTAGTATTAGACAATAACACTAGGTGGAATTCTACTTATGTGATGTTGTCTACTGCTTATAAGTATTGACAGTGTTTTACTAAGTTTGGGGAGGATGATGAATCTTTTGCATTGAGCTATTGCCCTTCTGATTATGATTGGTACGAGGTTAGTGAAGTGTGTGACTTTCTTGAGGTGTTTTTGGATGTTGCTAACCTTATTTCTGGAAGCAATTATCCAACAGTGAATCTGTTTCTTTTAGAGTTATCTAGAATTAAGGAATTGATCAATGAGCAGTTAGATAACTTAGATCCCTCTAATAAAAAACATATGCAAAGAATGGCTGAAAGAATGGCTTTCAAGTATGATAAGTACTGGGATGAGTGTGATTTTTTGCTTAGTTTTGGCTCAATTCTGGATCCTAGATATTAGAAGGAGATGATCAACTTTGCTTTTAAATCAATGTACCCTGTTGATTATGAGGAGAAAGTAAACACTGTTTTGGGTAAATTCAATGAACTATTTGATGAGTATGTTAAGTTGTATGGTGATGGGAAAGCAAAAGGACCAGAATCCTCCTATAGTGCAACTTGCAAGAAACCTCCCTCTTCCACAGTTGGTAAAAGAAAGTTTGATGAGTTTATGATGAAAATGCAAACTAAGGGGAAGGAGAAATCAGATCTTGAACTGTATTATGATGAAGCTTGTTATCCAAATGTTGCCAATTTTGATGCCCTTGCTTGGTGGAAAGGGAATGAGGGGAAATACAAAGTGTTATCCAAAATGGCAATGGATATTTTGTCTATCCCAATTACAACTGTTGCTTCAGAATCTACTTTTAGTGCGGGTGGAAGAGTTATTGATAAAAGAAGAGCTTCTATGAGAAGGGATACAATTGAGGTTTTACTTTGTGCTGGAGATTGGATAAAGGAAACTTATGGAATTAGATCATTGAAAGATCAGGTATATACCTAAATTACATTAAATTTGTTTTTAAAATTTTTTAAGTTCTTAACTAATGTTGTGAAGTTATTAATGTTTGTTTCTTTTTTCAGGGGAATGATGATCCTATTGAGTTGGAATATGAAAACGAGTATGATATGAAAGATCCTAATGATACTGGTATGTGGTAAATTAATATTCTGTTTTGGTAATAATAATGTCTTCCATAATTCATTCCATTTCAGTTTATGTTGTTTAACTTGTTTACATCTTAAACGATCTTACATGTTGTAGAAAGTAGCCTCTCTCGGTCTCGGGTTGTCAACGCAACATCATCCACAAGGAATCAATCCAAAGCTAACCTTCCTAGCACTAGCAGTATCAAACCACCAAGCAACTCCAAGAAAAGCCAAAAAAAAGGCAAGGAGAACATGATATGTTGTTTACATGGTATTTGGATTCTCTAATCTTTTGAATTTTGATAACATGTTTGTATCTTTGGACTTTTAAGTTGGACTCTTTGAACATTTGATAACATGTTTGTAATAACTAATGTATTATGTTGGACTTTGGACTTTTAAGTTATAACATTATGTATGGTTTATTGGTTTTTGTAATTTGGACAATATTGTTGGACTTGTTAATTTGGACTCTTTGTATGTTAATTTTTTATTTTTTTTATTTTCCCCAATATGATATCAATATATATATATATATCATAATTCATAATAATATATTGGTATGATACCAATGGTATCACAAAATTCTGATTTTTTTAAAAACCCAGTTCGAGCCGAACATGTTCGAACGGTTCGACATGTTCGAGCCGAACCGAACCGAGCTTTTTTCCCCATATACCAGGTCGAACCCGAGCCGAATAATGAAAAGCTAAGGCTCGGAAATTTCGAGCCGAGCCGAACCTAAGGTTCGAAAAAACCGAGCCGAGCTCGAACCCTGCCAGGGTTCGGTAGGGTTCGGCTCGTTTACAGGCCCACCGCTACCACAATCACCACCCACCGCCGTCAGCTGTCGATGTCACTACCCGCTTCCGCCACCACACACCGTAATCACCTCTCATATCCCGTTGCCGTCACCACCCATCACCTGCCATCTTCCTTAGTATCAGGGGCGGATGTACCCTATTGACAGGGGGGCAAGCGCCCCCCCTTAGATCCGGAAAATATACTATTATGTATGTTGTGTATTTTTTTCGCCCCCCCTAAAAATTTACACTCGCCCTTAGTATCGCCCCCCCTCACCCGGGATCCTGCGTCCGCCCCTGCTTAGTATCGGACATTTAATTCCAGCATGCACCAAACGTAGTAATGGAATCAAGTCCATTCCATTCCATTCCAACATAGTCATTCCATTCCATCTATCCAAACGTGTCATAAAGGTATAATTATTAATAAGGGCAAAAAGGTAAATATATCATCTTTAAACCCAATTTCACCCCAAAAACCCTTTTCATTTAATCCAAGTTTACAACGCACCTTTGAGAGGAAAGAGAGTAAAGAAAAGAGAGAAAAGAGAGAAAAGAGAGAAAGAGGGGAGAAAAAGAAAAGAGAGAAGAGAAGGAATCTTTTGTTTACGATCAATCCGGCCGTCGAAATCACAAAATGTTCACGAAGAGAGCTTAATTTTGATACAAGTTTTACTCCGATCAGTTAAGAGTTTCAAAAACTAATTTTCTAGATCTAGATGCGTTTTTGAGTTTTTCTTAGCTTTTTAATGTTTAAAAGGTAGTAGTAATCGTAGAACTTCGTTTTGGTGGTAGATTCGAAGTAGGTTGCTTAGATTCTTGGAGCTTTTCTTCTGGATCTAGATCTTTTTGGAGTGTTCTTGAAGACTCCTTGGGGTTTTTGGTGAAATCATAGGGAAAGAGGTGTTCAACCAAATCTAAATACGTTATTTTGGTGTTTAGATGTGGATTTTCACTTCAAGCATGTTTTAGAGTATTTTCATATCACTTTAGTTTGAATTCAATGTTATATTGGTGTTTAGATCTAGTATAATGTTACAAGCATGTTGTAGAATAATTTTTCGTATTATTATTTTTTTATGGATTTGGAGTAGATTTAGTGTTTAAAATGTGAAGAAAATTCAATTTTAAGGTGTTGGCTGATTTTCTAGGCAAAAATGGAACAAAGTGTTCGTGGAATGTTTCTCTTTTCAAGCATGCATCAGTGTAAAGCCTTATGTAGACCGTTGTAAAGTCAGGTGTACGTGTTCTTGCCTTGGGTGCATGTTAGTTTTTGTTATTTTTTTTTATTGTTGTTGCTGTTGTTGTGGTTGTTGTGGTTGTGTTGTTGTTGTTGTGTTGTTGCTGCAATTATTGTAGTTTGAACTTTTTTATGAGAGCTCTGATACTATCATTCCTATAGAAACCTTTTCAATTTAAACCGAATCAGTCGACCGGGTCTACGAATCTATTCTAACTATCAACAAATTCCTAGAATTTTAGGCGGGATGGGAATTGTAATTATGTCCACTTCTCGAGGTAAGAGGTTTTCGGTCGGGGACATCAGAATGTGTATTACCTAAGCAATGATATGGATCCGTATCTAAAAGATAAGGTTATAAATTTTGATTATTCACCATCAGTGTTGTTTATACTCACTCACATATGTGTTGTCATCTCAGGATTATGATTCTGAAGAGCTTGAAGATATCATGATAAAAGCTGAGGATAGCGTAATAATTTGTGCACGTAATGAGGATGACTTCAGTCACTTGGAGGCATGTAGTCAGGGGCGGACGCAGGATCTCGGGTAAGGGGGGGCAATAAAATTTTTAAAGGCGAAATAAAAAATTTAAGGGGGGGCAAACTATATGTAGCGTACAAATTTTAGTGTATTTTTTTCGGATTAAGGGGGGCAGTTGCCCCCCTTGGCTGTATGTAGGTCCGCCACTGCATGTAGTTGTTACTTTGGAAGCTTTTGGTTCAGTAATCTTTTGATATTATCTCTTTTGCATTTGTAATCAATGGTTTCATATAGGTGTGGATATTAGAATATTTTCATTATTCTGTGAAATTCCGGTGTCCTCATAGCTGTACTACTACTACTACAGCTACTTGCTATTGGTTCCAAGGACAAATGGGTAAATAATTAGTTGTCTTCTCTGTGTTTTGATCTCCTTGACATCTTTATTTGAGGAACTAATAACTTGTACACGACTTTTGTGTGGATGCAGGTCAAGCGCTGGGATTTGTCCAACGACCAACCTTTGTTGTGCAAAAATCCTAAAGCTGTGCGTAATTATATTTTTGCTTTGATTATTTAAGTTCAATGGGTGATACTTGGAACTTTTGCTTGCTGGTTTTATTTGCATAACAAGTTCTTCATATTTTGTTTGTATGAAACAGGGAGCTGTATTTTCTGTGTCATTTTCAAATGATAGCCCCTATTTGCTGGGTGTGGGTGGATGATGGAACAATCATTGTTGAAACACTATACATTCCTAACCACATTGTTGAAACACCATAGGCTCAGCAGGTATACATTCCTAACCACCCTTATTGGTGTTTTCATTTCCGGGCTGCATGAGATTCTAGCACAAGCTCTGTTATATGTGCAACAACATAATAAGGTTGAAATTTGCTTTGCATAAGCTACATAAATCTCTCCATTATTAAAAAAAATATTGCAACATAGTACAGGAAAATCCAAGAAGAAATCTGAATAACAATAAGGAATGTCTCAATTTGGATATGCTAAATCTTAGTCTTATAACACCAAACACCCCAACTATGTATACACACAACAATCATACCAACGGTGCATTCCCCAAAGAAAATGGTGTGTCTATACCAAACAAGGTATGGATTATGTACGGCAAGAATCAAGTCCCAAAGTCCTAAATGTCCTAATGTAGAACTCAAAAACAAACCAACTAAAGCATTATATCACACATAAGATTCTAACCAAAAAAACAAAAAATTGCATATTTACCGTAAGAATCAAACAAATCCGTAGATAGGATAGGATCCAAAAATACTTGCGAAACCGGGGTGTATATGACATGATCAGGATCTCAACGCTTTAACTCCTGTTGGTCCGACTTTTATGGACTAAGAACGACCCAATTTAGAAGTACAACTTTATATTCTTCACTTCCCTCATCAAACTCCTCCCCGCAATTTTCTGTGTAAGAAATCAATTTTGTGGTTTTCAAAAAGAAATCAATCTTATTAAATTTGTAAATGATATGATTCCAAAGAAAGATTAACCAACCTTTTGCAGTTTTCAATTCAACACAACTAATCCCATACCAGAACCAAAAATTATCAGACCTCCTTCGTAATTTACTAGAACTTGGAGATTGAGACTTTCTTGCACCACAGTCAAATTGATGTCGGTGAATAGGGTAAAGCTTATTTCGGTGGATATAAGAGTACCATGCTTGAATTACTAGGATAACCTTGTTTTTGGTTCTGAGGTTTTTGAGGTACTTCTTGATAAATTTATTTAGAGATTTAGGGGATTTGAGGCGGTGATACCAATACTTGCATACTGGGATGAATCTCACAAGGGCTTTAACCGGTAATTTCAGTAAAATTTAAGAATATTGATTTTATTTTTTTAAAAACCACAAGATTGATTATTGGGTTTTGATGAGGGAAGTGAAGATTATAAAGTTGTACGGATAACTCAAATATATCGTAAAGATGCCCCGACAGATCAAAAAATACGGATATGTCGGTTGTCGGTGTATATAGCTAACCACTTCTGGTGGAATTCCCCTACCCTAACTAACATTGCAGATAGCCGTAACATGGTATACATCGGCAGTGCCGTCTACTGGTTAGCATTTGATTCTGATAAGAAAAAAATTCATGATTTTAGTATTTGATTTTCCCACACAAGTTTTCGACACAGTTTACCTCAATTAGAGAATGGAAGAAGCCTTGAGAAGAAACTTGAATTATGTCTGTTTTTGATATCAAGGAAATGCAGGAAACTTGCTCTATCTGTTCGGGGTGATGAAAAAATTCGGGTGATGGATCTGGTTACGAAATCTGAGGAATATAAGCCTTTTGGCTTCTTCCCTGATCAGGAAGATACCTTTGGTCTGCAACTTTGGTGGAATTCAAACGCGGTATTACCGTCCTGTAATTGTTGATTTTGTCTAGAGTTTGTCTCTATTGAATAATGGTACTTCTAAATTGGCTCGTTCTTAGTCCATAAAGTCGAAACAACAGGAGTTAAAGCGTTTGATGGAGATCCTAATCGTGTCATATACACCCTGGTTTAGTATGATATTCTGCCGATATATTGTTTTAGTAAGTTTCTTTTTGGGTCTTATCATATCTATAGACCTGATTGATTCTTAATGTACATAGATGCATTTGTTTTTTTGGTTAGAATTTTATGAGTGATATAATGCTTTAATCGGTTTGTTTTTGAGTTCTACACTTGTTTGGTATAGACATACCTTTGGGGAATGCACTGTTGGGATGTTTGTTAATTGTGTGTATACATGGTTTGGGTGTTTGGTGGACAGAGACTATATATCCAAATTGAGACAATCCTTATTGTTTTTCAGATTCCTTGTCAAATTTTACGTTGCAGCATTTTTTAACAGTGGACAGATTTATGTAAACCAAAATTCAACCTTACTATAGTGTGTAGATATAACAGAGCTTGTGCTAGAATCTCATGCAGCCCGGGTTAGGAATGTATACTTGTTGAGCTTCTGGTGTTTTAGCAATGATTGTTCCATGATACACTATGTATTGCATATCGGTTAGTGTAGAACAATGTGTTTTTAGTTTAGGTCTTTTCTGGACAACTCACATTCACTAAGGTATAGCCTTTTGCTGGTGTGAAATTCTACTGTGGCAACAGGCTTGGCCTTGACACCTGTTGGTAAGGTGGGGATTCATGTCACTCTTCTCGTAATATTGATCCGCATGCATCATTTGATGCATCCTTTGTTCTGTATGTGTTAAGCCATGTCAGGTCCTCATGCCTGCGAAACATAAGGTTCAGAATGTGATGGAGTGCGGAAATGAACAGAGTGAGGACGATATAGGTGGCTGAAAAAAAAAATCGAAAAAAATAGTCATTGTCACACCCATGGTGTGATGGAGGCTGTTTTTCAAAAAAAAAAATCCTTTCATTCAATTTTTATTTTCTTTTACCATCTTTTTCCTCCATCTTTATACCTCCACTCCACTTCCTTCATCTCATGGGAAAAGCTAAGATTTTTTGAGATATTACTCCTAAAATAAAGCCACCATGGAAAGAACAACCACACAATGAACCAAAAGTCCAACTGCCAGGTCCGCACTTATGTCAACGTATGGCCTCAATTCACAAAGAGGCCTTACAGGACTCCCTCTCGTCCTCTGTAAACTCAATGTAGGGTTCAAGCCCCGCATCCTCCGGACGAGCGTTTGTAATTAGATCGTCATACAAATCCCGCCACTCGATCGAATACCCAAACTTCCCCGACTTTCTTCACCCATGAATCCGACAGTTCCGAGCGCTCATCTTTATCTAGGTCGGCCGAATTCCATACGCTCAGTTCGGGATGACCCTCATGACGAACGTAGAAGAATCTTTCCTTCCACCGTTTGAAAGAATCCCTTCCAGGAACCATGATGGGGATATCGGAGCCTTTGCCTTGCCGCCTGGAAAAGTAGTACCGGTAGGGGTGGTCCTTCACCCCTACTCGATGGTAGAAAAATCTGAACTTCTTCACACTAAACCTAACATTTAGCAACCGGCACCAGATAGCAAACCCAATGACAGCCCTAATGCCATTGGGGGCTATCTGTGAAATCCCAAGCCCATAATGCCTGAGTACGGCCAAGAGCGCCGGGTAGAAAGGTAGTCTTAAACCTACCTCAAAATACTCCCGGTGGACTGTACAAAAACCCTCCGGTGGGTCCGGAGCAAACAGCTTCGGCTCCGAAGGCAACATCGAAACAAATCTCTCCTTATCCACCCCATACAATTCACAGATCTCAACGTAGGCCAACCACACAGTTGGCCTCATTCGCATATCGTCTGTTGCCCCCGAAGTATGATGATTACATGTGGTCTTCATTATACTTCTAGCAAACTCTGTTATCGATTGTGAGTTTGTTAGCATTGGTTCTACCGTGGGGCGAGTTCCCGAAATAAGAAGGCTCGTCCCTCCACGCTTGGCTAGGAGAGTTCCAAAATATGATGCCGAGTCGAGCTCGGACTTATTAAAGATTTGCCTATCGGTGAGCTCCAAATATGATGCCGAGTCGAGCTCGGACTTATTAAAGATTTGCCCATCGGTGAGCTTTAAATATAGCTTGACCCTCCATGTTCGGTCTTATAGAAGATACGCTCAAGGTGAGCTCCAAATATGATGCCGAGCCGAGCTCGGTCTTAGGGCAAGAGGAGTCCGTAGAGCTCGAATGCCGGCGCTCGATATCTCGAGTCTTTGTGGTGCAATGAGATTGTGATAAAAAAACATTGCATATATAATAAAGGCTTACAAAGTGTATAAGAATTTCAAATAACGATTGTAAGAACCTGGAGAGCTAAAGAGCTCGACTCGATCCTTGGAGCTCGAGAACTCGCTTCGTGGATAGCTAGATACGGTAGATAATTCGTAGTTTTCTTGGGCGCCACAGCAGTGTCTTTCCGGTGGCAATCAGACCACAAAACGGACTCCGATCGGCGCGAAATTTGGAGGGATCGTTCTTCCCTCAGTTTTCTTCGATGTGAACAGTGAAATATTTCTTTCGACGGTTCAATCTCCGGGAATAAGCCGCCGACCTGGAAGGAGCAGTCCAGAATTCTACTGCATTTTTTGTGCCCAACAAGCAACTTCCTTGTCACGATCGGGTAATCAAACGAACTCGGATCGGTCGAAATTTTGAGGGATCGTTCGGTCCTCATCACTCTTGAATCGACCGGTGGATTTGTTGTTCCAACGGTCCATTGGCGGCAAAATTCTTCCGACACAATGTCCGCGACAATTAGGGTTCTGCTGCGTTTTCAGGGCTGGCAGTCAATTTCTTGGCGACAATCAGGCAATCAAACGAACTCTGATTGACCTGTAATTTTGAGGGATTGTTCGTAACTCCTAGTAATCGATTCTGACCGGAGGGATTGTTGTTCCAACGGTTAAATCGGCGGCAAAAGGCAGCCGATCTGTCTGCGTCTTCTGTCTGCCGATCTGTTTGCGTCTTTTGATCTGTCCGATCTGTCTGCCGATTGTTGTTCTAATTAGGGTTCTGCTGCGTCTTTTGATACAGTAGCAGCTCCTTGGCGACGATCGGGCATCAATACGGACACCGATCGGCATGAAATTTTTTGAGATTGTTCTTCTCTCTCGTATTATGTAATATGACCGGAGGAATTTTCATTCCAACGGTTAAATTGCTTTATTAACGAGCCGCCGACCTAAAGCTGCGATTAGGGTTCTGCTGCGTTTCTATAATACATCGGCAACTTCTTTGCGACGATCGGGCAATCAAACGAACTCTGATTGGCCTGAAACTTTTAGGTCTTGTTCGTTCCTGATAATCCTTGATTATGACAAGTGGAATTGTTTTTCCAACGGTTCAATTGGCGGCAATAGGCTGCCGACCTGTCTGCTCCAAATTAGGGTTCTGCTGCGTTTTCGATACAGCAGCAACTTCTTGGCGACGATCGGGCATCAAGACGGACACCGATCGACATGAAATTTGGAGGGCTTGTTTTTCCCCTTTATTCTTCAATTTGACCGGAGAATTTTCATTCCAACGGTTCAAACTCCATAAATTGGCCGCCGATCTCCCTGCGTTTTTGGCCTTATTTTGCCATTAACATGATCACCATCACTCCTTGATCCATCACCGATAGAAGGCCCTCCTTCTAGCGCCAATGACGATGCAGGATTTTGTCATGTATAATTTCGGATCAATTTAATCTAGGGATGATTGAATCAAGAATGATTTTAGGGGTGATTTTAGACTGAGCCTGAGAGTCTCTTTCGGGTTGCCTACGTATCCTGTAATTGTACAGGAATCAAGTCTTACGTAGTTCCTGGAAGTGTATATTTATAGGGAGTTCATTAACATGATCATCATCACTCCTTGATCCATCACCGATAGAAGACCCTCCTTCTAGCGCCAATGACGATGCTGGATTTTGTCATGTATAATTTCGGGTCAATTTAATCTAGGGATGATTGAATCAAGGATGATTTTAAGGGTGATTTTAGACTGAGCCTGAGAGTCTCTCTAAGGTTGCCTACGTATCCTGTAATTGTCCCGAAATCAAGTCTTACGTAGTTCCTGGAAGTGTATATTTATAGGGAGTTCATTACCCTAACCCTAAACCATGTCGGTTTGGGTAAAATACAGTATTAGCCCTTTGGGCTTTTACCAACTTATATGGGCTTTACCCACTTATGCAAGTAACCATATGGATAATGGGTCTGCGTGTTTATAGTGGACTTTGTCCGCACCCCGAGCTTTCCGACTTGTAGTATCGAGATGGGCCCATCGTCTCGGTTCTCTGATCATGTCGGTGGTCGATGTCTCAACTCGTAATTCGACCCTTGGGCTAGCACTTATTCTTGTTCAGGAGGACCATTTCGTGACGCCACGTGGAGGTGCGAGATTCGGTATCGTCATTACCATACCATTAAACATTACCTATGGTAAAAAATAATGGTTGTAATATACCAACTATCTTTCTCCACTACAACAAAAGATTGGCTAGAAAAAATCATAAGGAATACAATGGCTGAAATCAAAACATCAAAAGAAAACAATGCCTGAGTAGGTTATTCCTTGTTGTGCTCCCAGTTTTTCAGCCCTTTGATTACGCAATAGCGAAGTAATCACGAAGATACTCACCAAGCAAAAAATAAGCGATAAAAGTAAACATCAACGACTTATGCGATAAGTAATAAAAAACGACAAATATGTGGAAATATACCAATACACTGTTCACATCTTCACTTCTTAAATCAGATCATGTGAAGTCCTCACCGTCTTCATCTCCGAGCAACCTGAAATTTCAATATCAACACATCCACAACCACAAACGGCTTAAGAGTAAAATAAAAAGTTGTAAGACTAAAAGCAAGTACAATTACTTCTCCCTAAAAAAAAAATTACAATTTAGTATAGAACCATAGATCCTAATATTGGACGAGAACAAAGAGATTTAGTGTGAAGCACACATAAGAGGATTCTAAGAGCCCATAATCTTTGTGTCACTCCATTTCCACACCATGATCGTAGCCGGTCCATCTCCCAGTCATGATATTTGAATGTCAATGGCATTAGATGATAGATATCAAAGACACCAACTTGTATAAAGATGGAAAATATAATATAAAAGAGAAGTTGATTTTGATTGATTTAAAAAGCAAAAAAGCATAGAAGAGTCGTTAAAACCTTTATTCCTTGATCCGAAAGCTTCAACTCCCTGGTCCCAAAGACTGTAATACGAGCTTCAGGCATCAGTATAGCTCATACAACAAATACTTCATGTTTTGATTTCATGAAAAAACATTCTACAACACATTCTTAACAAGTCAAGGTAACTAACTAAATAGAGGAAACATAAAGTAGTGTAATTATAAGCCGACTATCCTCCAGCTAGGGTTACACTAGATAAAAGCAAGAATAATAACTAACAAAATGCAGTCATTTTGCAAATGCATACACTTGCCTAGTCTCTATTAATTGATGACTAAGTATAGATCAATCACATTTCTGATTATTTGTCTAGTGCTGTGATATCATAATGATCTGAAGGCTATCAATTGAGCTCGTCTTCATCGAAAGAAACAAACTAAAAACAGAATAATTAGCACTAACTAACTTTTGATGGAAAGTGTTCGACGAAAATCCCCAATGAACCTCTTATCCTGTACTAAGCTTTGCCTCATCTATTCTATAAAACTTCATCTTGTCCTACTGCAACCACTTGAGAGTAAGTTGTTCATTCTGCCTTCCAATACAGCTGCAAAGATTGCATACACTAATCAGCATGTTGCATTATACAGCTGCAGGCTTGGCACCTTGGCCCTTGCATACACCTTATTTCGCGGTTTACTTCTTCTTCTTTTTTCCGCACGATACACAACATTTCTTCAAAGCAATATGAAACTCAGTGCAATGTAAACAAAATCTCAACCCAAAAAAAATTTATCTAAATATAAATGAAGGTGAAATATCTAGACCCAAAAAGACATTAAGTATTTATATCATTCAATCTTATGCTATTTAGTATATACTATTAATTTTATTCATGTGCTGAATTCTACATTTATAGTTATTCTAAGTCAAAAGATTACTATTAGATGTTGAGAATTCCAAAATCTAGCTCTTCACAAACACTATAAATAATCAGTACTTCATTAGTCGTTCTAAATTTCAAAAAACATATTTATTATAGTTTACATTTCGACATAGAGGAGAATTGCAGCAAATGATGGGATTATTTTTTTTTTTTCCCGAGAAACGAAAGATGTAATAAACACCGGACCATCGCCGGAAGATTACAAAAGGGGCCGGAATAACCAGACTACCACCGGGCAAATCAACAAACAAACAAGGAAAATGTTGAATTCATTAAGCTAATCTAGACAAGGATGAGCAAACAGCCTGATCAGTCAGACTTCCTGTCTCAGCTGCCTAGTATAGTGTATAAATTATCTCAGTATGTTGTTGAATTCAAAGACGATTCAGGGGGCTGCTAGTCGACCTTGAATTTTAATTTTGGAGCCAAATATTTCAAATTTTGGTATCTTCTCCCATTAATGCTTCAACCGTTCTTTCCGAAACCAACTGATGATCATTAGATAAGAGAATCTTCACACCACCAGTTACACTAATGGATTGTCCTCGGATTTTTTCAGCCCTGGCTTTTGTCTTGAGTATTGAGGCCAACATGTTCAGCCTCAACGGAAGACTTCAAGCTAAAATTGGAATGTCGGTGGTGGCATTAAGAAGAACTGATCGCAAACAAGCTTATCTACCCAAATTGAAAAACCATAAAGTAATAATCGACAAATGGAGGGAAAGTGTTTGGGGGGGGGGGGGGGGGGAGGGAGGTTCTTGTGGTTCAGTGGTTGTAGAAGAAATTTTCATGCAACTGTTGAAAAGAAAGCGATGAACCTGTCTCTGGTTTTGTCATCATGATCTATATTGTACGCAGAGTAAATACTTTGCGTAGGTTCACCTTGCTTGTCCTTAGGCATTCTCCAAAACTTGTAGCAACAACACATGATCTTCCACGTCATTTGCTACCAAAAATCTCCACAAGAACAAAGTCCATCATGAAAATGATGGTAGCGGATCGGATCCCGGATAACTATGGTACGAGTTGTCATGCTTGTCACGAGTTTAGCAAAGACATGACAGTCTCCACAAATTCTGAGGTTTTTCCTGATTCTAATCGTTTTCTGGCTGGATGTCTTCATCAGTCCAAAAACAATTGCCAGCTTCTCACTATGGTAGAGAAGTGATTCTTCCATCTGCTCCCCTTCAATATCTTGCAATACATAATTTGTGTCCGGAACATAGCCCACTTCCTGCAGTCTTTTGATAATCTCTTTCAGCTCCTTCTTTATGCTACTAATTTGGGGGTGAGAGCTGTCCCCGACAATGAATGCATGGATATGTTTATCTACCTCAATCCAGCTACAACCTGGTTCTTTCTTGATGCCTCTTTGCCTCATGACATCTCTTACACTACAAACCTCGTCCCATCTCTGAGAATTTGCATAAATATTAGACAAGAGTATGTAAATCCCTGGATTTTCGGGATCAAGCTTCATAATTTGTTCTGCAGCATACGCAGCAAGGTCCATGTTACGATGTACTCTGCAAGCTCCAAGTAATGCTCTCCATGTCACTGCATCTGGTTCACATGCCATTTCATGAATCAGTTTCTGAGCTTCATCAAGCCTCCCTGCTCTCCCGAGAAGATCAACTATGCACCCATAGTGCTCCCTTCCTGGATCAACGCCCAAGAGCTTCCTCATTGAATGAAAGTGAAGAAGTCCATCTTCCACCAACCCGGCGTGGCTGCAAGCAAAGAGGACCCCTACCATGGTGATGTTATTTGGCTTTATTCCTGAGAGTTTCATTGCTTCAAACAAGTCCAACGCTCTGTGGCTGAAACCATTTTGTGCAAAACCAAGGATCATGGTGCTCCACGAAATCACGTCTTTATCTAGCATACGGCTAAATATATGATCTGCATCATCGAAATTGCCACACTTGCAATACATGTCCAAAAGTGCATTGTTTAGGGCCAAATCGCGACCATACTTGGTTACATGGACATGAACTTGCCTCCCTAGCTCTAAGAGAGCTAAGCTAGTACATGCTCTCAAAACACTAGTAAGGGTGGACTGGTTAGCATTGAAGCCCGCACGACACATTTTTTTGTACAGATGTAATGCGTATTCTCCATCATTATTTTGTGCATAACCTGTAATAATGGATGTCCAGACAACTGAATCGCAAGTAACCATCTCATTGAAGACACAAAGGGCACTTGTTAGTTCGCCCAACTTGGAATATACATCAATCAAAGAACTTCTTACATAGACATCGGATTCCAAACCAACCTTGAATAGACTACCATGGATCGGCCTGAGCCCAAATAATGAATCACAAGCTTTCAAAATTGAAGAGTACGTAAACATGTTCGGCATGACCCCATCTCTCAGCATCAAAACTAATAATTCCAAGGCCTTCTGTTTGTACTTGTCGGGTTCAGATGCATAAGCCCAAATGATGGTTGACCATGAGACCACGTTTCTTTCAGGCATTTGATCAAACAGTTTCTGTGCTTCACAAAGGAGTCCAAATTTGACATACATATTGAGTAGAGAATTAACGAGGAAGGTTTTGGGTACATATCCCTCAGAGAAAATATGTTGATGGAGTCTTTTGCCATGAGTGATGGCTCGGTGAGCCACGCAACACTTGATGAGCTCGGAGTAAGTGATGGAATCAGCAAATAAGTTACTGTTTTGCATCGCATCTAATGTTTTCATGGCTCTTGGAAGATCTCTCCGGCAGCAGTAGACTGTGAACTCCTGAATCAGATTGAGAGCTTCATGCGAATGCGACTCATGTGCTAGAGAAGAATTGAGGCGGATTGGAATTGGCCTGGCTCTCACCATGGACCATGATTTCTTCCACATAGCGATAAGCTCTGTGTTCCTTATTTTATTTTATTTTATGCAGAGACAGGTATATATCTGGGATGTGCTGCGCATAGGCTTTGGCGGGAATTGGAAACTTTGTCCATCGGTTTGTAGGCTCGATTCAAATTGGGGGTGGAATGGTGGATCCCCCCAAACCACCAAATTGGGGGAATTTTTGCTCCAACAATTCCCCCAAACAACCCCCCAATTTGGAGAAATCTTCCTTCCTCCCCTAAGAGTGGTTGTAGTGACTCTTTTTTCCACCCAATTTGTACCGTCTCTGAAAAATGGATGGCCTTAAATAAAAAATATACGGGTAGTGACTCTTTTTTCATGCCACAATAAAAAACCCGTCCCTTCCGCTCTCGTAAAAAGGATGGTCAAATAGATGACCCTCTCTCCTCCAAACACCCAAATATACGCCAATTCCCTCATTTTTCCGCCAAATATTTCCCCAAATCTTTCAGCCAAATTTTCTCCTCTTGTGCGAAATCCTTTTGATTTCTTCAAATTTTCTTTTATTGGGTTGATTGCAGAGAAGATTTGGACACAAGAAATTTTCCCTTCAGTTGCCCTCAGTTCGATAGCTATCACGATTCACGAATCGGTATGCAATTCATGAAACTGGTAGTTTAATCTTTGTAGAAAAAAAATCATTTTCGTTTTAAAGTTTCCTTATTTTGAAAGGGTTTTGATTTCTTCCTATATCTCTTCCTGGTGATTCACAACAATTTAGGTTTTTTTATTTATTTAAAATCTGATTCATTTAATGATGTGTATATAAAGTAATCTGCAACTCTTTTTATTTTTTTTGCATCGATTCTCTAATAAGATTGTCAGCTTAATGCAAGAACGGGCTATAATTTTGTGTGTGTGTATAAAATGCTTATTTAAGGTTATAAGAGATAAGTGGAGTTATAAGAGATTCAGAAGGTGGGGATGGATTTAAGGTTTCTATGGCTTGATAGGTAGCTCCTCAGTTGCCATTACGGTATTTAAAGGTTTTGAGAGAAGGTTTAAAGTGTGCGGGGGACGGGTTGTGGTTCAACCTCATATTGGCTTATCTTAGATTGAGTCTTCATTTGTATATCGAGTGAAGTGTTTTTGAATAAATGTTGGTGGGCAGTGCTTTGATTCTTCCTGTCTTGTAATTCGATAACACATTTGCTATGATTTCACTCCTTTTATTGAAGGCAAAAGAGATGTCATTGTTCTGATTTGTCTCTTTGTAATTGTGTGTTATTGCAGTTTCTTCATTAAGTTTTGTTGGTTAGTCTTTCACTATCATTGTATGTTACTCTTTTTAGTGATTGTGGTCCAGATTACAATAGCAGGAAAGTCTATTCTAAGTCCCGACATCCCGTTTTCAACTGTTAAAGAAATTTGTTGGGAGAAAAATGAATAGATCATCGTCTGTTTTTTATTGTGAGGTGAATGAGTGAGAAAAAAGTTGCTGATACAAACAAATTATTGTGCACAAACAGGTCATTCTTTTTTGCCACTAACTGGTGCCTTAAAGATGATAGATGTATAACATTCTACCACAACATCCTGTCACTATGCTGATTGATGAATGAGTGATGCTCGTACTAATCCACCTCAAGGATTTGGTTATGTGAACTTTTCGGTCTATTTGTTTCTAGTTTGTCACATGTTTAATGCTGCATACTATTATTAGTACCAAAAAAATCAGTGATTTGAATTGTAGGTTAGAAAGTTACCTTTTTTATTCTTGATCTGATTGGAATCTGACGTTGATATATTGTTGTATATAAAGCAGCCATTTGTTTTCTTATTGGCTTATATAACAAAGCACAATGGCTGAAAGTGATGACCGAGATCATGAAGTTGATGAGAGGCCGGAAGAAAACATGCATTGGACAATCAAATTGTCTGAGATAAAGTCTCAATGTAGCAGGTGGACAGCAACACGAGCTCAGTTCTCGGTTCTTACAAAAGCGGCCGGTCACCGGAGGACATTGTAAGGAAAAAAATAATTTTTGATTACTTGCATATATGGTAGAGGAGCAATACAACTCATATATATTCTTGGTTCAAAGTCATACATATTGGAGCTGTGCAAAAGTTTTTCACACATTTCTTGGATGATATATATATACACACACATATATATGAGTCAAATTCCATTGTGGCTAGCTGGCCATTAGTTTCTGTGTTTTAATTGTATATATATGAAGCTATATATCTTACCGGAAGCTTTCTTGCATTGTGTAGTTTTTGTTTTCTACCTGCCGTGAAAAATGTGTTTGTTCTTTAATTATCCCGTTTGATATATTTATCGATCGGGCAACTCTTTTGATTAGTTATATTATGAAAAAAACAAGAACTACAGGCATATGGTTCTCAAAATACTCTACTGCTCAATGTGCTATGAGCCTATGACATTACTGCTCAATGTGCTATGACATTGCTTTGATTACTTGTTACTCGTTTTTCTATTTGTAATACTCAGTTGTGATTTGTGCGGGAAAAACTTTGTCTTGAAATGCATAAAGGTCAAGGAAAGGGAGCCTTTAAGTGGAAGGAATGCTGGGAGATTTTAAGAGTGAACCCCAAATGGCATGACTACATTAACACAAAGTCGGCAGACGAGAGTCAAAGAACTGCACGGAAACGGGCTAAGAGAACACACCCACCATCTTCCCACAAACGGGTGAGTCTATACCCAATGATACCTCTGATACCATGGAAACCCACACTCCGTACACTCCATCAATTTCCAGCATTTGTTCAGAGCCCGAGCCCGAGCGGTGCATGCACACCGAACTTGGATGGCCCTGCTTCAATCGAAATAGAACGCCCCCTGGCACGAGCATATTAAAGAAGCCAAAAAACCCACGACGAGAGACGGTTAAAAAAACATTCCGAATCGGTTGCATTAGCAAGCCGAGTCAATTACCGCTAGCTTGATGAATTTAGAGTCGGCTTCGACATACCAATGAGAAAAGATAGGAGAGGAAAATCGAAAAAGGGATTTGAAGTTAATTATTCACATTTGGTATTTATTAAATATTTGGAAAAGTTAATAATATACTTTGAGTTGTCAAACACATTTCATTTCTTTCTAAAAAAACATTTTATTTCAAAAAATACATGAAGGTAATATTTTATTTTAACTTAATTTGAAAGAAATGATGAAACTTTATATTATCAAACACTACTTTCAACTAACTATTTAATATTTTATTAATAAAACCAAATTCACCCTTTGTTCCCAAAAGGCCATTACTCATGAAAAACACCCACCATCCATTTCTTCCACTCATTTTTACACTTTCCATCAATTTCATGGGCCCCATACACCATTTAGATGACATATTTGGCAAAAGCCATTACTATCACTCTAAATTTGGGGTGATCACCCATCTCCCCTAAATTATCCCCAAATATTTGGACCCACATATTTTCCACCTTTTTCCTTTGCTAGCCGACTTCAATTGGGTCAATTTGTTTTTTTTCCCTTTTCCTTTCTTCTTTTTTATAGGAAAATATGAAATAAATCTTTATAATAATGTAAATATTACAATGTGTGTTGTAATGTAATTGAAAATAATGCGTGAAAACACAACCCAATAATCTTAGATAAATACGATAATTTTCTTACATTGCGTGTATTAAACAATGAAACTATTTGGTATTTATATATAAAGTATTGAAGGAATCCATAGAAAACCAACGAGATAAAAACAAAAAAAAGGAAAGGAAATTGTATGATAGTATCCATGTCAAATAAAGTAAACATGGAAGAAAATCCAAAGCTCTGCATTATGATAATGTTCACGGGTTGGCTAGTCTGATAAAAAAGAATCCTTGACAAAATTGTATGATTGAGGGAGTAGAATACTCCAAAAGACAATCACATGCATATATAATTTAAGTGAGAAAATAGGAGAGTTGAAGAGTATCCAATGTTAAAAAAAGAATCCAATTTCATGGGCCCCATACACCATTTAGATGACATATTTGGCAAAAGCCATTACTATCACTCTAAATTTGGGGTGATCACCCATCTCCCCTAAATTATCCCCAAATATTTGGACCCACATATTTTCCACCTTTTTCCTTTGCTAGCCGACTTCAATTGGGTCAATTTGTTTTTTTTTCCCTTTTCCTTTCTTCTTTTTTATAGGAAAATATGAAATAAATATTTATAATAATGTAAATATTACAATGTGTGTTGTAATGTAATTGAAAATAATGCGTGAAAACACAACCCAATAATCTTAGATAAATACGATAATTTTCTTACATTGCGTGTATTAAACAATAAACTATTTGGTATTTATATATAAAGTATTGAAGGAATCCATAAAACCAACGAGATAAAAACAAAAAAAGGAAAGGAAATTGTATGATAGTATCCATGTCAAATAAAGTAAACATGGAAGAAAATCCAAAGCTCTGCATTGTGATAATGTTCACGGGTTGGCTAGTCGATAAAAAAGAATCCTTGACAAAATTGTATGATTGAGGGAGTAGAATACTCCAAAAGACAATCACATGCATATATAATTTAAGTGAGAAAATAGGAGAGTTGAAGAATATCCAATGTTAAAAAAAGAATCCAATTTCATGGGCACCATACACCATTTAGATGACATATTTGGCAAAAGCCATTACTATCACTCTAAATTTGGGGTGATCACCCATCTCCCCTAAATTATCCCCAAATATTTGGACCCACATATTTTCCACCTTTTTCCTTTGCTAGCCGACTTCAATTGGGTCAATTTGTTTTTTTTTTTTCCCTTTTCCTTTCTTCTTTTTTATAGGAAAATATGAAATAAATCTTTATAATAATGTAAATATTACAATGTGTGTTGTAATGTAATTGAAAATAATGCGTGAAAACACAACCCAATAATCTTAGATAAATACGATAATTTTCTTACATTGCGTGTATTAAACAATGAAACTATTTGGTATTTATATATAAAGTATTGAAGGAATCCATAGAAAACCAACGAGATAAAAACAAAAAAAAGGAAAGGAAATTGTATGATAGTATCCATGTCAAATAAAGTAAACATGGAAGAAAATCCAAAGCTATGCATTGTGATAATGTTCACGGGTTGGCTAGTCTGATAAAGAAGAATCCTTGACAAAATTGTATGATTGAGGGAGTAGAATACTCCAAAAGACAATCACATGCATATATAATTTAAGTGAGAAAATAGGAGAGTTGAAGAGTATCCAATGTTAAAAAAAGAATCCAATGCAATAAGAGTATCCAATAAGAGAGTATCCAATGAAATTTCAATTAATAATACTTGTAAGCTGTGGTTATAAAATCCGGATGCAATGAGATTAGTCTACCATTATTAACATTTCCAATTTCTCTACCCTTTTTACGAATAGCATTCTGCATGAATTCCTCATCTGATGATTCATGTTCAAGTATTTTTCTAAATGATGATGAAGATGGAAAAATTTCTTAGTGTCTCAACTCATACAATGAACTTATTCATCAGTTCGTCACCACACAAAATGAGCCAAACATTCGTGTAGGTTCAATCCCAGGTCATAGAGTAATCGACCGTGATAGAGAAACAGATGATTGTAAGTTGTTTAATGACTATTTTTCTGAAAATCCAACATTCAACGAAATGATGTTTCGACGTCGTTTCAGAATGTCTCGCAACTTGTTCTTTCGTATCGTTGATGGTGTGAAAAACCATGACAACTATTTCGTTCAAAGAAGAGATGCATCTGGAAGAGTTGGTCTGTCTACTTTCCAAAAAGCCACAGCAGCGTTGCGAATGTTGGCATATGGTGTCCCGGGCCGATGCTACCGACGAGTATATTAGAATTGGAGAGTCCACTTTGCAATATAGTGTGTGAAGCGGTTTTGCCGTCTTGTTGTTGAGGTATTTGGAGAGGAGTATCTAAGAGCACTACGCCCGCGATGTTGCTTGGGTTATTGCACATTGGCAAAGAACGTGGCTTCCCGGGGATGCTAGGCGGTGTAGATGTATGCACGGCAATGGAAAAATTGTCCGGTTGCATGGGCGGAGCCAATATTCGGGGAAGAAGTGGACCCCGACCATCATCCTAGAAGCGGTGGTGATTATGATCTATGGATTTGGCATGCATATTTTGGTATGCCCGGATCTAATAATGACATTAATGTCTTGGAAGCATCCAACCTCTTTGCCAATCTGGCCAACGGTATCGCTCATCCGGCAAACTATGTAATTCAAGGAAAGGAATATAACATGGGCTATTATTTAGCTGATGGTATATATCCTAAATGGGCAACTCTTGTGCAAAGTATTCATGAACCACGTGGTCGTAAAAAACAATATTTTGCAAAGAGACAAGAATCATGCAGAAAAGACGTAGAACGGGCTTTTGGAACTCTACAAGCACAATTCGCAATTATGGCCGCACCGGCTCGGTTTTGGTATAAGCGCGAGTTACACGATATAATGACGGCTTGTATAATAATGCACAACATGATTGTTGAAGATGATCGTGACATGGATGCACCAATTCAAGAAGCAATGGAAGCACCTACACCGGACGTCGAAATGGTGGATGAAGATACTCGATTCCGGAATTTCTCGAGTGTCATAGGCGTATCAAGAACAAAGAAGCCCACTATGAACTTCGTGATGCCTTGATTGATCATTTATGGGAAGAATATTCGAATTCGGAAAGTAATTTATCTTTTATCGTTGTGTAATTTGAATTTTTCTATTTCGATTGTATTATGTAACGGTTGTATTCCGGTAATATCATTGAATGTTTGCATTTTAATCACTTTGTGAACGTAGAATTTTTTTTAATCTTCAATATGTGTATTATTATCGTTTTTAATAAAAATATTTTTAATGCATTTTATTTATTATGACATAAATTTACAACTCTTTTTAAAAAAGAAATTACAAAGTTTGTTAAAATTTATTGCTATTTGATAATATAAATATATTTGGAGTTTTTTTTTGGGAATAGATAAATTAATTAATATGGAATATTCTTTTTTGGGGTAGGATTTGGGATGAGATGGTTGGAGATTGTGTAAGATATTTGGGGTAGAACTCCCCAAATTGGGGAAAATTTGGGGGATGATTGTTGGAGATGCTCAGCCGCACTTGTTTTTTTTTTTTTTTTTTCGCTGGATGGTTTGTTTTTTTCTTTTCTTTTGATGAGGTTTACTTTATTATTTTTTTTAATAATCTTTTTTTTTGAGTAACTAACTTTTAATAATCAAAAGTGTGCTTATTGCTCAATTTATTTTATAACGCTATAAAAACATTTTTTTACAAGACTTTTAATGACATTATTATTTGGTTTTTTTATATCAATCAATACCTATACAATACGGATACAAATGCGGACATATCCAGACGGCCCTATTCTAAGAGAGGGCCTAAAGCGAATTGATTGAATATGCCTTTTGTCGGTTGGTCAATCAGGCACAATCGGTTGGTTGGTCCGGTGCTACCGGTTGGTCAGTCGCGATAACGATTTCTATATATGAATATTAGTATGAAAACCCGTGCAATGCATGTGGAAACGTAGAATTTGAAAGGGTGTAAGTGTAATAATGGAAAATGAAACCACATGCTAAAGATAGGCATTATGTATGAATTTAAAATGTATGAGGAAGTGATGTATATAATGTTTGCTTATAACACACTCAAAAATGTGTATGCTTATAAATGTTATAGTTAGTATGAGAATAGTGAGCAATATATTGTATTGATAAAATATCATGTCGTTTCGCATTTTTTCATATATTGTAAATAAAAAACAATGAGATTTTTTTTTTACATAAAGCATAAAGAGAAACTAAATTTTTTATGACATGTGAATATTCTATTAACGGATACAAAATATGTGCAACATAAATTTTTTGTGTCCACTGTGACTCGAATCTGGAATCTCCGGATTAAGGCAGTACGGGCCAATGCCTTCTTGGCTTTATGACATGTGAATGAATGAATAGAATAAAGTACAACAATTTATACAAACTCAGCTCTCAAAACGTAGCACTCTCACGTTTACACCACAGATCAGATACAATACTGAAATATTTAACTTTTCTTTGTTGCATCATACCTAGGTATACGCCCACGGCTACATTGGTTGTGTATTGGATGTTTTAAGCATTACAAATCGTCTTGCTACCACATTAACCTATCTAACTCCCATGATTTCTGCTTATGTTGCATCTATGAAATGAATTCCTAATGATGTCAAATGAATCTTTCTATATAGCTTTACAATGATTATAAATCCAATATTTGAAACGAAGCAAATAAAATGTCAATGAATGTCACAAAGACATATTTTGTGTATACATATCGCTTTGCTTATGCACGGGGTTCACCATGAGGTGGTTATTCTTCAAAACCTTATAAATTGTACCCACATTCCGAAAGAAATAATGCATAACCTTAGTAACGTCACTAGAAATCCATTTTTGGAGATGTAGGTCATATGCAGAATCCATGTCATATCTCAAAATAAGTAGTATATGTTGTGCAATACTTCCCCCTGACGGTTCGAGATGGCACATCCTGCTCGTTCATAACTTTGACTCTACACCATTTTGGATTCATGATTTCGGCTAACAATTTTTGGATTACATGCCCTTTCTTCTGTACTTGTAAAAATTTAGTACCGTAAGAAATAAATGTTATGCTATAAATAAGAAAACAAAATGTGCACATATTCCAGGAGTAAAACCACACACATTCTTGTATGTGGTGGTGATCATCATCAATTTTTTCATAGCAAATGTTGAAATAAAAAATAGACAGTTTATGAAAACCTTAGCGTCACAGATCACTATGATTAATTAACAAATTTATGAATCATGTAAGATTTAATAGAGCAATAAAGATATATTTACGGTACAATCGTAAGCATGAAATTCCCACAAATAAACAAACAATAGCCCATGTTATAGAAATGTCTTTTTATTTCAGAAAAAAAAAGGTGTCAACGCAAAGTCTACAGCATGCAATTTTATGTAATAAAATAAGGCTCCAAAGAAAGATCATGTTGAGGTCCTACAATTTCAATAGAAACGTTTTCTTTGCGCAATAACGCATACGAATAATCATGTGAAACATTTGTAGGTACATGTATCAATTTCAAAGTGGGCACTCTTTCGTGGTTTGTGCTTCGGTCTAAAATCTTTGGTTTGGTTTCAGTTGTTATGTCTTAAATGCCCAGCAAGAGATTTTTTTTTTCTCTCTCTCTATATATATATATATATGAGCAGAACACATTAATATGGCTCTACATTTGCATAGATGAGTATGTCTTTTCATGTTGGATTACTTACAGGTCAGTGTTGAGGATGGTATGGTTTCCGGTTTTGATATGCGTCATGATTCTAAACCAAGTTTTACCCTTCATGCACATGACCAAGCTGTCTGCTCTGTTTCATATAATCCTTCGATTAGGTAAAGCGTCTTAGTTTTCTATTTTCTTCAATTTATACATCTTAAATCTCTTACCTACCTACTACTACAGCTATTTATTCTATCTGTTCGGGTTGATGAAAAAATTCGGGTGATGGATCCAGTTAAGAAATCTTGGGAATAGAAGCCTTTTGGCTAACAAGATACCTTTGGTCTGCATATAGAGTGGAAATTGGGTATTCATACCAAGTTCAAGATCCCATGCTCTCAACTTTCATAGCGTTCAGCTGGGTGAAACACTCAATTTTGGTGGAATTCAAACGCGGTATTACCATCCTATAATTGTGAGTCTGGCACTATTGAATAATGGTACTTCTAAATTGGATCGTTCTTAGTCCATTTGAGATCATGATCATGTCATACACCCCGATTTAGTAGGATTTTTTGCCGATATATTATTTTAGGGGCCGTTTGTTAAAACTGAAGACTGAAGTCTGAAATCTGAAATCTGAAGTCTGAATATGATAAGTAACTGAAATCTAAAATAATAAGATCGTTTGATAACAGATACATCTAAAATATTAAAATGTTTGGGTTTACGACTTTGCCCTTACAATGTTTTTATATATTAGAAAAAAAAATATTATACATGTGAAGCATGAATAAATATTCAATTACAACAAACTTATGTTAGAAGGTTTCTTTAGCAATATATTTGTTATCTTTTGCAAACGATACTATAGTGTAACTATAAAATTTTCAAATATAATATTTTGGTATTTTTGAGTTTTAATTTCATAACGTTTGTAGAATCAGAAAATATTATATAAATATTAGACACTTATTACTTTAAAAAAAATTAACACGTTATCCTACCATTATATTATAAAAATATAAAGTCAGTAAAATAAACAGATTTGTAAAATAAAATTAACAAAGCAAAAAGAAAAAACAATTGATGCTGGAACAAAATTCGCTGGACATAAAATAAAAATTGAAATAAAGATGATGGGGAATAATTGTTAAACGTGGGATGTTAAAAAAAAATTCAGCGTTAAGTGGTTGGTTTATCGCTTAAAATTTTCCACATTTTTTATACGGAAAATTAAGATACTCTTAATAAATTAAGTGGGGTTAAAAATGATATCAAACACCACTTATAGTAACTACCAATTATTGTTTTAAGAATAAGTATTTATTGGGTTAAACAAACACCCTTTAGTAAAAAATAAAAAAAAAATGGGTCCTATCCTATCTATGAACCTAATTGATTCTTACTATACTTAGATGCATTTTTGTTTTTGTTTTTTGGTTAGAATTTTATGTGTGATATAATGTTTTAATCGGTTTGTCTCTGAGTTCTACATTAGGACATTTAAGACTTGATTCTTGCTGTATATAATATAGACATGCCATTTTCTTTGGAGAATGGCACTGTTGGGATGTTTGTTAATTGTGTGTATACATGGTTTTGTGTACTGAGACTAAGAATTTAGCATATCCAAATTGAGACAATCCTTGTTGTTTTTCAGATTACTTGTTAAATTTTACTGTACTATGATGCAGCATTTTTTAATAGTGGACAGATTTATGCAAAGCAAATTTCAACCTTATTATATTGTGTAGATATAACAGAGCTTGTGCTAGAATCTCATGCAGCCCGGAAATGAAAACACGCAATAAGGGTGGTTAGGAATGTATACATGCTGAGCTTCTGGTGTTTCAGCAATGATTGTTCCATGATACACTATGTATTGCATATCGGTTAGTGTAGAACAATGTGTCTTTAGTTTAGGTCTATTGTGGACAACTCACATTCACTAAGGTATAGTCTTATTGATCAGCATGCATCCTTTTGTTCTGTATGTGTTGAGCCAATAGATTGAACAGAATCAAGTTGTTCCTTTCCTATGGAAGTTGTTTATTCTTTTGCTATCTTTTGGGATCAACTATTGAGGATCCTTTCACTTTGTCTTTGATATAATCAAAACTAAATACTGAATAGTTACCACTAACTAACTTGTAGTTGCAGGCTTGGCACCTTGTAGTACTTTTCTTCAACTCATTGTTGTTCTTTAAACAGCTAATTAAATTCAACTTGAAAAGTGGGAGTTCAATGAGGAAAAGTGTTACCGTCACAACCGGTATGACACCATAATTGACACATATTTATCATTCTGTTGTTGGTGTTTGGGAGATAATTGGGAGCTAAAAGAATATGGATGCTAGATTTGAAAGTAGATATACCATAATGGTTACACCATGTTTTTCTTGTAATTTTTCAAGTTTGTTGTTTTCTAAATTCTCATATAGCTTTGTAAGGTGCATTGATCGGCCTTTCTTAAAGTGTTCAAAATTACCGTCAAATGCATGGGTCAATTGTAGCCTATGTAGGTGAACAATGTTGTATCCCACGAAGATGTGCGATTGAGTACCAAATGATTGATCTCCTTTCGCGTGAAATTCAGCCACACTATATCTCCTCCTCGGCTTATCGACTAAATTCGGTCTAGATGAATCGATATGCATTAAAAACTTTGGGTTGAATAACCTAGATTATTGAACCCCTCTTAGGAGCCCGGATTTTATTGCTAGTCGGTTTTCCGGCAGTTTCATTCCATCTATTCCCAAACTAAATCTCAGTGTTCGCGGTGTTGAGTGTAAATGTATTATAAATGGCCGAAATAACACAAGAATTAAGGACAAGTAATGATAGCAATTTCACAATCTTGTGGTTAAAACGGGTTACCATCTTGCGTTGAGCAGATGAGATCATAAACTTGCATAGCAGTACAAATGCAGCCTCACGCAACCCAAGGCCCTTGAAAAAAGCGAAATTGACGCGTCTAATATTGCCTGTTGGAGGAATATTCCGCGATTTTTCCGGAAAGGTCCGTAGTGCTTTCTCTTATCATCTAGGGACTTGTAACAACATACTATGGGGGGAGGCCTTAATTCTTTATCATTCTTTAACAGTTGTCATGGCCTGTGGATTCTGGTAATGAGAATTTGAAGGAGATTGCTTGTAGCTTATACAACGCGTCACGTCGCCTACCGATGACTCATGCGACATGGGAGGAATTTTAGATGCGTGCAAGGACCTTTTTCCAAATTTGAGCTCTTTGTCCTTTTCTTTTATTAAAAGAGTAGGCAATGTGCCAGCACACCTTTCAGCTCAAAAACGCTTTTCTACTCTTTCTTTTGTTGATTGGGGTTGTAATCCTCCTTCTGAGGTGTTGGAAGCACAAGGTGTTGGAAGCTTGTGCTTTGAATAGCGCCTAATTTATTTTTTTCATCTTAAAAAATAATGGAGGAGTGACCTTATACATCCAATGCATAAATAAAAATAATCTGTTTGTAAGAGCATGAACAAAATAACAATTATTAAGTTCAAATACTAACCCACAGGACTACGAAGAAAAATAAACTCTTACGGCTAATGCATCAACACTTGTTCCATTTTCAACACGTAGGTCAACCTCTCCTTCCTTCAGATCTTTAGTATTTTTTAGTCCCTTCATATTCGTACAAATTTGAAAACCACGGCCAATATTCAACACCCAGTGGTTAGATTTTGAAGAAGTAATATTAATCGCAATCATAAACATGCTTAAAGTAGAACCATCATCATGCTTGTTCGTACACTACAAGAAAAAAAGGTTTAGTGGACGTCGAAAAGCGCCTCTAAAAGTATGATAAGAAGGCGTTTCAATGTAGTTGTGGCGTTTATAAGTGTCAGCTTGTCGATGTCACTATAGCTTAAATGTCCAAACAAGACACTTTAAAACAATCTAATAAGGACACAGTGCATACTTTTAAAAGCGCCTTAACAGAATCCCAATAGATGCATTAGAAAGCGCCTTCACAGACTCCCAATAGATGCATTAGAAAGTGCATTTACAGATAGACAGTACAGTAGATGCATTTTGAAAACGCATTAACAGATAGACACAATGAGACATTCGGAAGCCCATTAACAGCTTTACGGTAGAGCCATTTAAAAGCGCCTTATTAGGTTTACAGTAGAGATATTCGAAAGCGCCTTATTAGGCTTTACAATAGAGATATTCAAAAGCGCCTTATTAACCAGGTTCACACAAAAACATCCTTACAGGTTCCAAGATGGCATCAAATCTATTCCAAATCTCCATTCTCATCCGCCTCCAGCATATTAAACTAATGTCATTCAAATGAATAAAATAGATTTGATGGCATCTTAGCTAAGACACATATTAACAAGCCTTACGGCATCTAAAACCTCTAAGTCATTGCTGAAAAAACAACCTTACAGCATATCAGGTACATGAGCAGAGTTGCAATCTGTAAATGGAGTATACATTTTAGTCAAAGACTTGGCAGTATAGTTTCAATAAGTTAAGGTCATCAAATGTCACACTAGCTGAGCAATATCATCCCTCAACTGCCTAACAATCATACACCTTTTATTTATTCTTCAACAGTTTAAGACATGATTACATACCTAGAAGTTTACTACACCCCCTCCCCTCCCCCTCCCCACCCCACCCCGGTAAATAAAGAAACGGAGAAGGCTTTAAGACATACCACAAAGCATCTTATCAAGAAATAGGTGAAGCATACTGCAGTAACAAATCCAACCTGAAAATTAGTATAAAGACATCAATATCACTCGAAATAGATGAGCCTACAGAATACGTAAAACAGAAAAACAAAAAAAAAAAACATTACAGAGAAAACATGCCTATATAAAGAGGCACTACCCTAAAAAAAAAAGGAGGCACTACCCTGAAAAAAAAGAGGCACTGACCTCATGAAGCTTTTTTGTCTCCCTTTTCAATCGGGAAGCGCCTTAGCATGAAAAATAACCTGAATGCAACCAACTCAAAAATTTCAAGAAACACACGCACACCAAGAGGAATTTTCTAAATAATTGATTGAAGAATAATGTGAAAAACAATATCCATCGGGACATGCGTAATATGTAGCAATGAAATCAGGAAGCACAAATTCAGAAGCTTCACATTCCACAAATGCGTAAATATCAGCCCAAAACAGGACAAAAAGTGTATAGGTTGAGAAAAAGAGTAGTCCGGGAAGATCCAGCGACGCCACGGTCAGCATCTATTACGAAAACCGAAAAAACAACGAAATGGCTTGCATTTGAGATCCATATTTACCGAATGAACAATGACGTCGACAGATTTCTATCTAAAAAGTTGACGCAAAAAAAAAAAACGCACCTTGGGATGTAAAAGAAAGACATATTTGTGGAATCCAAATACGATAGCACGAACTGCAATATAAGATCGAGCGCGATAAAAATATCAGTCAATGTTATCCCATTAAAAGAAAATACAATGCCGAACTTATCTCCATTCACAACAAAGTTCATGAGATGGAAAAAAACAAAAAGCTTAGAAGAGTCGTTAAAAACTTTATTCCTTTCATAAAAACATCAATTCAAAATAATGTATCATACTCATGTGGCTGTTCATAAAGATCAAAATAGTTGGTCCAACACATTATAAGTCATAGAGCGACAATTATCACCGGAGAAGAAAAGGTTCGATCATAACAACATGCAAGAAATAGGGGCCGGGGTTAATGTAACATACAACAAATCAAGAAGCATTCTATATAAAGAGTCGCATATACAATGAATTAAATGAAGATAATCAAGTATCAAAAGCTAAGATATACGTCCTAAAGCAGCGATGAATCTCGAATTCCATTATAAATAAAAATAAAAAAGTGTGGTCACACATTACCTTAACATCCTTTTTCATGACTATTTTGCCTTTCGGATTCATTGGTTCCTTACCTTCCCTGCTCTTCTTTTGGGCCCTTTTCTTGCCCTTGGAAGAACTCACATGAAACACTTGTTTGTCTTTGTCCACACTAGACTCAACATTTTATTTTTTTTGGAAAGATGACTCAGCACTTTTCAACATTGTTCAACAACTCAGAGATCATTAACTGAATCTTTTATTCATATTATAGTTGGGTACAAACTACGAATATGAATATCAAGTAGAGACCGTTGAATCAAGTCAACACTTAACAATATGAATCTACTGCCGATCTGTTCACTTCATCTTTGATATAAACAATTGTAGCCATTCTTGAATTGTGAGTCCACACTTAAGCTCTACATCAAGCCCGGCCTAGCCTGTCTCCTCCCATGCTCTATCGCACATTGGACTTCAACAGACCATCTCAAGCTTCAACTCCTTGGTCCCAAAGACTGTAATACGAGCTTCAGGCATCAGTACTATAGCTCATACAACAAATACTTCATGTTTTGATTTCATGAAAAAACATTCTACAACACATTCTTAACAAGTCAAGGTAACTAACTAAATAGAGGAAACATAAAGTAATGTAATTATAAGCCGACTATCCTCCAGCTAGGGTTACACTAGATAAAAGCAAGAATAATAACTAACAAAATGCAGTAATTTTGTTTGCTACAAAAAAAAGTCATTTTGCAAATGCATACACTTGCATAGTCTCTATTAATTGATGACTAAGTATAGATCAATCACATTTCTGATTATTTGTCTAGTGCTGTGATATCATAATGATCTGAAGGCTATCAATTGAGTTACACTAATGGATTGTCCTCGGATTTTTTCAGCCCTGGCTTTTGTCTTGAGTATTGAGGCCAACATGTTCAGCCTCAACGGAAGACTTCAAGCTAAAATTGGAATGTCGGTGGTGGCATTAAGAAGAACTGATTGCAAACAAGCTTATCTACCCAAATTGAAAAACCATAAAGTAATAATCGACAAATGGAGGGAAAGTGTTTGGGGGGGGGGGGGGGGAGGTTCTTGTGGTTCAGTGGTTGTAGAAGAAATTTTCATGCAACTGTTGAAAAGAAAGCGATGAACCTGTCTCTGGTTTTGTCTCATGTGCTGTGCTTTTCATGCAACTGTTGAAAAGAAAGCGATGAACCTGTCCCTGGTTCTTTCTTGATGCCTCTTTGCCTCATGACATCTCTTACACTACAAACCTCGTCCCATCTCTGCGAATTTGCATAAATATTAGACAAGAGTACGTAAATCCCTGGCTTTTCGGGATCAAGCTTCATAATTTGTTCTGCAGCATACGCAGCAAGGTCCATGTTACGATGTATTCTGCAAGCTCCAAGTAATGCTCCCCATGTCACTGCATCTGGTTCACATGCCATTTCATGAATCAGTTTCTGAGCTTCATCAAGCCTCCCTGCTCTCCCGAGAAGATCAACTACGCACCCATAGTGCACCCTTCCTGGGTCAACGCCCAAGAGCTTCCTCATTGAATGAAAGTGAAGAAGTCCATCTTCCACCAACCCGGCGTGGCTGCAAGCAAAGAGGACCCCTACCATGGTGATGTTATTTGGCTTTATTCCTGAGAGTTTCATTGCTTCAAACAAGTCCAACGCTCTGTGGCTTAAACCATTTTGTGCAAAACCAAGGATCATGGTGCTCCACGAAATCACGTTTTTATCTAGCATACGGCTAAATATATGATCTGCATCATCGAAATTGCCACACTTGCAATACATGTCCAAAAGTGCATTGTTTAGGGCCAAATCGCGACCATACTTGATTACATGGACATGAACTTGCCTCCCTAGCTCTAAGAGAGCTAAGCTAGTACATGCTTTCAAAACACTAGTAAGGGTGTACTGGTTAGCATTGGAGCCGGCGCGACACATTTTTTTGTACAGATGTAACGCGTATTCTCCATCATTATTTTGTGCATAACCTGTAATAATGGAATTCCAGACAACTGTATCGCAAGTAACCATCTCATTGAAGACACAAAGGGCACTTGTTAGTTCGCCCAACTTGGAATATACAACAATCAACGAACTCCTTACATAGACATCGGATTCCAAACCAACCTTGAATAGACTACCATGGATCGGCCTGAGACTAAATAATGAATCACAAGCTTTCAAAATTGAAGAGTACGTATACATGGTCGGCATGAACCCATCTCTTAGCATCAAAACTAATAATTCCAAGGCCTTCTGTTTGTACTTGTCCGGTTCAGATGCATAAGCCCAAATGATGGTTGACCATGAGACCACGTTTCTTTCAGGCATTTGATCAAACAGTTTCTGGGCTTCACAAATGAGTCCAAATTTGACATACATATTGAGTAGAGAATTAACGAGGAAGGTTTCGGGTACATATCCCTCAGAGAAAATATGTTGATGGAGTCTTTTGCCATGAGTGATGGCTCGGTGAGCCACGCAACACTTGATGAGCTCGGAGTAAGTGTTGGAATCAGCTGATAAGTTACTGTTTTGCATCGCATCTAACGTTTTCATGGCTCTTGGAAGATCTCTCCGGTAGCAGTAGACTGTGAACTCTTGAATCAGATTGAGCGCTTCATACGAATGCGACTCATGTGCTAGAGAAGAATTGAGGCGGATTGGAATTGGCCTGGCTCTCACCATGGACCATGATTTCTTCCACATAGCGATAAGCTCTGTGGGTCAGTGGGGGATAGTAAGTGATCTCTCAAGTGGTGTATTCATCAGCTGCCATGTGGAGTTTGCCTCCCCGTTGGTATTTTTCTTCCCTTTGTTTCTTCATTCTTGTGTTTTGTTTTTTTTTTTTGATACATCTTGGAATTGTTCTTCATCACCCCATACGGTTTCAAGAAGATGAATTCATCAAAGGGATTCGAGTTTAACGAAGAGATTTGAGTCAAGAAAAAGCAATTCTCTTACCGTTGGCTGCTGCAAAGTCGATAGGAGATGCAAACCACCATTGATCTCATGTTCTCATGTGCTTTTTCATCTCAAAAGGAGGTTAGAGGGAGACTTGAATCAAAAGCCCCAAAATAAAAATAGAGTTTTTAAAAAAAAGAATCTTTGTTTTTGTCAAATGGAGGGCCGGCAGAAATGAAGCAAAAGAAGAAGAGATAACAGATGTGATTACATTAGAATCATTAGATGGGTAATTCGAAGAACAAGAAGGGATTAATTGTTTCAAAAAAAGAAAGAAAAAAAAAAAAAGAAGGGATTAGTTTTTTTTCAAGAAAATGTGAACCAAATTTGGGTAAAAGGTTGGAGAAACCTATGAAACACCGACACTTTAATCTAGGTGTCGTGCATCGTGTATGATACATTTTCGACACGACATGCGATCAAAATATCCGACATGTGTCCGATACGTGTCGGCTGATTAAAATAATATTATTTAGAATTTTAATAACCGACACGTTGTCGACGCGACACTGACACTCGCCAACACTTCTGAACCCAATGTTTTAATTTCTTTTATTTATTTAAATTTTCTTCGATCGAAACATTAAAATACACGATTTCCATTTCGATAATAATTTAATAAATAATACAGTGTATTATGTTTATAGGTTTCTTGTTGATAAACAATTATTTTTATAATTTGTAATATTTTGAAAGTCAATTATTGTATCTTTTGACACCGTATAAATGTCAAATATCTATTTTAGATATTCATACAGTTTACGTACTACCTCCGTCCCATAAAAAGTGTCTATTTTTTCAAAATAAATTGTCTCATAAAAAGTGATCATTTAGAAAACCAATACATCATTTAATGCATTTTTTTCCAAACATGCCCCTATCATAGTATTTAATGTTTATATATTCATTTCATATTCCAAAGGAGCATTTATTACTTGATAGCATAGTTATCAGACCCGGCCCGGCCCGGTGGTCGAACCGGTCGACCCGGTGACCCGGTCCCAAACCCGGGCCGGGTCAAGCATTCGACCGTTTAAGAATGTGAACCGTTCTGACCCGGCCAACCCGGCGGTCGGACCGGTCGACCCGGCGATCGGACCGGTCGACCCGGCGATCGGACCGGTCGACCCGGCGATCGGACCGGTCGACCCGGCGGTCGGACCGGTCGACCCGGCGGTTGAACCGGTCGACCCGGCGGTCGGACCGGTCAACCCGGTGACCCGGGCGGTTTTTCATCAGCCCAGTTTTTTTTTTTTTGGTCATTAGGATTTCATTCACATTCAGCCGGTTCTAAAAAAAAAGCTTCAGTTATAAATAGTATAAATCTCAAAACATCGAGCAAATTTTGTCCAAAAAAAAAAAGGACATCGAGCAGATCTCTCAGCAAAAAAAAAAATCAAACAGCAGTATGTATTCTTTTTTGTTTTATTGGAAATAATTATTGGTATGTAGGGTATTTATACTTTTTTACGGTCAAAAACTTGAAGTGAAGATAATGAGCTTGTTTTCGTTATGGATTGAATGTATTGCTGTGTTTTTTCAGGAATGTATGAAATTTTGCAGTAGCTACAACAGTTACCTAAAGAAAAGGCTAATTATTTGCGCTTTAACTTGCACAACAGATAATCATTTGAGGATTTTATGTTGTCTAATTTGTAATTGTGTTTGTTGGAGTATTTTGAAAATAATTATGGTTGTCATATTTTATTTAATCTTTATGTTTTGAATATTCAATTATATTTTTTAAGTATATGATGTGACCCACCGGTTGAACCACTGACCCGGTGACCCGATGTCTTTTCCGGGTCAATGACCGGGCCGGGTCTGATAACTATGCTTGATAGGGATATATATGCCAATCACTACTTAAATTACAACACATTAATTATTTTTTTAATTTGTGTGCACCACCAAAAGTGGGCACTTTTTATGGGACGGTGTAGTATTACCTATCTTATTTCTCTAGTTTTTTTATAGATATTTACGGTTTTTTTTATAAATTGAAAATTGTTTACATCATTCAATATACTATTTCCTTCTCATAAAAAATGTCCAATTTTATAGGGCAAACAAATTAATAAAGTTAATTAATGTGTTCTTCTTTATAGAAAATAGACACATATACTTAGTGTCATCCCTGGTATAGTATAAATGTGTATTGAAATCAACATTCATTTATTATATAGAGACTTTTCATATGCTTTAGCCATGAATACTAGAAGTACTATTAGTAAATGATTGTTTTGGGATTAGAAAAGGTAAAAAAATGAGTAATTTAAGGAGAAGGGTATATATGGAAAAAAAATCTTTAAATGATGCATTGGTAATGAAAAATGACACTTTTTATAGGACAAATATTTTTTAAATGTGGGCACTTTTTATGGGACAGGGGTAGTAATATATAACGTGTCGACGGCGTGTTGTGTCCTAAAATTTTGGAATCAACCGTGTTGCCGTGTTCGTGTCGTGTCGTGCGGCTTATCCGTGTCTGTGCTAGGAGAAACTAAAACTATAGAAGCAAAGAAGAGAGAAAAGATGAAAACTTTAAGAAAGGTACAAATATTATATATTTTTTCCAGATATTGTATATATTGCAAACAAAGAAAAACACAATATGAGATATGAACTCTTATAAAGAACAAAGATGAGTCGATTGGCATTGGCATTTTAGGAGAAAGAGTTTTACGTAAAGAAAAAAAAAAATTGAAGTGCGAACAGGGCAATTGAACCTGAAACAAGGCTGTAAAACGACATAGTTTAATATTAATAAGTGAAAATAGAAAATCTATGGCTCATATTATTCAAACTCCATGTGGCAGGTGCATAAAACACCACTTGAGAGATCACTTACTATCCCCACTTGAGAGGATTTCTCCCTTCCCGACGGACCTTTTTTCTTTCAGATGCAGAGAGCCAGAGACAGATATATCTGGGATATGCTGCATCCATGCATAGGCTTTGGCGGGAATTGGAAACTTTGTCCATCGGTTTATTACATTGAATAGCCTCGATTCAAATTTTATTCAAATACGGGCATTGATACATCCACTACATATTGATTATTTGTTGTGCTACATGTTGTGATACATCTTGTTGTGCACATATTATTCTTCATTTGAATACCGTAACATTCTGCTTTCAGATACCGAATGCTTATTCGAAAATGAGACGTTGAGCACGTGACTTTTAAAGCATTAGCATTGGCCTCATGGTTGGAAAAAAGCTGCCTCCCTCGAAATGCATCAGAGAAAAACTCCCGAAGTGATCACGGCCTTCTATTGGTTTTATCACGTGAGATAAGAAAGAGAAAAAAAAGAAATTGAAGGTCATAATCCTTTTTTATGTGGCTTTTCGGGAGTTTAGGGTCGATGAATGTATCATCTTCTTGTGGTGGCTGAAACATTTATATTTACTTATTAAGTTTGTGGCTTTGATAAAATAAACTACTACATTATGGCTCAACGTATGACAACTACTTTAAATGAAATAATTGATTTACAATGAAAGTTAGAGTGTCCAAAATTGTTTTTATTTATTTATTTGAACAATTTCATGCGTTTGATGAAGATCAAGGCGAAACTCAAGGTATGAATGAGGAGAAACGCTTAAAAAACCTAAAAAGTTTTTTTTTAAGGCTGAAACAGCCTGTTGCGTCGCTTAATCAGCGCCGCTGTAAGCTGAAAAACTTTTTTTTTTATGAAAACGGCGGCAGCAGCACTTACTGCGACACCTGCTGTTGCCGCCAATGCTGAATACCTTATTTGATTAGGGTTTTGATAATATAAGCGGCCGTATTAATTTTTTTTATAATCTGTTTTAAATTTTTTTAAAAATGCCGACAACAAAAAAAAAAAAAAAATCTGGAAAATAATTAATAAACAGCCGAAAAATATGAAAAAAAATAAATTATGAAAAGGGTTTTAATTATCATAAATTGGTTTTATTTAATTTAAAAAGCCTTTCTCCTCTCGGGTGTTCGTGGTTCGTGATCCGGCGGTTCAAGATCAAGATTTGAAGATCAAGACTCGAAGACATGGTTTAAGGTTTTACTTTTCCTTAGAAAATAGGTTAGTCGGGGGTACCAACGGTCCATCTCGGTGTTTATTTTTCCGTATCTTTTTCGTGTATGATCGAAATTATGTGATAGAAACCGGAAAATTGCCATGACATGCATCATATCATGAATCCACACCAATGCATACATGTAGATAGTTTATTTCGAATAAATTATGCATGTATAACTCAAATAATTAGTTAAAAGCTTTTTTAATTAATATGTGGCAGTTAATTAAAATAAGTAACTAATTATAAAAACCGAGGACCCGGGTTTTGTCAATCGTTACGATTTTAGTGATGGATTCTCGGTGAATCCCACTTAGATAAATCGTTGAGTTTTCGGTGATGGCTTCTTGGGGAACCCACCTTAAACAATAACGAGATTACGATTTGGTTGACAATTTGGAAATCGGAAAATCTTAGTACATGGGTTTGGAATGGTCTAACCATGGTTGGGCGAGTTCAACCGAGCTTCGGCTCAATCGACTCCCCTCCACATGTGATGTACGTTACAGTAGTTCGACAAGACTTAGCATAGCCGATAAGCCTTCGGGCTAAACGGGGCTTCTTCTGCTGGATTAGCCTGAACTGTCACATATGTTCCAACGAAAAAGACGGCGTAGGCTTGCCTACTTAACCAACCCTGTTCGGAGTACTTTGATTCATTGTTTCTTATTGTCAAGACCGAAACCGTAATTAGTAAACCCACCATTTTTTTTCAAATTATTGAGTGGGAGCGGGGAAGGCGACAACCAACCCCACGGCCTCTACTATAAATGCAAGCACGTGAGAGAAGGGTGACGCCTCGAGCCGCTTTGATTCTGGCCCCATGCGGTTGGTGTTCACCCCTATCAAAATTCAAGGCTTGGTTTTCGAAAGGATAGGATTTCGGGTACTCGTTGAGTCACTGACCGACCCTGCGGCGGCACACTCGGGCGTACTTTGAGATCTGATATAGTAGGTCACACTCTTTATGGATATTTTCGAAATATCTAGGCTAGAAAAAGGAAGGTAATCAATGATTAAAGACCGGGATGTCTGATTCCCGTGGGATGTTTGATTCTCAAAGTTTAATCATTGAGAGAGATTGTCTCGCCTTTGATCGTCGCCTTTGACCGACCCCGCGACGGCACCGAGGTGTGAGATTAAATCCTTGGAATGGTAGGATAGACTTTTAACAAGTTTATTATTCCTAAAATAAAAATCTAGTAGTGAAAATTTATTTTTTGAATTTAACTTTTGTCATGTTTATTTTACAACTTTAATCTCTAGGCTACTAAACTGTTAGTAATAGGACTTCATTAAAAATGTGGAAGTAACAAGTATGTTGTAATTATCAAAAGAATGCAGTTAATTTTTCGGAATTGAGCCTTTAAAAACTTAAGTGACATACTATAGGTATGTCACAGATGTCACTCGTGTTGAACGAGAAACGACCATACTTAGTTTACAAAAGATGATATAGGACTATCAGATAAATTCATTTAGTGAATTTTAAAAGGTGTATTTACACGACAAAAATTTCTAATTGAAAAATTGGAAAATCATACATAAGGCGTTTGCTGGTTAGACGGTATTTGGAACCGATGAACTAGTGGGAGCATTAGTCTCATGATTTTTTTTTTCTGAATCATTATAAAAGTGTAATAGACTGCACAAGAGTTTTTTCCATTCATTGGAAAAACAAGAATAAAGCGTTACTAGTTAGACAGTATTTGGAACCGATAAACTAGTGGGAGCTTAGTTCGGAGATTTTATAATCTTTGAAACATCATAAACACGATTGCTAGTTAGACGATTTGGAACCGATAAACTAGTGGGAGCTTAGTTCTAGGTGATGTTCTAATCTTTGAAAAATCATAAATACAAAGTGTCGCTAGTTAGACGGTATTTGGAACCGATAAACTAGTGGGAGCTTTGCTCTTATGATTTGTCGATTAGAAAAATCGAATAGTCCAAGCTAGTAACACTATCATTAGACATCCCACGCTTCAAGAGTAGTGTCTACTCAAACGAACCGCTAGTTCAAGACTCGTTTCCATTTAAGGAAAGTCGAGAATGGGAAAGAATGTTTATATGTGTTAGTCATCTAAGCTAAGTAGTTTTAAGGCTAAACCGGAAAATTAATAAATTGGAAATTAGAGGATAAGGAAAGTGATTCGGATCACTGACCAATGCATCCTTAGCAATTTTCTCAAAAGCCAAGTTCTTTGGAAGAACTAGGTAGCTTTGCATTAAACTATAAATAAAATAGACAACGGGCAGTTATTTCAGATAGACTAGTGGGAGTGATATAAGGAAATGAATCTCGTTCAATTCTTGAGTATCACAGAAAATTCATTTTCTGTTTTCGGATTCGTTGGAACAAACATATTCATTTTCAATAGGATAATTTGTTTGTCTTATTGACGATAAATATAACATTCGTAGCACGAACCCAAGACTCGGACTTTTGTTCGATAAAGTCAGAACCACTAAGAAATGCTGAATAGGTATATGTAACACATCTTAAACAATATAAACGCAAATGGTTTCCGTATTTAGATAAACACTTCTTTATATACTATTAATTAGTGCATATTCCCTAACGACAAGATCTCCAGACTAGCTTAGGGTGATTCCTATCTCCCAGTCAAAGGAACCCTGTCTCAAAGGAACAATTCCTAAGTTTCCTTTCAATCGGGAAAGGGTAATAGATTTAAAGAAGTTACATAGCTTGTTCATATCGACCTTCGGGGGTCATATGAAAGATACAAGCTAGTAGGAGCTTTTTCAAGTAGTGACATCTAGTCTGACAACTACTCGAAACTCCAATAAGTTTATCCAAAATATTAGGAGGAATCTATGATTTCACCAGAGATAGGGTATTCCATACTCAAGTATAGGCTTTTGCATAGTTTTCAGGACTGATGCTCGGCCTAACTCCCAATGGAATGGTTTCACTAAGAGATACACCATAAATTTGCCTTATATAGTTATTGATGTGCTATGATACACTGCTTAACTCATTTAAGATATTAGTTGCAAAAATAACGGCTTACATTATCATGTGAAACCGAGAAGTCTATCTAGAAGATGCATACACATTTGTGGATATGGAGTGAATTCAGTCCACCCCACTTCCGTAAATATAGACATTTAGCACTTAGTGCTTGAAGGTAGGACTGGAAATTTTGCGTACACGTTCAGAGCGTGAAATATCTTAATACATTGAGTAAAGGTTGATTATAAAACTCGAAAGATCAGAGAATGACGGTTATACTGTCAAACTCGGTCTGATAGAGTCTATAAATCACAGCTTTGGATCTTGAAGTATTTGTACTCAAGATGTTACTAACTGACCACATCCAACACCGGCAGTTGGCGATAACACTAATAAAAACTACTAAACTAGATCGCATATCAACCCACCCCGAACGCAAATGTGGGAGTATGGTTTGTCCATTACCCATTGCGGGACCTTACGGTCTATAGGGTAGATTGATGACCTATAGTCCTTCGTGGGCTGTATAGGATCCTGATCATAGAGGTTGGTTTAAAAGCCATAACCCTTTGAATGGAGTTTGATACTCCAGTTCTGTTGAAACTCTTGTAGAACAACCTGAGTATCTCAGGCCCAGTGGGAGTAATTGGAACTACACGGAGAAGAGTCGAATGAATAGGAAAGTTTAACTTTTAACGCAAAGCTGAGTAATTTAGGGGTGATTCACTAAAAGGTAGAGAGTTAACCATACCGTGATCTCTCTCAACACTCAGTCTTGCTTGATTTCGTCAGTAAGCGGGAAATAAGGGTGATTCCCTAAGACTTCCTTGTCGAACAACGGAATCTGAACTCATTCAGAACAGAAGGGTTTTAGCTAAGAACAAATGACAGATTCGTTACAAAGCAGAAAATAAGGGAGATACCCTAAGACCTTTTTGCATGACTAACGATATCTTAATTTATTCAGAAAGAACCTTTTGCAGGATGCCTGCCATAGCTTATATCCTTTGGGGATTAAAGCAAACCTCTAGGTCATTTCAAAGTCATATACTGTTTAATATGTGGACTTGACCAGCATGTTGATAAGTTTTTCGTAGACTGGGCATCAATATTAGTAAAGTAGTATGTAGATTTGGTAACACTGTAACTGTTGGAAACAACATGGGTGTGTTATATGAAGTCAGAGGCTAACATGCCATCGGGCTATTTTCTAAATAATTTGACTCACTCGAATTCTCAAAAATAAACAATTGGCAATCCCATTCATCCATCTCAATGGTTAAGATGTTCTTGCATAGAGGAATGCAACATTCAACGATGTAGTCTACCCTACCTCTCAGGAATGCTTGTCTAAACCTGCGGTTGAATACTAAATGGGATGTTTAGTGAATCCTCAAGTCTCTTCGGGACAATGAGGAATAATATGCTAGTATATTCGTGCAAACACCGATTCGGCTTTAGGTCGATTGAGGATGATCGTTAAATCGATCTCGGTCTCGTGTTTACTCACGTGATAAAGTATTATCCAAGAAGCCAATACCACTTCATTGTGAAAACATTGGAGAGGTAGCTCATAAGGATTTTGCAATCACTAGAGGTCATAAGCATATTGAAATTGTACCACTGGATTAGATGGAAAGGCGACGTTTCGATCCCAAAGATTGACTCAAACCGCCAACCTACCTGATCAATGCACCAATTCACATGGTATTCGGATTCTAAGTACGCGCCGGGTCACTGACCTACCCTACGGCGGCACACTCCGGTTGTGCTTGGAAGGATGAATTACTAAGATGCGCTTGGAGGGTATGAATCTTGGGGATATGTCTCACTTGTTTTGAGCAAGTGGGAGAATGTTGTAGATATATGATATACGGGTGTGCTCTAAAACAATTAATCCACTTGCCTTTCGTGCAAGTGAGAGATTGTTAGGTGTAGTGTCCGAAAGACAATTATCTAATTGTTTTTATGACGAAATTAATAATTCATCTTATTATATGCATGTATGCTTATAATTAAGACACTACTGAAAACCCTAAGTGCCTCGTTTATGTAATCACATAACTCAGTGTATGGCTATACACAAGAGGATTGAGTTAGTGAGATGTACTTAAAATTAACTTAGTCCGTAGCGTTTATTAATCTGAGTACGGGTCTCAAGATTAATTTGCTAATAACGCGCCCAGAACACTTTAGGTGTGACAGTCTTATCCGGACTGTCGGTAATAGGGTACCTAGTGGGGCATTTATATATGATGATAATCATATAGGGCTGGACCGATTTGATTTGAGTTCTCAATATAATTCCGTGATCGATAAGTCTTATTGAATCACAAGATGATCATATATGGATTAATCTTAATCCTGAGGTGATCACAGACGACTGCTTAGACTAGGGTAGGGTTTGATGTGTTAGTAAGGATCACTTCGTAGTATGTGGTCCAACACTTCTCGTTGGCTCTATTTTAGGATGAGTAAGTATCTATGCTATCACATATATGAAATTCATTCCTTCCCTCGGGAAGTAGACAGACAGTTCCCTTATTTGTTGATCCTAGAAACTGATCGATGGCGCCAGTTCATATTATATTAGTTATGAACTAATTGATCACTAGGGTTAATGGTAAATAAGGATAAGATGTTTCGAGAAGAGTCTACGGAGATATCCCGAATCGAAATGAACAGTCTATGGAGGATTTATCCGTATGTAATGATTATATCAGTGGACATCTTATAACTCATAGTTGAGTGTAAGTTTATATCTATATTTGGCAGAGTTCAGTTTCGGGTTTATTGTGGTGTAATCCCGGAATTAATAGATTGAATATTATTGTTCGGTCAGACGAATAATTTTATTTAATTTATTGTAGCTACTGAATATGGGTCCATGGTCCCCGACGTGGCTCCTAATATAGCATATACGTTTTCTCGTCGTTTCACCTCAATTATAATTAAACAGTTGGATTGGACTGTTTAATAGATATGTGGATTAATTGTTTAGTTGGACTAGATAATTAAATACATGGAAAAGAAATTTTTCGTGGACTCGACCCAAAAATGATGGTAATTTCGTGTGGCCTATTCCTTTAGGGTTTGGCCGAAATTTGTTGTTTATTATTATTGGGAAATTTGTTTTCTTGATAAATAATAAGACATGTGATTAAATTATTTATTTGTTAAATAATTTAAGGAAAAGAAAATCTTTTATATATCCTAATTAATTTAGGAATATTCTAGATTTATCTTTTTAAGGAAAATGATTAATTTGATTAATTTTGTATTAATTAATTAATACCTTGGAGACTATGATTTCTCTCCTATATAAAGAGAGTTCTCCCAAGCCAAATCAGAACATATAATTTCGACGCAAAGTGTAAGTACTTGGCTTAGAGATTTCGGCCATTGTACTTTGGGTTTGAGTTTTAGAAAACTTCGGGTTTTCAAAGGTAGCATATCGAGGAGGTCCGGCGGTTTGAAACACCATCCACCTGGTGGTGCTTGGAGACACACGTTGGAAGACTTTGGCTTCTCAACTAAGCTCTCAACTAGCTCGGATTGGATTGACCTTGTTCTTGGCGTTTTGCACCATAAAAGGTTGGTAATCTAACCCCCTCGTAGGTTAGATTTATTATTCATGTATTTTGTTTGTTTAGATCTAGATCTGGTATTTATTCCGCTGCGTAATCGGGTGGATCTTGATCCATCCGGTGATATTACATCCTACAGTTTTCGCTGTTTGTGCCTACTGTTCCACGAACAGAAAATGAGAGATTTTATTATGCACAAAAATATATGAGTTTTTCACAAACATTGATTACAATCATTGGGTATTTATAGCCTTGAAATCCTAACCCTAGCCGCCATTATGACAATGTTGGAATTCTCATAAGCGCCCCAGATGTGGACCCCTGCTCCAGCTATCTCCACCAGATGAAACTCAGCTCCGCTGACTTTCCCAAACATGTAACCACGCATACCAGATTGCAGAACTCAGATGTATTCAAGAACTCAGCAGTCCACTGACACGGAAGAAACTCAGCAAAATTCACCAGCTGATTTTCACAATTGAATACATTTACTCAGCTGGCTTAATAGATTAGTTACACCGTATTGTAGAGATCATGTCACATTTTGCCGACAATACCCTTAAGGTCTTCCATAAAACAACCAACAATGATATGACTCTTGTCAAAGTGAAATCATAAATATCTAAAACAAATGCTAAAATAACAAACAACCAACATTTCTGACAAAGGAAATGAAAACCCTTTTAAAAAAGGAAACTACTAAAAAAGGAAATACTGCATATATTTTGCATTTATGTGTTATTCAAAGAAGCACACTAAGATTAATTGCCAAACATAAATAAACTCCATGCTTCATCTGAAGCCTACTCACCGAGCTCATCGTTGCCATTGTTTTGAACATGCACATTTTCGTATTCTAAAGAAAGAAGTAAACTCATGCATTAAGCTTAGTAAGGATTAAAATATAAACAAGAAAGATTCATGTTTGTCAAATATTAAGAGACGTGACATGAATCCATTTCATCATTTGCAAAACATTTTAAAAGACATAAGTTTGATTCATAAGGAAAACTCTTTTAAAAGCAATACTTAAACAATGCTTAAAAATATGTCCTACTCCCTCCATTCCTTATTATATGTCGCATTTAAAGAAAAGTTAACTGTCATTTTTTGGATGAATCTGGTCACTTTTTATTTTAAGATTAGTCATTTTTTGGATGAACACGGTCAATTATTTTTTCTTCAAATACGACATATAATAAGAAACGGAGGGAGTATTAAGTACTTTGAGTTCATCTTGTACATGCTTGTTTAGTTACCTACTTAACATGTTTATATTCTCATTCCATTATATATGTTCATGTTTCAACACATAATACCAGATAGTCAGAAGTTCAACGTATGCTAACACCTAAAATGATGGCATATTACAACACATGGAATATTACTAATCATCGGAAATTTTATTATGGTCCTGGACCAATGATGACTTTTAGTGATCCGCATCAATAAAAAATGACAAATAACACAAGCGCCCACCGCGTAAAATATAAATCACATGTATTGACGTTTTTACCCTTCTTATAAGACATTTCATTTATGGACAAGATGACACGGTGGTCCCGGACCACCATAAAACCACTGTACTAATCATACACCTAAAGTGGCACATAAATCACGATATCTTCTTCGATACAATGTCTTCTTAGTACATGAAAAAAATTCTGAACAAATATAAACTAAAAATTTCATGTCGGAACAAACCCATAATTTTTTTTTTCGGAGTATTATATTTTTGAGTTGTGTTTATTGTCTTAGAAAAATGGAATCGGTCCTTTCAGAGAAAAAAAAGAAACGGATAATTAACTCAATACATGATCAACTTATGACATCTATCTTTTTTGTTTTTATGTTTTTATAAATGAAGGTATACATACTATTGCACCATAACTCTTTTCGGTTTATTTTTTCTTTAATTTTTTTTTTAGAACAACTCTTCTCTGTTGAATTATAAGGGAGAAAAAAGAAGAAAAAAAAAAAAAAAAAAAAACCGTTAAACTAGGAAAAACTACTATACTACTCCTCTCCTTCCCCTCTCCTATCCTTTCCTCCTCTTCAAGAAGTATAATTGTGCTGAATCATAAAGCTGTTTTGATTATTGTGATTGCACGACCAGAGCTTACAGTTTTGAAGTGCGAACGCAATTAACCTTTCTCCTTTGAGTTGATCGGCTAAATCATTCCGTTCATTCTTGTGGCATTTTTCTCCAGGTACGACCTTCATTCCTCCTTCTTCTTCCCCTAAGCTATAGTTAATTAATGCTTGAATTAACAAATTTTCCTTGTAATGTCATGTTCCTGCATTTCGAAAACTATAAATTCTTGATGGTTTGGGAATTTTTTTTTTAATGAATTAGCTTCTTGTCCTGTCCATGATGAATATTGCAAATTACATGCTGTTTTAAGCTGTATAAGCTACCCAATCAAAAACTAATTTTGTCTATGCATTACCGGAGATAGGGGGGATTCGAGGAGGTCGAAGTTAATATGTGATGATACCCGACCCGAGTTACGCCACGTGTCACTTTTAGGGGTGCTTAATAAATGACCAGTCCTTAAACTTAGGGCTTTAAGGGCTAGGGGCCCCAAGAACCGAACAGAGGGCAGATCGTCTACAACAGGTGGGAGATCCGTATAAACTCCTCCTCCAGCCACCGCAGGACGGCCAAGGTCTGGCGAAGAGGAGCTGCCCAGTTCGTCCATATTGGCTTTGGGGGCTGAGCGTAGGACGCTCCGTACAGCTCCGCTGTTATTCAGCGTGAGGGATGATTAAAATATGGAAAGAATCCTCAGTCATAAATACTCCAATCTTGACTTTAAATATGTCCATAATTATCTCTGATTTATAGGGATTAAGTCATATATATCCTTAGGGAATAATAATTAATTATAATACTTATTCAACAAGTAATAGGGGCGAGACGCCGCCTATATAAACAACCCTAAGGAACTACGAATGACTTGATTCCAATTCAACTATTGGCTACGTAGGCAACTCTCAGAAATAACTTGAGAGCTCAGTCTAAACAAACAACACGCCCCTCTTTTGCATAAATTAGGGTTTCTAGGGTTTTGGATCGTTGTCATATAGAAGATTGACCCGCATTAATTCACGTACGGTTTCCGGATCGTCAATATGCATTATGTATGAAAGTAAATTTTTTTTTGTGTGTGGGAATTTGGGGGCAGTTATATGTTTACTTTCTGAGTGGTTTAGTATCTCAACTATTATGTTTGTAAGATAATGAAATCACAGCTTTAGAGCCATTGAAGAGGGGTGGGTGGTTTTCCATACATCCTCTTAGTGTAGTAGTGATTTTGCATTTGTCTAGATGACTCTTCGGGCTAAAAATTGTACCGGCAAGTTAACGTGAGAAGCACGCACAAGGCACATAAACACCAACAATTTGTATACCTAGGATGTATGGTAAGATCAAATCAATAATCTGTAATCACTAATCAATGGTACTCACCTCCATTCTGCTTTTGCTGTATAGTTTTGCTTGCATGTTATACCTTTCGAAGTCCTTTGCCCAATATATGTTTTAGGGTGCCTTGGATTTCATAAATTCTTATAACTTTGAACTTATACTTGCATCTTACAGATGAAGCTGGATGTTTTTTGGGATGGAGATATTGTACTCAAGTGAAGTGTTTTTATTTATTTGTCTAGTTTTTCCCATGTGATGATCCATTTTCACCCCCTTCTTTGTCCCAGGATTTGCATCAGCTGCTTTGTCTGTAAGATGGGTCAGCAAATAAAGGATTCTAAGTTTTGTGAATATGGCTTGTCTAATCCTGAAAGTGTGCTCGCCAATCCTGATAAGCTACTTTTTTTGCCACCACCTACTAAAAAAACGGTATCACGAGAGTTGCAGGATGTTGAGATTGCTGTTGTATCACAATCTGCTCAACAATCAGGAAACAAGAGCGGATCATCTGGTGGTTCTGTTGAAGATTCTCGGGCCAAAATAACAAATGATCGTCTCGTAAATGTTTCTGAAGATCAATCTCCAGTCAGTAAGACTAATAATGGATGGCGTGTATATTTTCGAAGAAAGCCTGATGCAGTGTCTGCTAGGAGCAACATTTCCAACAACCAATGTGATGATGATATTAATTGTCCTCAGAGGAGGAATATCACTCACCTGGACAAGGCAGCTTTGGACAAAGCTTATTCTGACCAACCTGGAATTTGCACTGTAGAAGCTCCACGGATCTCACAGGCTTCTTCAGTATGTTTGTCATCTGAAAGAGCTTCAGTCTCACAGTGCTTTGAGAAGTCAAACAATATTTTATCACCAGCTAACTTAAATCATCCTCAATTAAGTCCTGTTTGCTGTTCCACTAAACTTAATCAGCATTGGCAAGAGAGGTATATTAGTTTGCAGACCATGCTCAGGATGTTAAACCCGTCAGATCAACACGACAATACAAAGAGTATGTCTATTTAAGCTGATTAACACTAGTAATTGGTTTATTTTATTAAATTTTGTTGTCTAATTGGTCGGCTATGTATCTGGAAATGAAGCTGACAGCTGACTTGGTCATTTTTACTCTTTTCATCAGTGCTTATGACACTTCCTTCAGCGGAACTCAGCAGACTCGCATCTGAACTGGAAAAGAGGTCCGTTCAGCTTTCCTTGGAGGAAGGTACTGTCAATTTACTTTTGCCTTTTTCGCTTCCTATCAAATATATTGCATTCACAAATTGATGAATGTAAAACCTACAAAAATCAGAATGCCTTTGGAACCTGTTAACAAGGGTTGACATGAATGTTAGACTCATACTATGCTGTACGATTTGTCCCATAAATGTTCAGTATCATGTTTTAATCTCAAGTTATATGGAATATGGATCACAGCATAGCATGAAAAGCCTTCAGAATAGCATTGTTATCCCTGTTTACAGAACAAAGAATAAACAGAAAGCAACTATACATGAATTTTTTCTACTCTTTTTCATCATCCCCACTGTGTCCCTGCATAAAATCAGATATCATTAGGATTAGCTGAAACCCTTCCATATGCCATTTTACCTCAGGACCGTGGATTCTTTGATTTCTCCTGCCACACCATGTATATGGTAGCTGAGAACCCCAGATATGCCAAATCCATTTTGTAACTGCTTTTCCATCTGTTTCCAGCTAGCCATTCCAGTACCACTTTTCCAATGATATGCACTACTTTACCCAACCAGGTTCCAAGTATATGCTTAACCAAATACGTTTCATTGTTTGTAAAATAACATGGTTGTGAGTTTCCAATACTTCATGACATAAGAAAAAAAAAAGGTTTTTTTGATATCACACCCATTTTAGTAACTTGTCTTAGGTGGCTAGTCTCTGCCAGCACTCTAACCATATAATAACTGCACACCTGCGCACTTTCCTGTTCCACCATAGTATCAAACTAGTCCAGTCCAGGTCATCTCTTTTTTTGCTCTGCTGTAATGAATCTACAGCACCATTCAAAGTAAACTAGGTTAATTTAAAAGGGTGAAAAATATTTTGATCTTTGGTATATAATCTATTCAAAAAGCCATCAGGAGTTTCCACTATGAAATTTAAGCTTCAAAACTACTAGTCCTTACTGCCTGCCGTTTCCATCCAAACCCCAGTCATGCCCTCTTTATTATGAAAATAAATTTTATTATTGTTGAGACTTTGCCACAACAAAAAACAACTGCTGCTGCCTGTTGGGCATGTTTAGTGTGCTACATGTGTACTCTTATCCACATGTTGGCGAACCCCCACATGAGGGGTCATGTTAGATATAAATGTACAAATTTCACTTCTCCTAATAGCTTAAGCTTTTTGAGTGAGTTGGTCATTCTTCAAGATCCAATAAAGAATATATGACGGAATATATGTAACATAAGCAGTCACCATACGGGGGTTGTACTGTCATTCTGGATCATAAATTGAAATGGCAGCATGAATCTAGTAGTTCGGAATTATGGCTACTGGGAGTCAGATCAGAGCGAATGCTATAATAGATGGTGATCCCCTGACCTTGGTACGTTGATACCATGATTTATTACTAAATCACCTAAAAGGTTATGTTGTTAAGGTTAAAGAGAAATGTAATTTACACATTTATATCTAACGGATCGAACACGAGCAAGCGAACTTAAATTAAGTTTTGAGATTCCAATACGATCTCGTTGACTGTTATGCGTGGTGTAAATGCTAGAGAGGGTAGGATAGGACTTCTTTTACTTGAAAGATATCTGAAAACAGTGGATGATGGAGCTCCATAGCTCGGGATGGGTGACTTCGATTTTATTGTAGATTATCCAGGAAAAGTGTGAAGTGGGTCATAGTTGTTAAGCGACCCTTAACCGCCTGGAACATGACTACATGAGCGAGGCAACCAAAATGTGAGGCGAAGCCTAGGCGAGGAAAGCTATATATATATATATATATATATATATATATATATATATATATATATATATATATATATATATATATATATCTTTTTTTTTTTATTTACAAAAGCTCTTACACTCACAGGCATGTATCCTTCTGTGTATGATTGTATGACCTTATCTTGATGTCTTCTCTTCTTCTCTTTTTTTCTAGTGCTTTTTTGTGTCATATAGTCTCATAGATGAAGACATGAAGCTCTTTTTATCTTTTTATAGTTTCTTTTCCTTATTTATATATTGTTTTTGTTAAACACAGAAAGTTGCCTTCTAAAACCCCTTAAGCTGTAAGCAAAGATTATTTCCTATTGTTTCAGATATTTCATATGAATTGCGGTTAGTGATTATCTGATAATCATTATGATAATTTTGACCCTTTCACGTTTCTTTCATCTATTGGTTGATAAGTGTGTTTATTTATTCACTCATGGAGCTAGTCTATTATTGTTTCATTTTTTTATAATACGATTTTTGAGTGTTCGTAGCATTCCTCGCCTTGAGTGCCGGGTAATCACCTAGGCGACCTAGGCTTCGCGTAGCGCCTTGACAACTATGAAGTGGGTAGACAGAAGAACCAATGAGACTTACCCAACTGGTTATAGCTGAGGCCCGGGGGCAAGAGGTCCCAGGTTCATTTCCCTTTTGGGGGTGTTCCTGACTTATTTTTCTAATAAGAAATAATTGTTCCACATTATGTGGATGTCGTCCACTAAATGTGGTTGTACAGAGTAAAAACACATTCCGCATCTGTGAAAAAGAGAGAGAGGGGGGGGGGGGGGGTTAGACGGAAGAGCAAGAGTCCAAATTTACAAATGTCTACTAGAGACTGATATGGTTGAACATCCTGCAAGAGGATGGAATTCACTTGGTGCAGTAGGAGGGTTGGTGAGCCAAGAATGTACACTCACATTGATCAGCTGCCGTTGAAGTATGCTGGAAGTTTTGATTCTTGGACTCTATGACCATTTAACAGGGGTGTACACAATCAATTTGGAGTTAATGTATGGCCTGAGCCCTTCATGCATCACTGGTTGCATGATCCTACATTTCACCAGGCCGGATGTTACTTGACTGTAGGGGTGGGTGGAAATGCACACTATGATAAGTTTGTTAGATGGCTGTCATCGAAAGAGAGTTTATTAAAGTCAAGAATTAGCTAGAGTCACCCCCTCCCCCGGTGTCTCCATTGTCCAGTGTACTGTGAGCATTTATGCAAGCAAGATCAAACTATTGAAGCTAGATGATGAGCAAGGGGGCATGTGATTATGAAGAGGTGAAATGAACGGCACTTCAGTCTAATCTGAATTTATTTTTCTTCTCCAGATGATTCTCTTGTATCAGAGAGTTTGCTGCCAGCAGTTTGTGGGAGTTTAAAATAACTGTTGCAAGGGTGAAACAAAATACCCTTGGAAAATAGTGGTTGGAGGAGTAATTGCATAGGAAAAATTAGTATGACCCCATGACACAATACCCTTATAGATTCCCTTTTTTTTTTTTTTGGTCACCTTTTCACTTTGTTATGTAATGGTATGTTGGCACAAAATAGCAAAGTTGTGTTTTAATGAATTGTTTTCTGTGTGCTTTCAGCAAGAGAGCTAAACCGGGTTAAAGCATTGGGTGTTTTGGAGAAATATTCAAAGCATAATACAGCAAAGAGTATGTGTGACACAATAACCTCTGCCCCAGGTGCTGGACTAAAGTCTTGATCGAACCACAGACTGTGTTGCATTTTTCTTTCTTTGTTTTAGAAAGTGGAATTAATTTTAAATATCTCTATTTTCCATCCCTATGTAGATAATATTATGATGTGTACAAAGTGTATATATATATATACATAACAAGGGACTGGGAAAGCTTGAACACAATTCCTACAGTATTGATTCCTAAGGAGATGTATCTGGGGAATGAATAGGTCATTAGACCTTATAAATTATATATTTAGATTGTGTATACATGTTACTGTTTTTCAATTTTCCAATGCCTTACACTTGCTCTTAGGAAGCCACTTCTTCACGGTTCATACCGTATTCACCGTTAAACTATAGTCAATAACGAATAGACGACGTTGGCAAAAAATAAAATAACAACTAACATTGTTTAATCTTTTCGAATCACAAAAATACCTACCTATGAACAACTTCCTTTCAAAAAAAAAATTAAAAAAAAAAAAAAAATACAAATATATGTACATTCGACTGTCAAGAAAATCGATTATCACGTGAACTAGTGTATTCACGTCCCTGCCCGGCTTTTACAGCTTCACAAATCAGCTTCTTCCTCGAGCAAGCAAATTCTTATCACGTTTCTGTAATATGCTCGACTTGCTTCTGCGGAATATTTTAGAGAATAGGACCTGAAGAAACCATGAAAACAACTGCTATATACTCAATGGATCCAAAACCTGATGCTGCAAAACCAAAAAAGAATTACAAACTAAAAGAAATGCAAGCAAATGATGCTTTTGCTATTATATAGTAGAAGTTGCAAAACAAGAGCACACAAGGTTGACTTAGAACTAGGAAGGGGGCAGAGTAGAGAATATCTCCATTAGCACTCCTAGTATTCTATTTCTTTCGAAAGATCTCATTAAGGTAGACCCCGTGCTTCCAAATTTCTCGAATTTGCTTTATTATACATTTTGCTATTCCCGTTGTTGCTAATGGATTTACCATAGATTGAATAATATTTACTACTGTAGCTGCTAATGGAGACCACGATCACAGAAACGAAAATAAAGCCTCAAATGTATGCACAGCGTGTAGAGTAGTAATACCTCCTGAATAGAATAGCACATTTCATGGAGCTAAAGGTATACTAGCACAGTCAACCGCACTCTACACCATGCTTCTTCATAAACCTGGCCAAAAACTCTTCTAAATCACCTAAAAAAACAGCAAGGAAAAGCCGAGTTCAGCAGCATACTGATGCTCAGATCCTTGAAAAATGCAACTAAAAATAAAAAGAAAAGGAAAAGTAGAGGTCAGCAGCATACGTAAGTTCATATCCTTGAGGAAAAGCAACTAGTCGTCCCACGACATACTTTCTAGGCTCTGCTGGTTTCTGCACTGCGCCCCACAATGAGCCTGCCCAGAAGTTCCACATAAAGGAAAAATGCTTTTCCAGAAAGGCACATATCTTCAACCAAGGAGATTTTCAACTGCATATGACTATGCAATTGTCAAAACATATACTTCCACTTAACTACATATCAAAGATTGCTAGCACAATTCATCCTGAATTAACAAGAGACCTTTTAATGTCATGGAATTTTTTTATTGTTGAGCCCATAAATATATAAAATAATTAGGAAGGTTACTAAGGTAAGCTGTTATATAATTCATACCCTCAAAACTGAACCGAGATAAGGAATATGCATGGTGTAAAAAATCAGTGACTGAGAACATCTAGTGTCCTCTGCTAGAGCCTTCAAGTTCAAGAAATGCAATCATAATGAAGTGTATGGTGGATGAAGGTTTAAGAGGATCAAAAAGCAATTTTTTCTTTACTATAGAGGGAAATTTGCAATTTTTTAAGAAGAATCCGTTGGCAGTTAACAGAACGGACCAAATGCGCCCAAAAGTAACATGATGAGGAACCAGTCAATCCAAAATCTAAGTCGAGGGACATGTAATAACTTATCGTACAAGATAAGAGATAGGCAGCGCTATTTACTCTATCTACGTGTGAGTGTAAATATCCTTGAGTTGTTTGATGGGCAATTACTGGCTTATATTTACCAATTACTAGTGTTTCTTCAGCCATCAGTTGAACTTCTGTTGAGACCATGGTTTTTAAAAATCCTCAGAAGGCATGATCATGTAGTACTAATGCACGAAAACTAGAAGTGCGTGTAACATACAAGTAAAATATGTAAGAGAATAAACACAACATAATCACCTTATAAACTTCCAACCTGAATTCTGCACTCAGTTGCCTCTAAATTATGGCAAGATAAACATAACATTCTGAATATAAGCAAGAGTAGCACTATTCAAGCAGTCCAGTCATCAAAAAAGTCATCTTTCTTGCCTAGGCGTGACAGATTTCCCTGACCCCATCCTTTAATTACCCTCTTCAAAGATTTCAAAGCTGCGGTACTTCCATCATCTCTGTCAAGTTTCATTCAATGTACAGACATCAGGTTCACATCCAAGGAAAAATGGTAATCAGTAAAGTATCTAATATCTCACACAATCAGCCAAATGGTGCTCACTGTTCAATTACTAGACTCAAGTGTCAAACGGTCAAACCAGACATGTCACTCTAACAATGGAGAACATGTGAAACAAGTAATAAGGACCTTAGTATTTTTACTCAATGATACCTAATTTGGGAGGGGAAAATGTGTTGGTCCTGGATGATAATGGCATAGATGAAGACATAGAAAAGCCTGCACAAAAATTGCTGAAGACTTTCCACTTTCATCTAGCAGAATCGAGTGATAGGCAAACAAGAAATGATGTCTATTCATCAGATCATTAAACTACTCATGACAAGTCTACTGATCATAACAACTAATAAAGCAGTTAATAAGTCCACGATTTAGCAAATTAACAACAACCAAAGCCAGTAGTAGTGCCATAATGGTGTCCAATTCATACATTCGACATATGGATGAAAACATACCTGTGCAAGACTGTCTGCCATTCCCTTCCAGCATTTTTATCTGGTTTCCTAAGACCTGACTGCCTATTAGCATGAATCTTGCCTGGCATCTTAGCTCCAGAAGCCATATCCATCATGCTCTGAGTTAGCTCATCAGCCTCATGTTTGCTTCCGTTTCTAGTTAGTGCATCAATCACTGGCATAAAAGCTGCAGGATCAAACTTAAACCCTTTGTTTAACATCTTGTTGAGTAAATTGCAAGCCTCTTCTAGCATTTCATCTTTGGATAATTCGCCAATCAGATCCTTGTAAAGGAAGTTGTGTATACTTAAACATTTGTCCAATGCTACTTCAAAAAATTGCTTTGCTTCAAGGATATCGCCTCCAGCTAACATCTCATTGAACATTACAGCATACAGTTCGTTATCATGTCCACATATGCTCAGGGCAACATCAAACGCCTCTAGTGCAGGTCTGAATTCACCAATCCTACAAAAGGCTTTTATCAGAAATGCAAATGAATGGATATTAGGGCATACACCTTCCTGTAACATTTCATTCAGAAGAGCAGTAGCTTCTTCTGTATGTCCTCCTTCACATAAACAGCTCAATATACAATTGTAAGTGAAAACATTCGGAGAAAAGCCTTTTTCTCTCATTTCATCCATTAGCCCACGCATTTCGAAAATTTGACCTTTTCTCCCCAGACCAATAATCAGAGAGTTGTAGGTTTTTAAGCTCCTCTTGCAACCTCTTTTCTCCAGATCCTTGAGAACCTGAAATGCAGAAGATAACTTACCTTTCTTACACAGATAATACAAAAATATATCATAGACAACTGTATCCGGATGCAAATTATGTTGCAGCATCTCAACAAATTTTTTCTTAGCTTCTTCAAGTCTCCCATTACAGCACAACCCATTGATAATGGTGGTGTATGTGACCAAATCAGGCAAGCATTTGTTCCTATTGTCGTTATCCTCCACTAGGCCTATAAACGAATTTCCCAAGTTACCAAGAGCAGCACTTCCATGTTTCCACATCTCACTAACAATTTCAGCAGCCTTATCGACTTTCCCTGTTTTGCATAGACCATCGATTACAATATTACAGCTAACTGTATCTAGACCATGATCTCTTTCGTTCATCTTTTGTAGTAAGTTTTCAGCTTCAGATATTTTCCCTTCTTTCCAGAGGCTATGAAGCAATATATTGCACGAGTAAATATTTGGGATAACTCCACTAGCTGTCATCTCATGTAAAACATTAGTTGCCCCTGCTACCTTCCCTCTACTGCAAAACCCGTGAAGCAGAGTGCCGTACGTAATAGCATCTGGCAAGATTCTAGTATTTTTCATCATACCTAACACCGCCCGTGCATCACCAAGGTTTCCACTCCTGCAGAGGCCATTGATCACAATATTGTAAGAGCATGTATTTGGGGACACCCCACTAGTTTCCATATCACCAAGGATAGATCGAGCTTTTAAGAGCTTCCCATTCTTCACTAAACCAGACAGCCATACATTATAGCTCTCCACATTAGAGAATACACCATTGCTCTTCATGGACTCTACTAGGGAATTGGCTTCCTCCAGCATTCCTTCCTTGAGAAATCCCCTCAACATCAGATTATACGAAATTGAATCTGGCTTGGGTAACCCCAACTCCTCATCCATTTGCATATCCCTGAAAATTCTTGAAGCCTCCAGAACACTCCCAGCATCACAAAGAGCTGAAATCCTAGAGTTAAAAGTGACAATATTAGGAACAAGGCCATCGTCTCTCATCTGCTCCACTAATCTCTCAGCATCCTCAGCCTTGCCTTGTCGACAAAAACATGAAATCAGCGTATTGTATATAACCAGATTAGGGGTAACACCAGCTTCTTTCATCAAACCCAAAAGTTCCAACGCCTCAAAAGCACGTCCCACCCTACAATATCCGCGGACTAAGATTCCAAAAGTAAACTCATTGGGGTCACAAGCCTTATAACGCATATTGTCAAGCAACTTCCGGGCATCATCCAACCGACCCACATCACAGAGCCCACCAATTAAAAGGTTAAAGGTGTAAGTTTCAGGTGGAACCCCAGCAAAAAACAAATCTTTATACAAGGAGTAAGCTGCTTCCGGATTGTTTTGTTTAAGAGAGGAGCCAATGAGTTGATTATAAACGGAAACAGAGGGAGGACGCTCAGGGAACTGGGTTCTAAGAGAATGAAAATGAGATAAAGCCTTTTCCAAGTAGCCAGACTGAGCAAGGACCTTAACGAGAATATAAGATGCAGAATGTTTGTTGTTGAGTATAAAATCATGAAGAAAGTCAATTTCTTGGAACATTTTGGAAGCAATAAGAATGCGTGAGATAACTGAAAGAGGGACTGAGCGGAGGCAAACATGGGGAAAGGAGGCGGAGGTTCGTCGGAAAAGTTGCCATGCCAGTTTTGGGTTATTTGAATTAGTAGAAAGAGCTTTTGTCAAGGTATTCTCTTGGGTTCGCATCATTAAAATGAAAGAAATCAGAGGCTAAATTGGTAGATTTGTCTGTAAAGTAAGTAGTACACATGTTATAGAGCAAAAGATCCCAATACAGAGTTTCTTGTTTGCTGTTTCGGCAAGAAATTTTGATGCGAAACTCATTAATGTGAAGATCTAGATACGTGAACTCGTAATGAAGACGCACTTTATCGAAATTTTCCGAATGAACATTAAAAAAAAAATGAGGGAGGAAAAAGGATTACCATTTGAAGTTGAGGTGTTGTCGCGTTTCAGTATTGAGGGTAAATTCATGTGGATTCTTGGCAGAACTTGCAGCAGTGTCCGAAAAGAATCAGACGCGGGACACATTTATAATTCAATTCAATTCAATTTCGAAGAACCTCGTTCCAATTTCTGTTGCTTTTTAGTTTTAGTTTTAGTTTTTTTTTTGTTTTTTTGTTTTTTTTGTTTTTTGTAGAGCCTCGTGCTTCTTCCTTCTAATGTATGAATGAAAAAGAAGCCTCAGCCGGAGGGTGGGGGTTCGAGTCCCGTAAAGGGTCGGCCCCTTTCGGTAAGAAGATATATTAGACAGCCTCAGTCCTGAGCTACTTAGGTTCCATGATTAACCCCTCCTCGCACTCCTGTAGGATCAGGGGCGAGGAGACCCTTTACGGTTAGGGTTTAACCGTTTTTATGAATGAAAAAGAAAAAAGAAAAAAGAAAAAAAACACAATTTCACTATCGAACGTGTTTGCATTACACATTTTAGAAGCATAAGTTACGAGCTAGAATCCTCTCAAGAAATTAAGGGAAATATTCTCTCAAATACAAGTGATCTAATTACACATCTAAAATGTAAAAATGATCTGACCATAGATTATTTTTACTTTAAAACTATGTCGTTTTGTTGATAATGTCTAAAAACAACTGTACTTGAGAGAACACTTCCCACCCTCAAGCACTTGAGAAGATCTTGTAATTCTTTGACATAACCGAATCCAGTTCACAAAGCTTATCAAAGCTACAAACCAAAGGCCTAATGTCTGTGTACATGAATAGGTGGGAAGAAGTGAAGAAGTATCCTTTAGAAAGGAGTAGTCAGTCATCTTTGATTTTCCCCATGATTGAGCTTCATAATCTCATAAGGTTGGACAAAAACCCAAGCTCTATAAGACAATTGTTTGATCAACGCCGGCTATAAAACCCGTCACACGATTAACCTCTCTCTATGCTTGAAACTTAAAAGTGATCAGCATCTCCCTTTCTATCAACAGATAATAGTCTACAGTCTTGTATTAGCAAGTCTCCTTTATTATCTCCTTTATTAACAACAATGTCATCTGCGAATATCTCCTCTACCACTACAATTATACAACCTCATCATTGAGTCGCGACACTGCAACCAGCAAGTACCGTCATTGCCTTTTCATTGACTAATCTTCTCATTCTGGCAGCATCAGACCAGGCGTCACCAGCTGCGTACATACTTGATGCCGACAAATATCCAGAAGAACTTGATGGCTCTAATTCAAGAACACGAGATGCAGTAATAGCACCTACTTGGCTGTTCCTAAACCTCTTACAAGCACTCAAAAGAGCACCCCATGCACTTGCTTCAGACTTCAGTCCACCAGGGATTCCTCTTATAAAATCAAATGCACTCTCCAGCCATCCAGCTCGAGCTAACAAATCCACTGCACAAGAATAATGCTCTGATCCTAATTCACCCCCGTATTCCTGCATTAAATCCCTGAAAAGAGACAACCCCTCCTCAACCAACCCCCCATGGCTACAAGCACATAACAAAGAAAGAGTTGTTACAAGGTTGGGCTTCAACCCCTCTGACCTCATCTTGGCATGTAAAGCCAAGGCTTCATGAGGAAGACCATTCATTCCGTATGCAGCAATCATAGCACTCCATGACACAATATTCTTTTCAGGGATTTGCTCAAAAGCTTTTCTTGAGGCCTCTATTGCCCCACATTTGGAGTACATATGCACAGCTGCAGTTCCTACTGCTACCTCAGATGCTAAGCCATGTCGAATAGCTAAACCATGAGCCCACTTTGATTTCTTCAGCTCAGCCGAAAGAGAGCATGCCTCGAGTACATGCAAGAATGTAATGGCATTAGGCTTTACTTTCATCTGGTACATATCTCGAAAGACAGCAATTGCTTCATCAAGCATGCCGCATTGCACGAATGCTGCAATCATTGTGCTCCAAGTGACTTCATCCCGTTGCTCTATCTGACTGAATAGTCTCCGCGCCAAGATAACGCATTTGCACTTTGCATATGCATCAATCAAACAATTTGTAATGATTTCATTTGATTCATAACCTTGTCTTATGACTTTGCAATGAATTGACTTGGACTGAGAAACATCTGCCATGACTTTGCATACTTGAAGCATATTCACCAGGGTTATTTCATCAAATTTGACACCTGACTTTTCCATAGACTCAAACAGCAAAAGAGCTTCAGAATATTTCTCACTTTTGATGAGTCCATACAGCAAAGAATTCCATGATACAACATTTTTTACAGGCATGTCGTTGAACGCTTTAAAGGCAAATTCAAGATCATCACACTTGGAATAGAAATCAACCAAAGAGTTGCCGACAAACACGTCATCGCCGAGACCTCTGCGGATGACAAAGGCATGAATTAAATTGCCCATCTCAATGTTCCTTAACTGAGTACAAGCTTTCAAAACTGTTACTACTACTTGGCCGTCTGCCTCCGTTTTATGGTCGCATACCATCTGTAGAAATAAGTGAAGAGCAACGTCTGGCTGATCGTGTTGTAGATGGCAACCTATCATAACACTCCAAGCAATCACATCTCGGTCAAACGTTTCAGCAAACAGGTTTTGTGCAAGGTTGATTTCCAAGCCCGCGTACGTATTCAAAAGGGAGTTTTGAACTGAAGGGGAAGACATAAATCCGCTACGTATAAAATAGCCATGGATTACCAAAACATCACCGAAGCATCTGAGTTTACAACATGCTTGAATTACAAGCACTAAGGTGGATATGTTGGGTTCAAATTGCGTAATTTTAGCACGAGAAAACAAAGCTAATCCTTGTTCAAAAGCTCCTTGATGCAGGTGACCATGAATGATGATGTTCCAAGCAACCGAATCTCTTGTTTCCATGTGATTGAAAGCATTTCTCGAGCAAGCGAGCGATCCGCATTTAGCATAGAAGTCAACAATCGAATTGCCGATGGGAGTAAATGATTCCAATCCCATTTTAACAATGTCAGCATGAATGGACTTCCCGAGTCTGATGGAAACGAAAGCAGATACTTTGAGAAGGGGAGGGAAAAAGGAAGGGTCTGGACATGGAAGCTTGGCCTGCTTCATTTGAAGGTGGCAGGAAATGGCCTCATGCCATCTCCCATTGGAGGCCAATTCCTTGATCCTTTGAACCCAACCTGAAAGCTTAGGATAATGCAAATGCATTGACATCACTATTTCAAGTGAGCCATGAAAGTTCTACTGAGCTACATGTAGCTGGTACAAGTGCAAGCTGGAGCTCACATTGGCTGCACAATGCTGGTGATCGAAGATGAGCAAGCAACGAGTGACAAACATACTACCTCCGCCCCGGTATTATAAGTCATTTTAGATGTTTTCACGTAGATAAAGTGGTTGAATGTCGAAAATTGAAGTTTAAATGTCTAAAATTCCCATTAAGTATCATTAATGCAGTACTTGTTAAATAATGAAAAGTTGTTATATTGATAATAAATTAAGGGTAAGATAAAGAAAAAAGTAATAAATTTTGCATTAATAATTTAGAATGACTTTTATTGTGAGACAAATCTAAAGATGTAGAATAACTTATAATATGGGACGGAGGTAGTATTTATGAATAACTTATATGACTTATTAATCATAATACATGTCTATCATAATCAATACTATAAAAACGTTTCGTGACATGTTAATTGTGGCAATAACATCACCCTTCATTATATGGTAGGTAATTTTGTGCTAAACTAGTTTCTCCATTGTTTCGGTCTTAGTTCGGTTGTAAACGATTAAGGAGAGGAAATTTAGAAATCAGACATGTCAAGGCCTGATAAAATGTATTTGCCCGTAAATAATATCTACATGTAAACCTCATCCATGTAGATGTTCAAAATCATGATTATATACGTGGCAAGCCATCTACCCGTAGAAAATATCTCTGCAAATGTCTCGCCACGTAGATAATCTTGATTTTGTATATATACAAGGGTGAGGACATGAGTTCTACACGTACATATTATCTACGGGAAGAATGTAATCGTAGATAATATCTACGTGAAAATGGTTTGTCGTGTAGATAATAATTACAAGTTGAGTACGGTAAATACGAGTATACTTATATGAATGAACTGCAACCCTTATCTTCAACGTTTATCATTTCACACTCTGCACATTTCCTGCTCTTGACTGTGTAAAAAAAAATCCTCCTCTTAACTGTAAAATTCTGGGATAAAGTTTGGCATTTCATATCACATCAGTGGTACTCAATCGTTTACAACCATATCACCATTTATAGTTTAGTTTGAACAATAGGTAAGTCGTTTTTACATGTGATTGCCAAAATTTGTTTATTTCCCTAAATGATGTTAGGTATAGGTTTGTATAATTTATTTATTTGTCTAGAAATGAGTCTACTTTGCATGATATTTTGATCTTTGACAGATAAAGTGGTTGGAGGAGTGTTGAGAAGACTTCCGGAACGGGATAAATGATCAAGGGGTAAGAAGATCGAGTCGAGTTGTGTTATCATTATGAGACACGTACGGTTTGAACATGTACTAAAACCCTGATAAAACATATTAAGTAGAACATGAGTTTTACATGTATATCACATATTAAGACATTAATATTGCTATAGAGAGACTTAAAGGCGACTGTTGGACTTATTTTTAAGTTTTAGTGATGAGTGCCAGACTAACTGTAATAGAGCAAAGGCAAAAAGATGTCTAGATCAAATGTATAGGCTTATTAGAGTTTGATCTTTGTATAGGTTTGATCAAACAAGCATCGTAAAGGTCACCGACTTGTATCGCGGACTAGTCTAGGTCGAGGGGTAGTTAGGTTAGCGACTTATCGGAACCCGCTCAAGACCGAAGGCCGAGGGGTCAAACTCGCTTAATGAAGGCTAAGGGATCAAACTTAGTAATTAAAGTCAAGGATATGGAATCGAATTTAGGAAGTCCGTGATGACCTAAACTGATTACATATACCTTGTGTACAAGGTCTAAGTTCCTTAAGTTGGATGATAATTGGAACTTAGTTATAAGCAAAAATGTGTAATCTAACTTCATAAATAAAAGTTAGATAAAAGACATTAGCAAAATATGGTTCAAATTGATCGATATGTGTCTCACAGACTCATAAACCTGGCTCGATACATATACCTCGATTTATTCAAGATTACATTGGAAGAAAACATGGATAAGGACGCTTAACAACCTCTCGATTTTATCAAACAAATCAATGGTTGAGATTAAAAGGACGTTGGGATGATTCAGACTTTATCCAATGGATACAAGTCAAAGGGTGGACGAGATCCGCATTCCGTCAAAAGCGATTCCGACCGTGTTAAGATACTATGAACAAGATGATAGAAAAGCAAGTCAAATAGGACAAAATCTGAACGGCAATATTTGAATTTCAAATACAAGTCATAAGCACTCCTACCTATAAATAGAGACTTCTAACTCGATAAAAATGATTGATGAAAATTAAGGAAAAAGAAGAGATAATTCGAGCTTCGCATTTTCTTATCAAGAAAACACCCCGCTTACCGAGCTTAAGGCTACTGATCCAGAGAAAATCTTCAAGTGTAATATGCATTCAAGCTACATCAAGTTTACACACTTGAAGACTGCAAGCTGCTGATCATATCATCCTGATCAAGCTGCTGCAACTAAATCATTTATTTGATTCTATCTTTCTTTTACAAGAATCTACTGAAGACAGTGAAGCATCTGTTGGGTGTGAAAGACTGTTGTTTGTGGTGGAGCTGGTGAAGAGGCAATCCTACCCTTCAAGGACTAGTGGAAGACTTTGGAGCAGCAATCCTACATGTTCCAAGTGTTCAATTTGTGAAGCCATAGTTATTGGTGAAGGACAAGCAACATAGGAATCTTTGTAACAGCTACATCAAAGATCTCTAGTGAATTACCTCCAACATCACAGGAGAAGAGTGGACTGACAGGATTACACCACCCGGAACCACTATAAAATCTGCCTACTTACTTTCTGCATTTAGTTTGTATAACACATCAACCTACTGAATCTAGCAACTGAACTCACACACATACACTACTGAGTATCTAATACTTAGTATCATATTTAACAACAAGTATTAAGGCTTAATTTTTGATATAATTCCGCTTACACAAATTCAAATAGACTCAACAATCACAGCGAACTATCGAGGGTCAACGACTATCAAGTATCGCAGTGTCGCCGAAGTTGCTGAGTTTGTTAACTCCAAAAGTTTTAAGTGTTAAGTTTATTCACCCCCCTCTAAACTTAACCAAAGCCTTTTCAAGGGACCAACAATTGGTATCGGAGCAGTGCTTCTGTTCTGAAGTATTCCTACTTGTTGTACTTGTGAAAATCCTTTGAAAACTTTTCAAATTTCTAATTTTCATAAACTTTGCATCATGGATAACAATCGCATGCTAGAACAATGCTGATGTGTTCTTTGGATCAATTTGATGAATATAAACGTCGTATGCAGGCTTATCTAGCTGCTACTCATGATGAAATGATGGATGTACTCACAGATGGACCACTGGAGATAACAAAAGCTGTAACTATGGATAATGAGGTCCAGTACATTCCAAAACCAAAGAGAGAATGGACAGCTGAAGATAGAAAGAGAGCCAATCTCAACAACATTGCTATAGATATCATTTACAGAACTCTGGATAGCAATATGTATATGAAAGTCAAAGATTGCAAAACTGCCAAGGAACTTTGGGACAAGTTGCAGTTGATTTGTGAAGGCACTGATGCTATTAAAAAGAATAAGATCAGTGTAGCAAAGAAGAAGTTCCAAGAGTTCAAAATGAAGCCAAATGAAACCATTGAACAAATGGAATCTAGGTTCAATGCTATCATGGATGAACTCACCCTGCTGAATGTTAAATACTCACAGGAAGAAATAAATTCAAAAATTTTGGAAGCTCTACCTGCAAAAGAAGTGTGGGAGATGAAGGTGACAGCAATAGAGGAAATGAGAAGCCTACATGAGGAAGACACCTTCAAAATGTTCTCAGATCTTAAGGCATATGAGTTTAGTAAGAAACTGGTGCCTGAGACAGAAAAGGAAGAGCCAAAGACTACAGCATTGGCTGCTTCACATCAAGAAGAGACATCAGCAGCCCAAGATGATTTGTTGGATGAGATGCAAGAGCAGATTGCATTGCTGAGCAAGAAAATTAGATTGATGAAGAATGGAAAGAGTTCACCTAGAAATTTCACAAAGAAATTCAGTGAAAAGAAGAAGGAAGAAACAAAGAAAGATAATGATTTCTTGTGTTTTCATTGCAAGAAACCAGGACACTTCAGACCTGATTGTCCTGAGTTAAAACAGAAAAAGGAACCAGATTATCTTTGCTTTAACTGCAAGAAGCTTGGACATTTCAGACCTGATTGTCCAGATCTACAAAAGAGCAAGAGTCAACAAAGAAGACATGGAAAGAAAGCAATGCTTGCTGAAGATGAATCTGGTTATGAAGTTGAATCAGATAAAGGAAATGAATCTGATGACACTGCTTTGGTTGCTGAATTGGATGATTATGCCTTAATGGCTAACATGGATGAGACAGAGGAGGTATACAATTCTGTATCAATTAATACTCCTGCTGATAGTGATTGTGAATCCACATGTGGTTCAAATCCCAAAAATTCTGATAATGAAGAAACTTTAGATGCCATCCTTAATCAACTGAGGATAATACAATCTGGTTATGAGATTGTGAAGGCAGAAAAAGAAGCTCTTCAATCAGAAGTTGAAAGATTGAAAGCTGAATTGAGAATTCTTAAAGGAAAGGAAAAGGAAGTTGAACAGAATCAGCATAAGTCTGCTGAACAATCAGTAGCCACTGAATCTGCTGAACAATCTTGTTCCTATGCTGCATTCAAATCTGGGAAGCCCTATGGTGATAGGACATGTCTTGGATTTGGAACTCAACAATCCAACAGGAGTGGATCCAGCAAGGTTACTGAACCTAGTGCCAGAATTGGTCCTAAGTTTGTACCTGCTAAAGATCCAACTCCAAGTAGGGTCGCTGAGGCAAGAAAGCCTACGAAGAAAGCTTCAAGAAAGCAAAATCGAAGTCAAAGAAGTCAACTTCCCTAATAAAAAGAATAAATCCAAAAATAGGATCGTTGTACCTTCTAGACTGCGATAGCGGACTGCGCTACCAAGTCTATTTGACCACGTAAGGGTAAAAACCAGAAATTTTCCAAGGATAAGAATCCTAAATCCAAAAATGTTAATCATTCAAGGGATACTTATCTCAGGGGGAAAGGTAGACTGTTCCCTACTGATGATGATTGGAATATTCCTGCCCCCACTGATAGAAACAGCAAATATAACCATACTGGCTAGGGTAAAACCTAGGCAATGGAATCGGCAAAGGACTCATAAAGACTCAGCAAAGGACTTATATAAGACCTCAGCAGAGACCTCAGCAGACTCCATACTACAGGGATGTTCCTAACAGACAACAAACCTATGGTTATACTGGTGCTTCTAACAAGAAAAATCACTCCAAACAGCACTATATACCAAAAAGCCAGAAAGTATATGTGAATCCTACACAACCAAATGTTAGATCTTATGGATGTGTTGAATACATGTATGAACATGAGTATGACACCTTTAGAAGAAGACCTTATGGAAACTTGCCAGGAGTCATGCTTACCACTGACCATCATGGACCCAAACAGATTTGGGTACCTAAAATGTACTGATTTTGTTTTGTAGGGTGTCTGGTACTTTGACATGGTATGTTCCAGACATATGACAAAGAATAAGCACTGTCTGACAAGCTACATAGCAAAGGATGGTCCAAGAGTGAACTTTGGAAACAAGAACACACCTGGTTACACAAGAGGCTATGGCACACTTGTGAGGAATGGACTAACAATCAGGAATGTTGCATATGTTGAAGGACTGGACTACAACTTGCTGAGCACTGGACAATTCGGTGACATGGGATATAAGGTCACTTTTGACAAGAGTACTTGTACTGTCATCAGTGAAAGAGGTGATCAAGTTGTGTTGGCTGGAAGAAGACAACAGAATATGTATGTTGTGGATTGGTCAACTGCGCAGCCCGAAACTCGCTCGATAGTGCATACCAAGTCAGAACTCAATTGGTTATGGCACAAGAAGTTGAATCATCTAAATTTTGATGATATCAATCAGTTAGTAAAGAAGAAACTGGTGATTGGTTTACCTGAGATCACATTCAAGAAGGATGCTATTTGTGATGCATGTCAGCAAGGTAAACAAACCAAATCAAGCTTCAAGTCAAAAACAAAGCAATCAACTAAAAGAGTGTTGGAGCTGATGCATATGGATCTATTTGGACCAGTGACTCCAACAAGTGTTACAGGAAAGAAGTACACTTTAGTTGTTGTGGATGATTATTCAAGATACACTTGGGTGGTATTCATGAATAAGAAGAGTGAAACACTTCAAAAGATGCATGAACTTTTGAAAAGACTACAAAATGAGAAAAGTGTCACAGTAGTGAAGATAAGATCAGATAAGGGTACTGAGTTTCTCAACAAAGTGATAAGAGAATACTGTGAACAAAATGGTGTACTACATCAACTTGCTCGTCTGTGGTACACCTCAAAGAAAATGGGGTTGCTGAGAGAAGAAACGGGACTTTAAAAGAAGCAAGAAGAACTATGATTTGTGAAGCATTGTTACCTGAAAGGTACTGGGCTGAAGCAGTTAATACATCATGCTACACACAAAATAGAACATCAGTGAACAAGAAGCTGCTGAAGACACCTTATGAGATTTGGAATGGAAGGATACCTAATATATCTTATTTCCATCCATTTGGAAGCAAATGTTTTATCTTAAATCATAAGGAACAATTGAAGACTTTCCAACCCAAGTCAGATGAAGGAATTTTCTTGGGATATTCTTCTGTCAGCAAGGCATTCATGGTACTGAATAAAAGGACACCGAAACATGAAGAAACTATACATGTTGTGTTTGATGAACCCAAGTTCACTAGAATGGAAGATGAAGATTCAGAGCCTGCTGAGAATCAACAAGTCACTGATCAAGATTGTGTTAATGTTTTGGAAAGGTTCAATGACTTAAAAGTTTCTGACTCTGCCCCTGCTGAACACCCTGCTGGTAATACTACTGATGCAACAACTGAGGAAGTTCAAGGATCTGCTGAACCCCCTGATGCTACAGCAGACCCTACTGAAGATGATGTTCCAGAGAATCAAACTAACCAAAATCCACAATGGTTAAGAGATCACCCTGCTGAACAAGTTATTGGCAACATACAGCAAGGTGTGAGAACTAGAAGACAACTAGAAGCAATGTTTACATGCTTTCTATCTCAAATGGAACCAAAAGTTGTTGAAGAAGCAATTTCAGATCCAGATTGGATAATTGCTATGCAAGAAGAGTTAAATGAATTTGAAAGGAATCAAGTTTGGACACTAGTGGAAAGGCCTAATCATGCAAATATAATTGGTACAAAATGGGTATACAGAAACAAACTGGATGAATCTGGTACCATTGTGAGGAATAAGGCCAGACTAGTAGCAAAAGGCTATTCTCAAGCAGAAGGAATAGACTTTGATGAGACATATGCCCCTGTTGCAAGATTGGAAGCAATTAGACTATTCTTGGCATATGCTGCTTATAAAAACTTCAAAGTATATCAGATGGATGTCAAAAGTGCTTTTCTGAATGGCATTTTGGAAGAGGAGGTCTATGTTCAACAACCTCCTGGTTTTGAAGTTAAAGATCAAGAAGATAAAGTGTATAGACTCAACAAAGCACTTTATGGTTTGAAACAAGCACCAAGAGCATGGTATGAGACTCTATCTCAATTCTTGGTGGACAATGGTTTTACAAAAGGTACCATTGATAAGACTCTTTTCAAAATCAGTGAAGGGGACAGCACCCTGCTGGTCCAGATTTATGTTGATGACATAATCTTTGGTTCTGAAAATGACTTACTTTGTGAAAAGTTTGCAAATCTGATGAAAAGTAAGTTCCAAATGAGTATGATGGGTGAATTGAACTAATTTTTGGGCTTACAAGTCAAACAGTTGAAAGATGGAATCTTCATTCATCAAACCAAGTATACCAAGGAGTTGCTGAAGAAGTTTGGTATGGAAAATAGCACCAAGATATCAACTCCAATGAGTACAAACATCAGATTGGATGAAGATAAAGAAGGAAAAGATGTTGATCAGACCTTATACAGAAGGATGATAGGCAGTCTATTGTACCTCACAGCCAGCAGACCTTGATATATCCTTTGCTGTAGGTGTTTGTGCAAGATTTCAATCAAAACCTAAAGAAAGTCATTTAGGTGCAATCAAAAGAGTTCTCAAGTATCTTAAAGAGACTTTGGGAGTAGGGATATGGTATTCTAAAGATGGAAGTTTCAAAGTTATTTCCTACTCAGATTCAGATTATGCTGGATGCAAGATTGACAAAAAAAGCACCACAGGAACCTGTCAGTTAATAGGAAATAGACTGGTTTCCTGGTTCAACAAGAAACAGAACTCTATATCAACTTCCACTGCTGAAGCAGAATACATTGCCGCTTTGGAAGTCGCTGTGCACGATACGTGGTTAAGACAACAGGTTTAAGGATTATGGAATTGAAGAAAGAGAAATTCCAATTATGTGTGACAACACAAGTGCAATTGCAATTACTGAAAATCCTGTTTTGCACTCAAGAACCAAGCATATTGATGTGAGACATCATTTTATAAGAGATCATGTTGAAAAGAAGGATGTGGTGGTTCTTTATATCCCTACTGAAGATCAACTTGTTGATATTTTCACTAAACCTTTGGATAGTGAAAGATTTGCTAAATTAAGGACAGAACTTGGAATCATTAAAGTTGACACTGATCAGCAGTGTACTGGAATTCACCAAGGGGATTAGTCTTTGCTATGTTGGGTGAGCTCACTTAGCAGATTAGTCATTGGTATCAACAATTCCATGTACTTATGGTTGGACAATTGAGCAAATGAGGTTGCCAAGGGGATTGGTCTTTGTCATGTTGGGTGAGCTCACTTGACAGATCATTCATTGGTATTAAACTTCATCTTGTATTATCAATTGAACAATACAAAAGGATTTAAGCATCAGCAGAGTATTTTGTCAGCAGGCTGCTGAGACATTTTGTCGGCAGGCTGCTGAGCCAAGTCTGCTGATGACAAGGCTGCTGAAGATACGTTACTCAGTCAAACTTACTAAAGTCAAAAAGCGAAATGGCGGGATATTTATTTCCTATTTACAACCGCAGTTAACACGATCTAACGGTTACAAAACGTTATGAGGAGTAATGGCCACGTGTCAAGACAACATTCACTCATATTTAATCGTGGTTAAATGCACAAGACACGATCCGACGCTTCCCAACCGTATATGTCTATATATATGCGTACCTACACATGAGCCTACTCACAAAAATCTCGTATCAAATTTCTTGCATTTACAATGTGTAAACACGCTTTCTTCTTCATCTTCTCTTATCACAATGGCACCAAAGGATGAAGTTCATATTGGAACCAATCAAAGTGTAAGAGGATACGTTAAAGACTGGTAATCTACTGAGCTAGCCATCAATATTGGAAGAAGAATCAGACGATTTGCTGGGCTAGAAAATGTTATAAACAAGAGATTGGAACGAATCTCGTATATCAATGTGCTGGAATTCTGGAAAAACATTGTTATACATGAAGGAAGAGAGGCCTTCACTACAACAATCAATGAAAGAGAGATAGAGATTTCCTCAGACCTGCTGAGAAGTTTATTTCATTTTGCACCAGGAAATAATGCTCCTACAAATCCAGAGGCAATGAATCTACCCAGGTTGAAGTTTGTAGATCAAATAAAGACAAATGATGCTATACCTTCCAGTCTAGGCATCAATGTAAGGCATATTGGTTATGAGTACAATCTACTGAGCAAATTGGTTGCCAAAACCATTTTGGGATTTGTTGGAAGCCTGGATACTCTATCCGGACCTAAGATAGACCTACCGATCATCATCTGCGTGTTTAAGGTTTGATTGGGCCGGATTCTTTATACACTATATGAAGAAGGTGTTCACTGAAGATAGAGATGGTATAAGGAAGTCCAAGGTCAAGCCCCTAGGTCTACTGATTCAGACCATATTGACTCATTTTCATATACCTGATGTTTCATCTGAAAAGATCAACCAATCAAGATACAAGCCAAGTTGCTACTCCTATTCCTGGATTGGATGATGAAGATGAGGTTGAGGAGGCTGCTGACATGATGATGATGATGGAGATGATGGTGATGATGGTGGTGAGCAGGTTAAGGAAGTTTCTAAATCTGCTGCACCAAAGAAAGTTACTGAGAAAAGAAAGGCTGTTGATACTAGAAAAATAACTGAAATGTTACAGCCTAGAAAGACAAGAAAGCAAACAGCACAGACTGCTGAGTCTGCTGAGGGTCCAGCTGAAATTGAGGTTACTGACCCTGCTGTTGTTCCCAAGAAGAAGACTGTTGCTGAAATTTTGAAGGAGCAACAAAAGGAATTCAATAGAAAGAGAAAGTCTACTGAAGTTGAAGATGAACCACTTTCCAAAAGAATGAAGGAGATTGCCAAGAAGAAGAAGCATGGCAAGGGTAAACAATTGAGAATTTTGGAAAGTCAGAGAGAACAACAACAACAACAAGAAGCAGAAGAAGAAGGAGAGGCTATTGAGGCAGAGCCCTTGACTATTATCAAGCCTAATGAGGATGTAGAGGTTGTTATTGAGCAACCTGCTGGTGAATCATAGCAGACTACTGTAACTGAGTCTGTTGTTGAAGTTGTTGAATCCTCACCAGAAGAGGCTGCTGAGCCTACTAAAACCGCACAAGTTGTTGTTGAGCAACTTGTAGAAGTGCCACAGCAAACTACTGAGTCAACACCTGTTGTGGTAGCTGAAAGTTTGGTACAAGACCCTGCAAGTCCTGCAATAGTTCAGGGGGAAGAGCAGTCTGCTGCTAACCCTGCTGATGAGCATATAAGTCGGGGGAACCAAGTATTGTACAGATGGAGGCGGTAGGGACTAACATCCAATCCAAGCAACCTACGACTCGAAACATCTGTTGAGGAAACTCTCAACTTGCTGATTGGGACCTTTGGAGGTCACCAAAGTCTTGAATCTGCCCCCAGAAAGCCAACTATGCCATATGAGAAGGCATCTAAGAAGGGCAAAGTAGATCCCAACTTCAGAAAAATGCAAAAATATTTCCAATGGAAGTTTGGATTCTACAAGAGACAGAAACCAGCTGCTGATCCAATGAGTGGATTTGAAGAATGGGCATTTGATCAATTGGGTGTGGACAAATTTATTGGATTTAATAGATACAACCATGCCGCAATCTAGGTTGATGGATCCGTTGGATGAAAGGAAAGAAAAGTGGAGCAATTATGTTCGGATCCAAAGTACACACCGACTCTGATTCATCCGATTCGATGATGATCCCCCCCATGTTCCCTGGAGAGACCAAACGGTGGAGTGGCTAGAGGAACAACCGATGAAGCCACCGGTCAAGGATCTACCGATGGTATAGAAGATGAACCTAATGGATGATCCCTTATTTGTAAGTCCGCCGAGATCGATGATCAGAATGAAGATTTGGATGATGAAAAGGTTACTGATCATAATGAACCTAGTGTCAGTTCTGAGGATTCTGTTCAATATCAATACTGGATTGACACTGAGGACACCTTAACCAAAACTGCAAATTATCTGAGAAGGATTGGTGATATTGGGGAATTTCAACAAGAAAATATGGATATATTCCCTGATCAGGTTATTATGGCACATATTGCACAAGAACCAAGACAAGAAGTGGAGGTACAGGTTGCTGAGGATCAAACAACACCTGGACACAGGTTGGAACATGAGGTATAGGCTGCTGAGGTACAAACAGCACCTGGACAAAGGTTGGAACAAACCTTGGGTTTGGAGGAAACCCCTGCTGTTGTTGGAGTACGTGTGTCAGTAGTGAGCCTACTGGAGCCAAGACCACTGTAGGGAAAGATGGTCAGCAGGCTGCTGATATTGATGAGGAAGAGTAGCTGCTGGATTATGACTACAGTGATGAGGAGTTTCAAATGCCTGAAGAAGAAAATGTTGATGATGAACCTCAACAGGCATTTGTTCCAATTCTTGAAGAACCAGCTCTTGATCCTATTCTGAGGAATATCAAGGACCAAACCATGCTGGACTATATATGAGTTTTGCAGTGGTTATCAGCAAACATAGGCCACAATACAATGTAGAAGAGCCTGCTGATGGAGCTGATGGAGGAATGGCTGGTGGGGTACCAGCACATGTCATGGAAGAGTTGAGGACAGTAAGAAATGACATTGCAAATCTAAGAACTCAACTTGACAGACAAGAGCAGAGATTTGAAGATCTAATCAATTTGATGGAAAATAGAGGGAGGACTACATAAACAGTTGCCTCCAATATTACCTCAAATCAGTATGCTCTTGCAGACCTTACCCTGGAAGTAAGAGGAATTAAGCAAGGAAATACAATGAAGGAGAAGTTTCTGAAAGATCAATTTGAAGCCATCCACCAGAAACTTGACAAACTTGTCGAAACACCTAAGCCCGCCGAGGCACATAAGCCCGCTGAGGCCGCTTTGAACATCTCAACCCGCCGGATTGGATCCTAAGCTTACCGAGAGGATCAATCTGCAAGCGGAGCAAACTTTGCAATCAAGGATTACTACGGTTGATACAAGAACCGAAATTATGCAAGGACGACGGACTTTTTCTAGGCTATCAATCCTTACCGGCGTGTACCGGGTCAAATTGTAGTGCTAGTCCGGTGAGTCGGTCGTATCCTCGGGAAATGAAGGCATAATTCAAAGTGTGGTTAAACACCAAGAAGCTATTATTAACTCGATCTAAGTCGCAGCTTTTACCATTTTCCTCGGGTTAGATAGTTAGATTGTTAGTAAAGCGAGAAATAAATATATAAATATAAAAATAGATAATATATATATATTTTGGATCTAGCCAAGAATACTTTACTTGAATCAATATCTTTTTGTAGTGAAATTGAATGAGACATATCTTTTCCTTGATGCAAGGAGGTCAATTATGTATGAACCGGTGTACTCCTAAGCTAGACAACTCCTCCTTACACGAGCGTATGAAATTGTCATATGTCTAGTCCTCTGTCCAATGTCATCTTAAGCATGGGTCACTCCCGTTTTGTCATACGGCCAGTTTTAAGATATCAATTAAACAGGTGATTTAACGTAATAATATCGTGAGCACAATTTTAATAAGATTTATCTCTCCCAAGACAAATCTGCCCCCGGGTAGGAAATCGGATTCCGTTGTCACATTTTCACTCGGCCAATTTTACCCTCCGGTCTTTCTATTACGATCTCGTATTCTAATCGCGAGTTGTCAATTCATTAGATTACGTTTCTAGTAAAAATCGAGTGGCTAATTCAATTTTTACTTTCATTAAGTGCAAATAGAAAGAGATTCATTATAATTGGTTTTAATCATTATTACCAGAGTCGATCATTCATTTTACCAAAAAGATTAACTAATTAAGATTCATATCTTGGCTAGATATATTTTTAGCTTAACATAATTAACATATATAATATATAAATAGAAATAGAAATAGTAAACATAATAATATTAGAATATATTACCGATTACAACTGCTGAATCGGGGTCGTTTCCACCGGATGTAGTATAACAAAGCTTCGATTTTAACAATCTTCGATAATTATTCCGCCATTACAACGGTACTATAACTACTTTATTTATATATATAAAAACATATATATACATACATAGACATATGTATATATAAGGGCCCAAAATGATGAAAACAAGAAAAGAGAAGAAAGGAGATGGAAGAAGAGGGGAAATGGAAGAAATGGGGAGGAGATGAGAAGAGAGGGGCAAGGTTTTTGATGGATATGGGGAGGTATTTATAGGGGGATATATATATATATATATATATATATATATATATATATATATATATATATATATATATATATATATATAAAAGATATAGGCGATGGATATCCTTGAAAGTTTGTTAGAAGCATGTGGGATGTAATGATGAGTCCTCACATGCACCACATACACCATTAGATGATTAAAATCAAGTTGGGAAAATATCTCCACTTTTCCCGGCGTTTCTATTGCGGCGCTTATCGATAAAATAGCCATAACTTGAGTTGTAGACCTCCAATTGACGTGATTCAAAATGCGTTGGAAAGCTCATTTGAATATCTACAACTTTTATGAAGAACTCTTCCCCAGAAAATGCCTTTAAGTTGGGTCAAATATCCGTCGTAGATAAATTACGGTAGAAGCATTCAGGACAATTGATCCGTTTGAACTCGTAAGCTTATGGCACCTTCTTCCATCCATCAAAATACATCTTTTAGGCTCAAAAAGTGTCGTCACTTGGGATCTTGGTAAACCTATAATCCTGCAATAAATTACCAAAACACCAAACGTAAATCCGACACGACACTCCGGTTACTAAACCGGTACAAAACCTATAAAAATACGATATTTTATATAATAATTACTACTTATACATTTGGATAAAACTTAGTAATTATGACTTGATTTGATACATAAATGCTCAAAACGGTATCAGAAATGGGGTGAAATGTTATAATAATGAGTGTTAATTTATCTCTCATCACAACCCCCCACTTAGCTTTTGGTCGTCCTCGAGCAAAACAAGCGATAAAACAAAATGAATGAGAGATAAATTCATGAAGATATAAGATATAAGGGACAACCAGATAATACAACCATTAGAATTACAACCAGGCTTTAACCTTAATATAAATGTATAACAGAGTGTGTGTGTGACAAGCCTTTTCAATTTCCACTATCCTCTCTTGAATAATTCAAGCAAACGCACAAGTATCCATTCAGACAGTCCCAATGACTTTCCTAGGTATAAGTAGTAACATTTCCACACAAAGTCCTTCCGTGTACTTATTAGGATAATCTCTAAAGCATATCATTCAGTTTATACTGGAGATAGTCAGAAGATAACTAAGTTTTCAACCATATTTCCATATTGTCATTTTTTTTTCTTTTTATTTTTTTATTTTTTATTTTTTTATTTTCACATTTGTAGCATATGCCTTCATTCCCAGCAATAGGACGTTTCGTGATAACACCCTAGCTGGACTACTATCATCAGGAAGTCGGGAGCTTTTAAACCTCATAGTGATATAGGACGTTTCGTGATAACGCCCTACTGCACTCAAATCATTGGTAGCTACAACATACATATAGATAGTTCATCTTAATTTGGTATTCTTCTTTAACTTATATCCTTCCTATCACATTCAAACCTTCGATATTCACAAGACACATTCAAAAGTTAGGTACTAAGTTACCGCAATTATCTATAGAATAACCACTAGGATACCGAATGGATACGCTTTAAAATTTTCCGCTTCAATATCAAAGGCTTTACGTGAAGGAATTCATGTTACACAAATATATTTGGAATTACAATGCACTTACGGTTCACGTTGGTTATACACATCCAAATTGATCATTATATCTTCAAATCCATGAAATATATACCTTATACAATTTATTTTAATCAACTAAATAATGCTCGGAAAAAAAATCGAAAACTAAGGGATTTATTGATACAAAATAAACATTAATTCCATTGCTTCAGACCAACGACTCCACTCCCCACTTACGAACTTACATTGTCCTCAATGTAAAGTGAGTGTAAATAAGTTGTTGGGAAAGCAATGGTGCACTAAAACAAGTCAAAACAAATACTCGGATGATATTAAAGGGTGGGTGGGTGGGTTAAAGTTATGACCTCCTCCACAAATTCCATAGTATTTGAACTAATACATGTCACACATTATTTGAAATTTAAAACAGACTAGATCATGATATGAAATATGTGACAAAGTATTAACTCTAAGTCTTTTATACCCAGATCCTCAAGGGTTATTTCAAATCGTTCGAACAACCTAAGTCCAAGAAATGACGCATTTGAATTTTTCTCTTTTTTTCTCCATCGGGATTTTCGGATAACCACCTAATCGTTCCCTTTTTAATGACATTCAAACATTCATCCTAGACTTGGTGAAACAAAATGAAAATCAATCCGAAGTATTAGCAAAGTATCATCCAAAGTATGAGTAATTATTATATTTAACATTTTTGCGGGTCGCCTCCCGGTAGCGCTTTTGGTTAACGTCGTTTGCTCGACAAACTTAAGCAACTAATATAATATACTAAACTAAATGGGATACTTCTAACAATTACTCACCAAAGCATGTAACAATTAAGCACACGAATCAACTAGAAATAAATGCTTAATGAGTAAATAGGAAGGATAGTACCCGTGATTTCACTATATTTATAGTCTATAGCTAGACTTTTCCTTGCTTCATTATTAATGCACGGGTGGTGGGTCATCCTCACGCACCGCATCCGTCTTTAATACCGGTCTCCAACATAGAGCGATAATTTCCACCAATCCAAGCGATTCTTGACCTTTTCCTTTGATTTTCGAGCTTTGGGTTTGCGAGCTTTCACATTATTGTCTTTGAAGTCATCTTCTTCAATTACATGCGTGTTAGTACGATCCACAAGAAAAGGACACAAAGGGTCCACACAAGAACAAGATTCTAGTGTAGTGCATGGATATTTCAATGAATTGTAAATGTTAAAGACAACGCGCTCATCATTAATTCCCAAACTAAGCTCTCCTTATAAACATCGATGAAAGGGCTATTAATTGTTAAGTGCCGAAAAGTGTCAAGAAAATGTGCATACTTCTTATCCAACTTCATCTCTTTGATTTCCTTTTTCGGGGAATGGGGGAGTAATTCAAGATCAATTAAAGTAGGGTTAGAATGTATACCTCCCTTACCCTTGTCGTTAAACGAAGATGGTAAAGCTTCCTGGAATGATTGTGCCTTTTGAGGACACCGTGTGTCATCATTCTGTACCTTTTTCTTCAAAATATGCACTGGATATGGTGCTGCCCTATCAGATTGAATCGAGGTGAATTTGGGTTGAGCCGGATAAGGTTCGGTTTGAATTGGCCTTTCCAAACTTGATTCATTCTCAACATGATCATTGGTCAAGGTCCTACTCATTCTTGGATTTTTCAATATTCTAGGAACCTTGACCCATTCCTCATCCTTACTTCCGGTTCAATATATCTGTTTTGTCTTAGGAAATCTTCAATAATGTCCTCTTCCTCTTTAGATTCCATGTTTTTCTCATATTTACCATCTAAATCATTCTCTACTTCATTAATTCTGATGTTTTCTAATCCATTACTTCCATAGATCCTTCCACTTCTAATAATAACGGCGATTACCTCTTTCGGGTTTCTTTCGGTATTACTTGGCGGCTCTCCTGAGGTTTACTGTTTTTACGTTCCTCTTCTCTACTCAAATGATATTCCAAATTCCGTAATGAAGCTTCTACAATTCTCATTCTGGTATCATGTCCACTTATAGATGTTTTCAACGTACTCATATCCTTAGTGATTTGTACCTATAGAAGTCATCATGGTTTCCATATTTTGAGCTTGAGTTGACATCATACCCATCGATTTTCGATTAATTTCTCCCATTTATCAACTCCTTCAAAGTTGAGTTGAACTTTGGGTGACCGGTATGCTTTGAGTGGTATGTTGTGGATACGGTCTAGGTAATGATTGTAGGTTCGATTCGAGGTATCTCCTTGATAAACTTGATTATTATATGGATTTTCGTATTGAACTGGATACGGTGGTTGTCCTTGCTTACTAGGGTTTCCAGACCAACGAAAAGTAGGGTGATCTCTTCTAATAGCATTAAAAGAGTTTGAATATGCATCGTTCAAATTCCTATGCTGTTGCAAAAAACTCACCTTTTCCCTTGAATATCCTTTTGGTTCTTCCATCCCTAATGACACATTATCATGACTTGAGTATTCATTCGATATGATATTTTCTGAGTTTATCGTTTTACTGGCTAATAAGCCGTCAAATTTCCTACTCAAATTCTCCAAGTGTGCTAGGACTTCCGTATTCGATGTACTTCTCTCCTGCAAATGCTACTTTTCTGGTGCTAGAACCGGTTTCCCACATTCGATTGTTTTTGGAAATCTTTTCTATAGCATCGTAAACTATTTGGGCTTCACTCATCATTAACGAACCACCACATGCATGATCTACATCTGCACGTGAGTCTTTCCTTAATTTACGACAGAAAAGTTGGATTTGCATATCTAAGGAATAACCATGATCGGGACAAGCTCGTAATAGCTTTTTAAATCTTTCCCAAGCATTCCCAAACGTTTCTTCAGATCCTTGTCTAAAATTAGCAATCTCGACTATTAATTCCAATTTTCTACCAGGAGTAAAATACTGCTTTAAGAACTCGGTTTGAATATCCTCCCAACTAGTCAATGAATGATGTGGAAGTGACGAAACCAATCTCGTGCTCTTCCTTTTAAAGAAAAAGGAAACATAGACATCCTCGTTAATTCCCGATGAGCACCATGACTTTTGGCTGTATTACACAATTCTTCGAAAAGATAGAGATGATGATGTGGATCCTCATCATCTTCTCCTAGAAATTGGGCTCTTGTGTCAATTAAACCAAAAAGATGAGATTTTATTTCGAAATTAATTGCTCCTTTATTGGGTAAACGAATTGGATTATTAATCGGTACCTTCTTACGGTCGATCACATATAGGTCTCGGGTTAGGCGTTTGGTTTCGACGAGTATGCTTATTCCGATTCGATTATTTCTATTATTCGATTCTCGTTATTAGGTTGAGGTAAATTCGATTAAGGTTTTGGCCATGCTCCTGAGCATGAGCAATCCCTTGTTCGGTGTTTTACCAACGGTTTCGACCATTTTCGTAACTCGATTTGACAATTCTTGTGGAATAGAAAATATCGAATAGAAAATAACACGAAATCGATAAAAAAAACCACATTTTTTTCTTCTCTCGGTAATTACCGAATCCACTCGGTATTTACCGATTGTAATTTTTTTTTATTTATTTATTTATTTTTTTTTTTAAATTGGTATCTTACCAATAGGTAGGTACCAAAAAAAAAATAATGAACCGCGTTTACTTTCTACTATCGAAAATAGAAAATAACTCGAAATTGGTAGAAGAAGAAAATTGGTAACTAAAAGAAGGTAGATACCAACGGAAAATAAAAATAGAAATGTGATAAGAAGAGTGTTGACTTATCCTCGAGAATTTTGAGCTAATACAAGTAGAAACCATTCGAACACAATGAATTAGCGTCGTTTCCCGGCAACGGCGCCAGAAAGCTGACGGACTTTTTCTAGGCTATCAATCCTTACCGGCAGTGTACCGGGTCAAATTGTAGTGCTAGTCTGGTGAGTCAGGTCGTATCCTCAGGGAAATGAAGGCATAATTCAAAGTGTGGTTAAACACCAAGAAGCTATTATTAACTCGATCTAAGTCGCAGTTTTTACCATTTTCCTCGGGTTAGATAGTTAGATTAGTTAGATTGTTAGTAAAGCAGTAAATAAATATATAAATATAAAAATAGATAATATATATATTTTTGGATCTAGCCAAGAATACTTTACTGAATCAATATCTTTTTGTAGTGAAATTGAATGAGACAGATCTTTTCCTTGATGCAAGGAGGTCAATTATGTATGAACCGGTGTACTCCTAAGCTAGACAACTCCTCCTTACACGAGCGTATGAAATTGTCATATGTCTAGTCCTCTGTCCAATGTCATCTTAAGCATGGGTCACTCCCGTTTTGTCATACGGCCAGTTTTAAGATATCAATTAAACAGGTGATTTAACGTAATAATATCGTGAGCACAATTTTAATAAGATTTATCTCTCCCAAGACAAATCTGCCCCCGGGTAGGAAATCGGATTCCGTTGTCACATTTTCACTCGGCCAATTTTACCCTCCGGTCTTTCTATTACGATCTCGTATTCTAATCGCGAGTTGTCAATTCATTAGATTACGTTTCTAGTAAAAATCGAGTGGCTAATTCAATTTTTACTTTCATTAAGTGCAAATAGAAAGAGATTCATTATCATTGGTTTTAATCATTATTACCAGAGTCGATCATTCATTTTACCAAAAAGATTAACTAATTGAGATTCATATCTTGGCTAGATATATTTTTAGCTTAACATAATTAACATATATAATATATAAATAGAAATAGAAATAGTAAACATAATAATATTAGAATATATTACCGATTACAAGCTATTTGAATCGGGGTCGTTTCCACCGGATGTAGTATAACAAAGCTTCGATTTTAACAATCTTCGATAATTATTCCGCCATTACAACGGTACTATAACTACTTTATTTATATATATAAAAACATATATATACATACATAGACATATGTATATATAAGGGCCCAAAATGATGAAAACAAGAAAAGAGAAGAAAGGAGATGGAAGAAGAGGGGAAATGGAAGAAATGGGGAGGAGATGAGAAGAGAGGGGCAAGGTTTTTGATGGATATGGGGAGGTATTTATAGGGAGATATATATATATATATATATATATATATATATATATATATATATATATATATATAAGAGACATAGGCGATGGATATCCTTGAAAGTTTGTTAGAAGCATGTGGGATGTAATGATGAGTCCTCACATGCACCACATGCACCATTAGATGATTAAAATCAAGTTGGGAAAATATCTCCACTTTTCCCGGCGTTTCTATTGCGGCGCTTATCGATAAAATAGCCATAACTTGAGTTGTAGACCTCCAATTGACGTGATTCAAAATGCGTTGGAAAGCTCATTTGAATATCTACAACTTTTATGAAGAACTCTTCCCCAGAAAATGCCTTTAAGTTGGGTCAAATATCCGTCGTAGATAAATTACGGTAGAAGCATTCAGGACAATTGATCCGTTTGAACTCGTAAGCTTATGGCACCTTCTTCCATCCATCAAAATACATCTTTTAGGCTCAAAAAGTGTCATCACTTGGGATCTTGGTAAACCTATAATCCTGCAATAAATTACCAAAACACCAAACGTAAATCCGACACGACACTCCGGTTATTAAACCGGTACAAAACCTATAAAAATACGATATTTTATATAATAATTACTACTTATACATTTGGATAAAACTTAGTAATTATGACTTGATTTGATACATAAATGCTCAAAACGGTATCAGAAATGGGGTGAAATGTTATAATAATGAGTGTTAATTTATCTCTCATCACAACCCCCACTTAGCTTTTGGTCGTCCTCGAGCAAAACAAGCGATAAAACAAAATGAATGAGAGATAAATTAATGAAGATATAAGATATAAGGGACAACCAGATAATACAACCATTAGAATTACAACCAGGCTTTAACCTTAATATAAATGTATAACAGAGTGTGTGTGACAAGCCTTTTCAATTTCCACTATCCTCTCTTGAATAATTCAAGCAAACGCACAAATATCCATTCAGACAGTCCTAATGACTTTCCTAGGTATAAGTAGTAACATTTCCACACAAAGTCCTTCCCTGTACTTATTAGGATAATCTCTAAAGCATATTATTCAGTTTATACTGGAGATAGTCAGAAGATAACTAAAGCATTTCCGTGTACTTATATAATAATTACTACTTATACATTTGGATAAAACTTAGTAATTATGACTTGATTTGATACATAAATGCTCAAAACGGTATCAGAAATGGGGTGAAATGTTATAATAATGAGTGTTAATTTATCTCTCATCATTATCACACAGGAGAGTGTTCATGGCCTGCTGTCCCATTTTGTTGATGATGTCACTGAGGGGGAAGAGTGCCAAACAACAGTAGCAAAAGAGGCTGCCAGAATTTTTCACAAGAAAAGATGGGAGGCTGATACTAATGCATTCAGGGAACCTGCACCTGGCATACTTCTACTTACTGATGATCTCCTCAAACAATACAAGAATGAGTACCACAACAAGAGGAAACCTTATCATGACAAGGGATTTCATGAAGGTTTAAACTCATTTCCGAGCTTAAAGTTTTGGGAAGCAAGGGTCAAAGCCTTGATGGCCAGTTATAGATGTGGAAGAGGTGGAAGAAGTGGAAGAAGTGGTAGAGGTGAAAGGAGTTTTCCTATCACAAAAGCAAGGGACTCACTTGATGAATTCAAGGAACTATACATGAAACTAGGCTTCAGAGTAAATCAAATTAATCTCATTCTACCTGAAGCATGGAAGTGGTGGAAAGAAGTGAATTCCTACATTGATTTCACCCTGATTGAAAATGAATGGATGAGAGAAATGATTGAAGAGATAAGAGCCTACTAAGAGCAAGTGGAGAAGGCAAGGGAAGAAAGAGAAAGAAGACAGTAGATCAGCAGGCTTTATATGTTTTATCTTTGCAGTATCTAGACTGTAATAGTTTGAACAAATGATTATAATAAGAAATGACTGGAATTTGTTCTGTTTTTGTTTTTAATCTTTTTGCTTTGCTGTTAGGTGAGGGTAGTGTCATCATCACCAAAAAGGGGGAAATTGTTGGACTTATTTTTAAGTTTTAGTGATGAGTGCCAGACTAACTGTAATAGAGCAAAGGCAAAAAGATGTCTAGATCAAATGTATAGGCTTATTAGAGTTTGATCTTTGTATAGGTTTGATCAAACAAGCACTGTAAAGGTCGGTCACCGACTTGTATCGACGGACCGGTCTAGGTCAGTAGGGTAGTTAGGTCAGCAAACTTATCAGGAACCTGCTGAAGACTGAAGGCTGAGGGGTCAAACTCAGTTAATGAAGGCTAAGGGATCAAACTTAGTAATTAAAGTCAAGGATATGGAATCAGAATTTAGGGAAGTCTGTGATGACCTAAACTGATTACATATACCTTGTGTACAAGGTCTAAGTTCTTTAAGTTGGATGATAATTGGAACTTAGTTATAAGCAAAAAGGTGTAATCTAACTTCATAAATAAAAGTTAGATAAAAGACAGTTACCAAAATATGGTTCAGCTGATATGTGTCTCAGCAGACTCATAAACCTGCTGATACATATACCTCGATTTATTCAAGATTACATTGGAAGAAAACATGGATAAGGACAGTTAACAACCTCTGATTTTATCAAACAAATCAATGGTTGTGATTAAAAGGACGTTGGGATGATTCAGGACTTTATCCAATGGATACAAGTCAAAGGGTGTACAGTCTGCATTCTGTCAAAAAGCAGTCTGACTGTGTCAGTACTATGAACAGTGGCAGAAAGCAAGTCAAATGGGTCAAAATCTGGAACGGCTATATTTGAATTTCAAATATAAGTCACAAGCACTCCTACCTATAAATAGAGGACTTCTAACTCAGAAAAAGATGATGAAAATTAAGGAAAAACAAGAGATAATTCTGAGCTGCATTTTCTTATCAAGAAAAACACCCTGCTGAACTTACTGAGCTTAAGGCTACTGATCCAGAGAAAATCTTCAAGTGTAATATGCATTCAAGCTACATCAAGTTTACACACTTGAAGACTGCAAACTGCTGATCATATCATCCTGATCAAGCTGCTGCAACTGAATCATTTATTTGATTCAATCTTTCTTTTACAAGAATCTACTGAAGACAGTGAAGCAATTGTTGGGTGTGAAAGATCGTTGTTTGTGGTGGAGCTGGTGAAGAGGCAATCCTACCCTTCAAGGACCAAAGTGGAAGACTTTGGTGCGGCAATCCTACCCGTTCCAAGTGTTCAGTTTGTGAAGCCATAGTTATTGGTGAAGGACAAGCAACATAGGAATCTTTGTAACAGCTACATCAAAGATCTCTAGTGAATTACCTCCAACATCACAGGAGAAGAGTGGACTGACAGGATTACACCACCTGGTACCACTATAAAATCTGCTTACTTACTTTCTGCATTTATATTCTGTATTTAGTTTGTATAACACATCAACCTACTGAATCTAGCAACTGAACTCACACACATACACTACTAAGTATCTAATACTTAGTATCATATTAAACAACAAGTATTAAGGCTTAATTTTTGATATAATTCCGCAGCACAAATTCCGCAAACTCAACAGTCAGCAGACTACTGAAGTATCAGCAGGCTGCTGAAGTTGCTGAGTTTGTTAACTCCAAAAGTTTTAAGTGTTAAGTTTATTCACCCCCCTCTAAACTTAACCAAAGCTTTTTCAAGAGACCAACAGCGACACTAAAACTGATCAGCTGACCTCAGGTTTACCCTTCATGGGTTGTGTGAACAGATAAGGACCTCAGGTTAACCAGTGACCTCACCTCCATTGGTCTCATCAATGTCCTTTTCAAGAATCAAAGGTTGAACGTGGGAACAACTTCAGCCCCATGTGAGAATTAGATATATATATTTGATATATATGCCCCGCAAGAAGTTATTTGGCAAATATGCCCCGCATGAGCGTTACACGCGTCACGCGTGACCCACGCACACATCTCACAAACTCGCATGCATTCCGCATACGCCGTGCACGGATCACGCATGACCGACGCACGCATGCCGCATATGCCGCGCATATTTCATGGTGTATAAAAATAGCTAAAATCCAAATATTTTTTAATACAACAGACTAAACCTACACAATTTGAAATTTTGGAGTTTAATCTTCATGCTACATCTGGAAAATTTTAGATTTGGAGGGCGATTTTGTGAAGATTTGTGAATCAGGACCAAGTTTTTACCATCTCCAGCGATGAATCACAAGTTTTGCACAATTTTTTTTTAAAAGCAGCCGTATCGCCTTCAAAAAAATTACCATCTCCGGGTTCGTACCATCTCTGTTGTCGGGTTTGTCTGCAAAGTTTTGAAAACTACATTTTCGGATCGCCGGAATATGTTAAAAAACTTGCTGGAAAAAAGAGGATTGACATCTAAATCGAGTAGGTTTTTTCATCATGAATCTAATCTCCCAATTACTATTGTTATTTCGTAACTCCATCAATGGCATCCTCTCCAAACACATAGATGTTCAAAATCATGATTACGTGTCAAAAATATCTCCGGGTGAATATCTCGCTGCGTAGATAATCTTGTGTCAGTAAAATGACTTAAACTCTACATCTGGTGGAACCAATCTGAAGACTCGGTGTGTGTGATGGACAGCTAAGAAGTGTATTCAATTCTGTGCATCAGTAGGATGGAGTCTACTGAGGCTTCTATCAGCATAGTGAAGTCTGCTGAGATTGGAATACAGTAGGGTCCCACATATGCTATTTTCGTTATGTGACAGCTATACAGTGTCATTAAAAGGAGGACATGTGTAGGGGTATTTATGGCGTATTAGACAAAGATTCCTTGCGGCTAGGGTTTAGGGATTTGTGCCTATAAATACAGTTGTTGTTGCATTGTCTGTGTGTGTGAAATCTGTAACTCAGTGCATAATAATAAAGATCTCTTTTCTGCCCGTGGTTTTTTATCTCTCTCACTTTGAGAGGGGTTTTCCACGTTAAATCTGTGTTCTTCTTGTTTTCTGTTATCTCCTTTGATTATTTACGTTTGATTGCATATGTTTCTATTTCTTGCATCTGAAGTTATCTCCATCCGCCATAACAAGTGGTATCAGAGCGAGGTTCTGGAGAAAACAATCTGTACGATCAACTTCATCTTCACCAAGACCTTCAGTAATGTGCTAGGATCTATGATAAAGTTGTGATCTTTAGCAAGAAAAGATGTCAGCAGTAAACGTGAAAATCGATAAATTTACGGAAGAAACGACTTTGGTCCGTGGCAAATCAAGATGCGTGCACTTTGTTGAAACAAAGGGGTTTGTGGAGTCCTTTATCCGACAAACCAAATACGAAAAAGACAGATTATGCCGGTCTGGAAGAGAAAGCACATTCAACCATCATGTTGTGCTTATCTCGTTGATGTTATCACCGAGGTTGCTGAGGAAGACACCGCAGCCAAGTTGTGGAAGAAGCTTGAAAGCCTGTATATGACCAAGTCACTTACCAACAATGTTGTTGAAACAGAGGTTGTTCAGTTTAAAGATGCATGAAGGGAGTCCACTGAGGGACCATCTTGACCGGTGAACACAATATTACTTGATTTAAGGAATATTGATGTTAAAATTGAGGATGAAGATGCGACCCTAATCCCGTTGGTGTCATTACCGGCATCATATGAAAACTTTGTGCGATCTTTCATAGTTAGGAAGGATACGATAGCTTTAGAGGATGTAAGGTCCGCCTTACATGCCGGGGAGCTTAGACACAAGGCCGCTTTCTTTGGGACGGACGGTCGGTCAGAACTTGGGCTAGTAGCTAGCGACAATAGTGGAAAAGGATATGGACGAAGAAGAAAAAGAAGTCAGGGTCCAATGGTCCTAAGTCTACTGATGTCTGTAATTATTGTAAGGAGCAGGGACATTGGAAGTCCAATTGTCCAAGGAAGAAGAAACAGCAGCAAGGCAATTCTGGCATAGTAGCCCTAGCTACTGAGCAATCTGATGAGGATCTGGTTCTAGTTGTAGGGGATTCTACACATCATAATGATGTGTGGATACTTGATTCTGGAGCATCCTACCATATTTGTCCAAACAGGGAGTGGTTTTCTACTTATGAGCAGATAGATGGTGGTCAAATCTATATGGCCAACAGCAAGATTTGCAAAGTTGTGGGAATTGGCTCAGTAAAGTTAAGGACAGAGGATGGTAAATTCTATACACTGAAAGATGTAAGACATGTTCCATAGATGACCAAGAATTTGATATCTCTCAGTCTACTGGACGGCAAGGGGTTCAAGTTCAAGGGTGAAGGTGGACAACTGAATGTCTTCAAAGATTCAGTTGTAGTCCTCAAAGGCATCAAGAGGGGAACCTTGTATATATTACAAGGATCTACTGTATCTGGCACTACTGCTGTTGCATCCTCAGCAGTTCACTAGTCTCAGCAGACTCAGCTGTGGCACATGAGACTAGGTCACATGGGTGAAAGAGGTATGCAGATTCTTTCTTCCGCAGGTTTTCTTAGGGGATATAAGGTCAAGAATCTGGACTTTTGTGAACATTGTGTGTTTGGGAAATTTCATAGAAGTAAGTTCTCAGCAGGGTTGCACAACACAAAGGCATCACTTGATTATATCCATTCAGACTGCTGGGGTCCAACAAATTGGGTGGTCACAGATATTTTGTGTCATTCATAGATGACTATTCGAGGATGACGTGGGTGGTGATGATGAAGAAAAAAAGTGATGCATTCAGTAACTTCAAGCAGTGGAAGGCCCTAGTGGAGAATCAGTTAGGCAAGAAAATCAAGAAGCTTCATACAGATAATGGTCTAGAATTCTGTTGGAACGATTTTGATTCATTTTGTGCAGCTGAGGGTATTGCCAGACATCATACTGTAAGGAATACACCTCAGCAGAATGGTGTAGCTGAAAGGATGAATCAAACTCTACTGGAGAGGGCAAGATGTATGCTTTCTCAAGCTGGTTTATCAAGGAGATTTTGGGCAGAGGCTGTATAAACAGCTTGCTACTTAATCAACGGGAGTCCTCACACAGGGATCAATCTCAAGACACCATTTGAGATGTGGCCAGGCAAGCCTGCTGACTACTCAGTTCTAAGGGTTTTTGGGAGTACAACTTACTATCATGTTAGTGAAGGGAAGTTGGAGCCAAGAGCCAAGAAGGGAGTGTTTGTGGGGTATGGTGATGGAGTGAAGGGATATAGAATTTGGTCATCAGCAGAGTCCAGAGTAATCCTCAGTAGGGATGTTGTGTTTGATGAAAATTCTATGTTAAACTCATCAGTGGGAAGATCTACCGAATGCGAAACCGATGCTAAACTGGGTAGTGTTGAGAAACGAGGTGGAGCTTCGGGTGTGAGTCTACTTGATATGCAACAATCGGTGGATCCAAATCAACACTATACTGATCTGGATAATGAACCAGAATCTGATCCAAGCCAGCCTACTGAGACCTCAGTAGGGCGTCATACAAACATTAATCAGCAAAGTCTAGTTGGCAGCAGGCCTAAAAGATCTAATGTTGGGATACCTCCAAGGAGATATGGGTATGATGATTTGGCTGGATATGCACTCCAAGTTGCAGAAGAGGTAGAAGTTGCTGAACCTACTACTTATAGGGAAGCAGTGACATGTACAGAAGCATCTCAGTGGCATGCAGCCATGGGAGATGAAATGGAGTCATTGTTGAAGAATCGGACTTAGGAATTGGTCAAACGACCCTACGACAAGGGAGTTGTGACTTGTAAATGGATTTTCAAGAAAAAGGAAGGAATAACTAAGGCAGAAGGGGTCAAGTATAAGGCACGTTTGGTTGCAAGAGGATTCAATCAAAAGGAAGGGGTTGAATTTGATGAAATATTTTCACCAGTGGTCAGACATACCTCAATCAGGGTGTTACTAGCAATGGTGGGACAGCAGGATCTGGAACTTGAGCAATTAGATGTGAAAACTGCTTTTCTACATGGTGAGGTGGATAAAGAGATATGGTAATCCGAAAAAGATTCTTGGTGGTTAGGGTTTAGGGATCTATGCCTATAAATACCAACTGTAATGATCATTGTAAAGTGTGTAATCCGTCTGAAATTCAGTGCATAATAAAATAACTCTTTCTGTCCGTGGAGTAGTCGGCACAACACCGGAAACCACGTTAAATCTTGTGTTCTTCTTGTTTCTGTTATCTCTGTTTGATTATTAATGTTAGATTGCATCTGTTAATTATCTATCTTGCATCTGGATTCCATATCCTGTTATAACAAATTGGTATCAGAGTGTAGGTTACATGGAATCATCTGTACAAACGAATTTTATCTTCATCAAGACCCTCATCGGTGCTAGGCTTCTGTGATAAAAGTTTTGTTCTGTGGCAAGAGAGATGTCTGCCGTTAACGTAAAAATTGATAAAGTTACAGGAAGAAACAGTTTTATTCTGTGGCAAATCAAGATGCGGGCCTTGTTAAAACAACAATGATTATGGACTCCTTTATCGGGTAAAGGAGATGCCAGTTTAGCAGATTCTGCCAGTTTGGAAGAGAAAGCACATTCAACCATCATGTTGTGCTTATCTGATAATGTTATCACTGAAGTTGTTGAGGAAGACACAATTGCCAAGTCGTGGGCAAAGCTTGAAATCATGTATATGATTAAGTCATTAACCAACAAGTTGCGATCAGCTGAACACAATATTACTTGATCTCAGGAATATTGATGTTAAAATTGAAGATGAAGATGCAACCCTAATTCTGTTGGTGTCATTACCAAGTTCATATGAAAAACTTTGTGCAGTCCTTCATAGTTGGGAAAGATACAGTGGCTTCAGAGAATGTGAGGGCAGCCTTGCATGCCAGGGAGCTGAGACACAAGGCAGTAGGGACAGACATTCAGGCTGCTGGACTAGTAGTCAAAAGTAGTAGGAAAGGATATGGACAACAGTCTAGGAAGAAGAAATCCATGAAAGGTAGTTCCAAATGTCCTAAGTCCACAGATGTCTGTAATTACTGTAAAGAGCAGGGGCATTAGAAGTCCAATTGTCCAAAGAAGAAAAGGCGACATGAGAGTAATTCGCACACGAGCGGTTTGTGGCCGCTGAGCATTCTGATGAGGATTTGGTTCTATTTGCTGGGGATTCAACACACCATGCTGATGTTTGAATCTTAGATTCTAGAGCATCCAATCATATTTGTCCCTACATAGAGTGGTTTTCTACTTATGACCATATAGATGGTGTTCATATTTCTATGGCAAACAGCATGGTCTGCAAGATAGTGGGAATTGGCTCAGTTCAGTTGAGGACAGAGGATGGTAGATTCTTCACACTGAAAGATGTAAGACATGTTCCACAGATGACCAAGAATTTGGTATCTCTTAGTCTACAGGACAGCAAGGGGTTCAATTTCAAGGGAGAAGGTGGAGAGTTGAATGTCTACAAAGGTTCAGTTGTGGTCCTCAAAGGTATCAAGAAGGGAACCTTGTACATATTACAAGGCTCTACTATATCTGGCTCTGCTACTGTGGCATCCTTAGCAGTTCATCAGTCCCATCAGACTCAGTTGTGGCACATGAGACTTGGTCATATGGGTGAAAGAGGAATGCAAGTCCTTTCTTCAGCAGGTTTTCTTGGGGGATATAAGGTCAAGAATCTGGATTTTTGTGAGCACTGTGTGTTTGGGAAGCTACATAGAAGCCAGTTCTCAGCAGGCATACACAGTACAAAGGCATCACTTGATTATATCCATTCTGATTGCTGGGGTCCATCAAAGGTGGAATCATTGGATGGTCACAGATATTTTGTGTCATTCATAGATGACTATTCAAGAATGACTTGGGTAGTGATGATGAAACGCAAAAGTGAGGCATTCAACAGTTTCAAGCAGTGGAAAGCTCTAGTGGAAAATCAGACATGCAAGAAAATCAAAAGGCTCAGAATAGATAATGGTCTGGAATTCTGCTGGTCAGAGTTTGATAAATTATGTAAGGATAAGGGTATTGCTAGACATTATACAGTCCGCAATACACCTCGGCAGAATGGTGTAGCTGAAAGAATGAATCAAACTCTTCTAGAGAGGGCAAGATGTATGCTCTCTAATGCTGGTTATCAAGGAGATTTTGGGCAGAGGCTGTAACCACAGCCTGCTACATAATCAACAGGAGTCCTCACACAGGGATCAATCTTAAGACACCATTTGAGATATGGTCAGGTAAGCCTGCTGACTACTCAGTTTTAAGGGTTTTTAGAAGCACAATTTACTTTCATGTGAGTGAAGGGAAGGCTTGGAACCAAGGGCCAAGAAGGGAGTGTTTTTGGGGTATGGTGATGGAGTTAAGGGCTATATAATTTGGTCATCGGCGAGTCCGGGGTCATACTCAGTAGAGATGTGGTCTTTGATGAAAATTCTATGATTAACTCACCAGTGGAGAGGTCTGCTGAATCTGAAACCAGTGTTGAATCTGAGAGGGCTGAGAAACAGGTGGAACTTCAAGTGGAGTCAGCTGAGATGCAAAAATCAGCTGATCCAAGTCAACACTCATCTGATCTGGTTGCTGAACCAGAGTCTGATCCAAGCCAGTCTGCTGAACAAGGATCAGTAGAGCATCAAACAGGGAACATTGGTCAGTAGAGTATAGGTGTCAGTAGGGCTAGAAGATCAAATGTTGGGATACCTCCCAAGAGGTATGGTTTTGGTGATATGGTTGGATATGCACTTCAAGTTGTAGAATAAGTGGATGGTTTTGTACTTTCTACTTACAGGAAATCAGTGACATGTTCTGAAGCATCTCAATGGCTTGCTGCCATGGGAGATGAAATGGAGTCATTATTGAAGAATTAGACTTGGGATCTAGTTAAACATCCAACTGATAGGAGAGTGGTTACTTGCAAGTGAATCTTCAAAAAGAAGGAAGGAATGACTAAGGCAGAAGGGGTCAAGTATAAGGCACGTTTGGTTGCAAGAGGGTTCAGTCAGAAAGAAGGGTAGACTTTGATGAGATATTCTCACCAGTGGTCAGACACACTTTAATCAGAGTGTTACTAGCAATGGTGGCACAACAGGATCTTGAACTTGAGCGAGTTAGATGTGAAGACAGCTTTTCTACATGGTGAAGTAGATAAGGAGATATACATGACTCAGCCAGAGGGATTTCAAGTTCCTGGCAAGGAAGATCTTGTATGCAAGTTAAAGAGGTCCTTGTATGGACTAAAGCAGGCTCCTAGACAATGGTATAAAAGGTTTGACAGTTATATGATCCAGTTGGGTTATAACAGGTGTCCATATGACAGTTGTGTGTATCACAGTCAGCTGAGAGATGGATCACATATCTATCTTGTCCTGTATGTGGATGATATGTTGATAGCTGCAAAAAGGAAGTTTAATGTTAAAATCTGAAGAACCTTCTCAGTGCTGAGTTTGAAATGAAAGATTTGGGTGCAGCCAAAAAGATTTTGGGGATGGAGATCTGGAGAGATAGGAGTCAAAAGAAGTTGTTCTTGTCTCAGCAGGGTTATATACATAAGCTACTAGCCAGATTTGGCATGTCTGCTGCAACACCAATAGATACTCCTATGGCATCTAATGTTCATTTGTCTGTTTATGCTTCACAATCAGCAGAGGAGAAAGAGTATATGTCAAAAGTTCCCTATGCTAGTGCAGTTGGTAGTCTGATGTATGCCATGGTGTGCACTAGGCCTGGTTTGGCTCAGGCAATCAGTGTTGTCAGCAGGTTCATGGCTCAACCTGGAAAGGAACATTGGAAAGCAGTGAAAAGAATGTTCAGGTACCTTAGAGGACCAGCTGATGTTGGTCTCATTTATGGAGGTGATACTCAGAGTTTGGTCACAGGATACTGTGATGCTGATTATGCAGGTGATATGGATGGTAGAAAATCTATGACTGGTTATGTTTTCACATTGGGGAATTCAGTTGTCAGCTGGAAAGCAACTATTTAGGAAACAGTGGCTTTATCAACTACTGAGGCATAATATATGGCTCTTACTAAAGCAGCCAATGAGGGTATCTGGTTGAAGGGACTAGTCAGTGATTTGGGGCTACATCAGTATCAAGCAGAGATTTATTGTGACAATTTGAGTGCAATTTGTCTAGCTAAGGATCAGGTTCATCATGAGAGAACCAAGCATATTAATGTGAGGTATCATTTTCTAAGTGATGTTGCGTAAAACACCAGATTTGCGGTAACAGTGTTTATCGTGAGGATAAGAGGCTTAGTATGAGTGATTTCTTCGGTGAGAACACGGTGGTGGGTAAGAACAATGGTGGCGGATAAGCGTTTATGAAGAACAAGTGAATGTGTCGGCAAATTGGCAGAATGTATCTGCTTGTATTTAGATCTTTTAATTAGGGATTAGCTTTCTATTACATTGTGATCCCATATTTATAGGTAAAAGCCAAGTCGGTTTACTGTTCACTGAAAAGACAATTAAGAGTACATTACTAAGATAAGTATGCATGCAATACAAGTGTCCTAGCCAGCTGTCATGAGGAGCCACCGGATTGGCCACCGGATCGATAAGTATGGCGAGCGACGAACAAATGTGACTCATTTGTGCCTTGTCTTGGAATCGGCTTGACCATATGGGTAGAAATCACACGGAGAAGATGGGTCCGGCTTACGGCTAGCGGACAGGTTCCATCTCATTGTCGGCGGCTATGACCCAGCTTGTAGCTAGCGAGTAGGAGATGGCTTGTGGCAGCGGACAGAGGAGATAGAGGCCCAATATCTATGTTGATGGGCCAAGATAATAGGCCCAATTTAGATGAACAGGGCCCTATTCCGATCCGGATATATCAATGGCCCCCTACTTTGTGCCTGGCGTGTCCGCCAAGGCGGAGAGTAGAACTTGAAGAATTTTTAGGAGCAGCTCATTTGCGTTGTCGCCCGTGGCAGAGGTATGCCGATAATGTTCTACCGGGCTTGAACTAGTGTTGGTGAAAACCACCAGCCATATGTTGTGCATTTGTAGCGGACAGGCTTGATCGCCGATAGTGTTCTATCGGGCTTGAATCAGTGTTAGTATCGCGTAGCGAATTACCGATTATATGCTGCGCATTGTAGCGGACAAGCTCAATTGCCGACAACGCTCTGTCGGACTTAATCAAGTGATAACGTTCTATCAGATATGTTTTGTTGAATAGGCCACAGTGGGCATTGATAAATGGTGGCCGCTTGAAAAACTATTTGTGGATAGTGATATGTTGAGGTCGTATGTGCAGACGGGTTGATGGTCGCCAGGAGGGATTTGAACGGTTGGAAAGGGTAAACAGATGTATCGGTTCATGAAACGTCACGTCAGCCACGTGCTCTTCACATAGCGGTTGAACTGAACCGTCTCTTGCTCTGATTGGCGGAGGAGAATTGGTAACCGTTCCAGTCATTATTACATTCAAATTTCGAATCTCCCAAACGTCTTTCCCTCTTAAATTTCCCTCTATAAATAGAGGCATTACCCCCAACTCTTCCACTTTTCCCCTTTCTCCCTTTTGATAATTTCTCCGGCGATAAAGCAAGGAAACTCCGGTGATTCGCAAGCAGGTTCCGGCAAGCGTTCATTCCAAGAAAAGATCAACACTTTACCTCTTTTTTCATCAATCAGGTATGATATTACACTCCTTTATTGTTTCTTGATTCGATTATGCTCTTTATTTATCGTCTATTTCTTATTGGAAGATTATAGTGCCTTGACTTTTGCCTCTGTAATTTACACTTTATTTTTCTCCGATGAACTATGAGCCCCGACCTCTTATGCTTTTCTGTGATTTATGATTCTTTTTCCCAGAAGAAACTTTGCATGTGTAGACTCTGATTATGGTTGCTGGACAATGCTTGAGCATTTGTGTTAGCGTTCGTTTGGTAGAAGTTTGAGTGTGTGTTTGTTTGAGGTTTTTCTGGTTTGAATTTAGGGTTTTTTTTTCTGGGAATTGGGGGTTTTTCTGGGTAGATTGGGGACTTCTTTCTGGGCTTGATTTTTGCTAAGGAAGATGGAAGGGCGAGGTGTCGGGGTGTGATTGCTTTCACCTCGGCCCGATTTCCATGTCCGGGTGATTAACTGATCCACCTTGCCCTTTTTTTTCTTTTCCAGAATGTCATCAGAGCACACACAATCAGATGAAGAGGCCAGGGCCGCTGCGGGCTATGGGTCAGAGGAGGTGAGCATGGAGGATGCTAGCTCTAGCGGCGCCGAAGAGGAGATGGAGGAGGAGAACCAGGAATTTGTTAATATAGACTCTGATCCTGAGGTCGCAATAATTGGCGAGGGTGCCGCTGGAGGCGAGGTCGATGACGACGACGACATAGTATTGAGCAGACTTATTTCAAAGATGGAGAAAGTTGTCACTCCTGGAGCCGCAAAATGTAGTCAGAAGATCAAGGAAGCCGTGGAATTCGCCGAGCCGTCAGAGAGGCCAAAAAAGTCCCAAAAAGCTGTAGTGTCTAAGAAGAAAACCGCGTCGATGAGCCCGCAAAGAAGAAGGGCGCCCGAAGAAGGTCCGGCTGTCGTCGAGAGGAGCTCGCAGAGCAAAAGCGAGCAGACAGTGATCTTATAACTCGATGGAGGGAGTTTAGAGATCGGGAAGATTATACCATGGCACTGGGCGCGTACGATATCTCAGCGGACTATCATTTTGATAGTATGGGCGCGACCAACGTGTCATGGACTTGTGGTCGGGAGCAGCAAGACTATCTGTGGTTGCACTACGACCATCTTGTGGCCGGACTCAGACCTCCCTTTGATCCATTTTTTGTTAAGTTCATGGAGGAGCTGAAGGTGATGCCCTGCGACCTTAGTCTGGGAGTAGTCCGCGTGGTTATGTCCTTCATCATAATCAGCAGGTTAAGCGGACGCGAACCGTCGATGGCGGCGCTCCTATATTTTTATAGTTTTGCTCGGAAAGGCGGGGCCGGTCAGATTCAACCGCGCAGTCGATCAAGCAGTGGCAGGCCCCGGTTACTATTCGACCACCCAGACAAAGTGGCGGACTGGGATAAGAGATGTATGAAAGTCGAGTCCCGGGTAGGGTGGCCGTTTGAGAAGCTGTCGGTGAATTCGGTCAAGACTGACCACCGTGGCGCCATATAAAATGACCATTAATGGCCATACTCTTACTGGCCATAAAACTTGGGTTAGTGGCCTTAAAACTTGGGTTAGTGGCCTTAACTTTTACTTAGTGGTTATAAGTGGTAGCAGTGGCCATTATTGAGAGTTAGTGACCATTAGTAGGTAGTTTCTACTACTATATAAACTCCTTTGCTAATAATATAAGAAGATTGACCAAGTATTATACTACTACATTTCCATCTCATATAGTGAGGTAGGGTGCAAAAAAAATTTCTGAAGAGAATGTCGGGACACTGGAAGAGTTCGCCGTCTGTTCGAAGTTTGAAGTGCCACTACATCAAACAAGTAAACCGTTGTATCATGGGAGACAATTGCTAGCACCGTGGGCACTATACTGAGCAAATTTGTCTTAAGGACAGAGTGTTCGCACTCGCCTCGGTTTGAATCTTTTATTTCGATTTAATTCTTTGCATACTTGTACATGCAATATATGTTTGATTACATGAGTAAAATTGTTGATATTTTATTTGTTATATTTATTTTAATACATATCGTACCACGGGATTAACAATCTTAAGATAAATTTTTTTTATGTGTTTGACGGTATGTGTTAGTGAATGATTTGAAATTGGAGTTATTTCACGGAATAACACTCGTATATATTGAGCTCGTAATGGTACCTTGCAATTCAAAAGTCTCTCTACGGCTGAAGAGTGAGTGTGTTCTTGGGCCATCATAGAAACATAGATAGGATCAATGCCGGAACGAAGAACGAAACTTTACGACAGCTTTTTCGTACACGTTCAATATTATGATAGTTATTTGCTGTGATATATTTTATGTCGGTTCCGTGTTATATGGGGCTCTTACTATTTGCTTGGCGAATACGAGTTGTTTGACCCTGGTATGAAAATTTGCGTGCAGAGAACAATCGAATAGTTGCATCCTTATTTTGCGGACTATAGCATATATAATTTGTGAATGCTGTGAGTTGATTTATTAAGCTTTGAGTTTCCTAGAATAATTTTTTTCCCTTTCGTCTGTGTGTGATCAATATTGATATATCATCTATTTATTTGTTAGATTGATCTTTTGTGTGCAAACCAATTAATTGTAATTGATTGCTAATTCGTCAGGAAAAGGAAATAATAAAAATTTCCACTAGCCAACAATAAATCATAATTTGTGGAGACTAAATATATGGTTGATTGTTGTTTTGGTGAAAGATCCCAAAAATTATCTTGACCTTCTTGACCTGTTGTATTTCCGATGGAATAATATGTGATTGATATGCAGTATTTTTTGTTCCTTCTGTTGAGTTAGTCGCAAAATGAAAAAGAAAGGAAAAAATCTTTATTGAACAAGTCCTCATACATTGTATTGATGATTGTGCATTGGAATTGGAGTTACGCTCCGACTTTTTCTAGGGTATGCATGCTATTTTATAAACCCGTATGGACTTTTCTTGTAAAGGGGTGTGTCATGTGTGATATAATCTAATTATATAATGTTTGCCTTGTGTATAATAAAACAATAAACAAGGAAAAAGCCGACTTTTTCTAGGATATGCAAATTTTCATATCTATAGACGAAAGTCTTGATATATGTTATGTGCACGTCAGGGCTGCTAAATTAAGTTTCATGGTACTTCATTTTGATGAACCATGTCAAGGTACCAAGGTACTTGTTGATCGTCGTCATATTCCATAGGAGCCAGTTTTTAGTGGGGATGAGATCACCTGTTCAATTTGTGTGTCTAATTTCGGTGTCTAAGTAAAAACGACGTCGTTTTATGTGTGTTTTATTTTTTATTTTTATTTTCTTCAAGAAATAAAAAACACATGAAACGACGTCGTTTTTACTTAGATACCGAAATTAGACACACAAATTGGACAGGTGATATCATCCCTTTTTAGTGTTGCAGCTGGACTTATATTGAACATAAATAAATAATAAGTGTGCCTTTCATTTATTCATTGAATATAATTGGGTTATGGCATGCGATTTGGTAGTGGTGCTACCTAGTTGGCGTTTTCGTGAGTGAGATGGACGTACAAATTGTTCTAATACGTAGAAAGTTGATTTATTGGATATGTTAATATTTCTTATTACGATAGTTGCAGAACTTATTAGAGCTGTAAACTGGCAATCTAATTGACTATCAAGATCAACTATTGTACCGAGTTTATGGTGAATCATATTGTATTAGATGTCGTGTGTATACGTGAACCGTCAATATTGTCGCTGAACAAAAATGTTGGCAATCACTGAGGTGAATCCAAATGTGATTGTGTCTTTTGTGATACAAGTATACGTGCCTGTTGGAGCACTAGACGTAGCACTAGTGACCGATTAATCTAATCCCGTGTATGGAGAAGTTCGGTTATGCAACGCAGTTACGCAGGATGCTTTGAACAATCAAACCGGATTGATCAGTATGTTGACAGTGAAACTATCTGTGAGCACGAAAGTGATGCTCCGTAAAGAGCCAGTGAGATGACTTTGCGATCTGCTTACATGCTTGCGTAATCTTGCTTGTGACACTATGATTAGGGTGTGCAAATTTCAAATTCGTTCGTCCATTGATGAACATAGAGTTGGTACCGAATTTGAGATTTGATTCTAATCACAAGTGTCAAGTGTGTGTTGAAGCCATGTTGGCTAACTCACCGTTTCCAATGGTAGAAAGGAACACAAAACCTCTAGATGCGTGCACACTAGAGGTGATAAAAGTATCTCGCTACTTTTATTGATGATAGCACCAAATGTTAAATGCTGAAAAGCAAAGATAAGGCTCGTGATGCCTTGAGAGTTATCAGAATGAAGGTGAGAATAACCATAGCAAACGGATGATATGTATCCGTAGTGATAGTGGTGGTGGATATGATGTATTGTTTCATGAGTCTTGCTAAGGGCCCGGCATCATTCATCAAACAACTACACCATACACACCTCAGTCAAGTGATATTGCTGCGTGCAATAACCGAACTCTTAAAGAGATGATGAATGCTATGTTGATAAGTTCGGGTTTACCTCAGAACTTGTGGGGGGGGAAGCTGTCCTCTCAGCAGAATTCATTCTGAACAAGAAGAAGGATGACACCCCATATGAGTTGTGGAAAGGTGTGGTCCAGTTACAGATTCTTGGAAATGTGGGGGTGTTTGGCTGAGGTCGAAGTGCCTAAACCAAAGTGAGTGATAGGACCTAAAATCATTAGTGCCTACTGTTTCTGGTGCATAAATCAGACATCAATGATGTACATGAACATGTCATCATCGAGTCTAAGAATGTGGTGTTCCTTACGGATATCTTTCCTTGTAAGGAAAGTGTTAAAGAAGAAGCAAGCATGAGTACGCGGACATATGAGTCTGACGAAGAGTGATCCTCAAGAACTCGAGGAATCTCGTCGTAGTAAGAGGGCTAGGAATTCTAAGTGTTTTGCTCCTGATTTTCTGACCTATATGGTAATAAACGAACCCATGACATATGTTGAGGCAATGTCTACTCCAGAAGATCCTTTCTAGGAAGAGGGTGTAAATAGTGACATAGAGTTTATCATGCAAGACCACACTTGGGAGTTGGTTGATCTTTCACTCGGGTGCAAGTGGATCTTCAAGAAGAAGATAAAGGTTGATGGCTCTATTGACAAGTTTAAGGCATCGTCGGTATCCCGAGGGTATCGACAGCAATAAGGCCTTGACTTCTTACTCACCAGTTACGAGAACTACTTATATAAGGGTTCCCATCAGTATAGCTGGAGTCTATAACCTGGAAATCCATCAAATGGATGTAAGAACCGACGTTTTGAATGGTGAGTTGAAGAAGAGATGTACTTGGAACAACCCAAGGGGTTCGTAGTTCCAGGACAAGAGAGTAAGGTGTGTAAACTTGATAGTCTCTTTGTAGGCTCGAATATTAGCCACGGCAATGGCATATCGACTTTGACAATTTTAAGTTGTCAAGAACACACATATGTGATGACATGATGATAATGAGATGTTCTCATAAGAGTATCATGAATACGATAAAGTTGCTTCGATATGAAGGGCCTGGGAGTTGCAGATGTGATACTAGGGATTAAGATCTCTAGAATATTTGATGGACTAGTGTTGTCATAAACTCATCATATTGAGTATGTTTTGAAAAGATTTAATGCCTCTGATGAAAGTCCATTGAGCACTCCTTAAGCGACAATTGACTTAAGCGTGCACTTAGTCAAGAATAGAGGTGAACCTGAGGATCAATTGAGATATTCTCAAGTGATTGAAAGTCTGATGTACATAACCATATGTACAAGACCAGACTTAGAATGTGTTGTGAATAAACTGAGTAGGTTCATGAGTAATCCAAACCATAATCACTGGAAAGCCTTAAATAGGTTGTTGGGTACATGAAGTACACTATGCGTCTGAGATGACGATATACAAGATATCCAGCAGTATTAGAAGGATACTGTGGTGCCGACTGGATATCAGATACAAAAGTCCACAAGTGGATACTTATTCACGAGTGGTGGTGGTGGTGTGTCCTTAAAGTCTCGAAGAAAAACGTGCATAGCTCGTTCCACAATGAAAGTTGAGTTTATAGCCTTGATAAGGCTGGAGAAGAAGCTGAATGGCTGAGGAATTTCCTTGAGGCTATTTTATGCTAGTGGCTGCTATCAGCATGCACTGCGGTTGTAAGTTGACTATAGGAAGGGCAGAAAGTAGTATGTATAATCGTAAGTCTCGACACATACGCCGTAGACACAATGCAATTAAATAATTGATCTCTAATGGTTTGATTTCCATCGATTATATACGATTGGAGAAGAATCTTACGGATCTGCTTAGAAAAGGTTTAACTAGAGATCAGATGTCAATATTGACAATCGGAATGGGGCTTAAGCCTATTATGATAGAAACTTTGTAATGGTAACCCAACCATGTTGACTGGAGATCCCAAGATCATGGTTCAAAGGGACAACTAAGTTACGGAGGTTTAGTGAACACTTACCCATTATGTGAATAAAAGTGCTATATGTTAGTGGTGTAAAATTTAAGTGAAAACTTTTAATGATTCCTATAACTTGGTTAGTTCAAGTGGGGTATGGATTGATAGGAGATCACTTATGTAAGTATGAAGTGGGGCCGCTTCTGTGAGAATTCAGAGGCTTGAATTCTCTAACGCACTTTCTGAAACCATGGGTGATTCATGGCCAAAACGAACACAACCATGAGAACCAAATACAGTGTTAAGGGAAATATTGTATGAGTACAATTGTATGGTTTACAATAAAAGCTGAACAGTTCAAGACACAGTTCACTGATTAGCCGAGTAAATCCGATAGTACTTCACTAAGGAAGGTTCAAAGCCAGAAGCTACATCTCCTGATGCAATATTTTCTCGTCTGAATTCTCTTCAGGGTTTGCATTTGTATTTGCATTAATGCTCATTTTTGTGGGGAATTGTTGGAAAAGATGACCATTAATGGCCATACTCTTAGTGGCCATAAAACTTAGGTTAGTGGCCTTAACTTTTACTTAGTGGTTATAAGTGGTAGTAGTGGTCATTATTGAGAGTTAGTGACCATTAGTAGGTAGTTTTTACTACTATATATATATAAACTCCTTTGCTAGTAATATAAGAAGATTGACCAAGTATTATACTACTACATTTCCATCTCATATAGTGAGGTAGTGTGCAAAATTTTTTTCTGAAGAGAATGTCGGAACACCTGAAGAGTTCGCCGTATGTTCGAAGTTTGAAGTGCCACTACATCGAACAAGTAAACCGTTGTATCCTGAGACAATTCTTTGGCCGCCGTGGGCGCACTATACCGAGAAATTTGTCTTAAGGACAGTAGATTCGCACTCGTCTCGGTTTGAATCTTTTATTTCGATTTAATTCTTTGCATACTTGTACTTGCAATATATATTGGATTACAAGAGTAAAATTGTTGATATTTTATTTGTTATATTTATTTTAATACATATCGTACCACGGGATTAACAGTTATAACAGGGGTTAAAAGAGAAAAGTATAATAAATATTCCATTAGTATTCTAAATGAACTTATAGTATATGACAAAGAAAAATGAATTTATATTTTGAGACAGAGGAATTAATATATAATACTAACAAAATGACATTTAATATATGAACATAAAAGTATACAAATAACATATCTCGATCTGATTACAGTAATTTTTTTTAAAGGTTGATTACAGTAGTTTTAGTAAGTCCACGACTGGTTCCTTCATCTTTGCACTTATACATGTTGATCTGGTCAATGCAAGCAATAATATGAAGTTGAACATTGCTCTTAAAGATTATGTGCACCATATGTAACGCTATGGCCGGTACACATAATTTGAATTTTGTCGCACGGCTTCACAAACCGGTCGTTGAAAAATGATTTGTAACGCTATTTTCAATTACGTACAATGAGGGAATTGGTTGTAGTGTGACATGTAAAACTGTCTATTAACCATAGGATTACAGGACCACAATATATTTTCTATAATTCTATTAAATGGAAGATGAATGTTGCCCACAGAAAAAAACTGACATCAGAAAGTTCAAAATGGGACCAACACATTTTAGAAAATTCTAAGTAACTCAAGTATTGAGTATTGACTTATTATATAAGTCACAGATGACATAGCTCAAGTATTGAGTATTGACTTAATATATTAGTCTTCCCTGTATTATGCCACTAAATCAACCAATAGTAATTAATGAGAATAGTGTCATGACTACTAGGACCCTATGGATGAAGAAAAAATTAGTGCATTACTCAAGGTTGCATAAATTAATATCCATCATATTACTTCACGGGGCATTTCCCTAAATACCACTTTTGAGGTATGTAAATTCCTCAAGTACCACTCAATTCCCTAAATACCACTTTTGAGGTATGTAAATTCCTCAACTACCACTTTTTTTATTGATGATTATTTAAAAAAAATGGCGAAAATCTCTTGGACTAAAACAAAATGGTATTCTCACAAATAAAGGTTCAAAGTAGTGGTATTCTAACAAATTTCCCATTATTTCACTTGATAAAAGCATGAAAAAGAGTATAAACACTCCGACTTAATCTCCCACGAATCGGAGGGAAGTCTGTAACGTCCCGTTTTAAAATACCAAGTCATTATCCGGAAAAAATGTTCGGCGTGTATGTTATTAAATAAATCTAATAATATACGTGAAAAAGCCTCTCATCATCATATCCGAATTAATGAGGGGCGAAAACTGAAAACACTCGGGTAATTACTACAGGATCTTTAAAGAGTAATCATGTTGTCAGCTTAAAAGAAAAGATAATGAGCTATTACATCAATGATGTCTCAAATCAAAACCAAAGGAACTTAAATCTTACAACAAGGTTTCTTAAAAGAACCGGAAGAAAAGAACATGTCTTAATGAAATAAATATTACACTGTCCCATACCTTAGTGGTTGCCACTAGGGTCTACCCGGGTTCTCGAGTGAGATGATCCGGGTTCGATCCCTCTGCCCCGTAGATTAAAAAAACTTTCGTCCAAGTGGGAAAAAAAAAAAAAAAAAAAAGAAGCATGATTAAACTTCAACAAGCCATCGAGCTCATTCATCCCCATAATCATATTCATCAACATCAACCTGTCAATCTTCTCAGGAGGGGGAAACATACAAACATACAAATAGGCTAAGTACATTAAGTAGTTAGTAACAATTAGAACCTATTGAACAACATGTTTTATAATGAAAAGGAAATAATAACAACATTAAATACCATTATTAGATTATCCTTACAACTAGCTACCATACAATATCATGAGTTTCCAAGGGTTACTAGCTTAGCTCATATTTGTTACACCAGGAATTACGAGGGCACTACGCTTAGTGAAGGTGCACTAAGACACATCCAATGCAACCCTATAAAGAGTCGCTCCAACGGTCACCGAAAGTCGTCCCGTTAGTGTGTCGACCGGTGGAAGATCATCCGCTTTGTCTAGCAAAACATCACATTGCCGATGTTGTACCATGCCTTACCAAGAATATCAAGGTGTTTAATCTTTTATCTAGCCAAGTACGTTGCTTACCATTAACTAACCAACTAGGTAGGTTCAAGTAAAAGCTCTCTTAACAAACTCTACTCCCTTGACTTAGACCATTAGACTCTATTGATGATTTCTAACTCACCAAAGCACAAGGCATATCCTAAGCTTCCAACGGTCTCGAACTTCATCTCGTCAAAGAATTCACACGGTGCCGAAACTAAATGCATTAAAAGCTTATTCATGGCTTTTTATGTTCAATTAAGTTGTTTTTATATTAAAAGAAGGTTAGAAACCAATCCCAACTTTCTGAACTCAAAAATACGCAAAAACATGCAAGACAACATTTCTAGGCCATAGGCCCGCGTACATGAAAGCGGCAACATTTCCTGAACTTTCTGTACCGATAGGGCCGTGCCCATAAAGGGATAGGCGCACGTCCATGACACTTGAAGCCTGCCAACACATATTTTTCCCTCTTGTTCATTTCCCAGTCTTTCCCAAACCAAATTTTCGGACTTATAAACACCAAAACAGCAGTAAATAATCACCAAAACATGCTATACAACTCTATATATCAATCCAAAAATCCGAACATGAATTCCATGACAACTAAAACCACAATTACTTAACCTAAACATCATAAAAACAAGAGTTGTTCAATATGAAAACCCTCTTACCTTGAATTTCCAAGCAATTCTTCAAAGCAAACAACAAATGTCTTGAATTCTCCACACAAAACCTATATGATCACAATCTAACTATGAATTAGATATGGTCAAATGTTTCTAAACGGATAAAACTACGATTTCATCCTAGAACTCAAGAACATGATCAAAACCTCAAGATTCCATAATTAGGCCAAACCCATACATTTTCAAAACTCTGAATTTTTGGTATCAAAATGATGCCCTCTTCACGCTGATTGCGGTCCTCTACTCGAATCTGAAATTCGACCAAAGATTGATAAGATATGATGAAGATTCTTCTCTATTTCTTTTCTGAAGTTCAGAGTTCGAACTTTTGCATTGCCATTAGTTTTTTTTATTTCTGATAACTCCTCCTTAATGGGAGGTTTTATTTCCAAATAAACCTTCAACATTAATTCCATTAACTTTTTTTAATTTTGAAAATTCATTAAATAAAATATAGGTATTTGTTTATAAGGACTAGTTTTGAGACTTAATTAGACACTTAGGACACACTAAAAAGACCATTCATTATAAGGAAGGAAAAATCACCAAATGGACAAAATTAACCCTATCTTTCTTTACACAAATTTCTTTTCGTTAGAAACTTATTTCCAATTCCTTCCTGCTCGCCGGAACGTCCATTTTTTTTCTCCAGCCATGGCAAGGGCCAATGGATTCTGGTTCAAGAGAAGGAAATGCATTTCCCATGTCGGACGATTATGAATCCATGTTGTCCGCTTCATCTCTGTCGACATCTTCATTACTATCCACACCATTCTCTATATCTCTATCCTATCGTTTAAAGAATCCTAAACGACCTCCGCTGCCTCCGAGAATGCTACACCTCCACCACCAGTCAGCTCCGGTTAACGTGCATGTATTATTTGAAGCTATACGTAGGAACAGAGCAGCAAGAGGATTAGATGACTTAATTGACGATTCTGAAGAGGAGGAAGATAATAATACCGGTGAGATCCTTCCCCCACATTCCTCCATTTTGTCTTGTTCAGTAATGGAAGGCGCCGGAAGGACATTGAAGGATAGGGATTTGAGGCATGTCAGAAATGCTGTTTGGGAAACAACATGTTTTCTTGATTGATTACTCTTTTGCATTTGAAATTAACAAAATATGGGCTGCTTTTTTTGTCTTGATATAGAAATTTATACATGTCTCCCTTTTACAGTATGCTTTGAATATGAAATTTGAGGGAATTGAATAAATTCTGTACCCGTAATGCAGATTTTCTATAGTTGTAGTGAACATTGAAGATCTAAGTATCTTACATTTTGTTTGATGTTAGCAAGTCAATATGATGCATTGTATATTCCAACAAAAATGGAGGAATTTCTGAATGTATCTTGTTTTTGTCATTCTATGTGTATGTTACTACCACTGGTTTTGAAATGTGAATCTTGGCACTTCTCTCTCTCCCTCCCCCTGCCCCTAAACAATAGAAGTTTGTAGAGGTTCCTTTTTCCATTATGCTTTGAATATGAGATTAGGGGGAATCAAATAAATTCTGCAACTATAATGCAGGTTTTCTGTAATTTCGTAATGACCATTGAAGACCTAAGTTTGTGTCATTTTGTTTGATGTTAGTAAGTAAATGGGATGTATTGTATATATTCTTACAGAAATGGAGGAATTTCTAAATGTATGTTGTTTTTTATGTGAAAAGAATGTATGTTGTTTCTGTGTGTATAAATTTTACTAGTGGTGGTCACTACATCACGGTGGTCGTTGCATCGCGGTGGTCTCTGTATCGGGGTGATCAATTAATTGTGGTGGTCACTGCATCGGGGTGGTCAATGCATCAGGGTGGTCGCTCAATCGTGGTGGTCACTGCATCGCGGTGGTCACTGAATTGTGGTGGTTACTGCTTCACGGTGGTCAATGCATCGCGGTGATCACTTCATAAAATATTGTTGTCATTGGATGTCACTTCATAAAATATTGGTGTTATTGAATGTCACTGCATAAGTTGTCACTTCATAAAATGAGATATCAGAATGAAGAGGATGAAAAAGTATGAATTAGGGTGAATGAATTATGTTGATCGTAGTTTTATATCAAAAGATATAGCCGTTTGATGACGATTTTATGAAGAAAAAGAAATTGATTTTTTGAAATTAAGTCGTAAAATATCAAATGTCATCGTGGTGTCACATCATCAAATGTCACTGCATCGGGGTGGTCAATGCATCAGGGTGGTCATTGCATTGCGGTGTCACATCATCAAATGTCACTGCATCGGGGTGGTCAATGCATCGCGGTGTCGCTTCATCACGGTGTCACATCATCAAATGTCACTGCATCGGGGTTGTCACTGCATCAGGGTGGTTTATCCATCGCGGTGTCACGTCATCAAATGTCAATGCATCGGGGTGGTCACTGCATCGGGGTGGTCAATGCATCGCGGTGGTCATTGCATTGCGGTGTCACATCATCAAATGTCACTGCATCAGGGTGGTTTATCCATCGCGGTGTCACATCATCAAATGTCATTACATCGAGGTGGTCAATGCATCGCGGTGGTCAATGCATCACGGTGGTCACTGCATTACGGTGGTTAATGCATTGGGTGGTCATTGCATCGCAGTGGTCAATGCGTCCCGGTGGTCACTGCATCTCGATGGTCACTGGATCGGGGTGGTCACTACATCGCGGTGGTCAATGATTCGTGATGGTCAATGAATCGCGGTGGTCACTACATCGGGGTGAGCATTGCATCACGGTGGTGAATGCATCGGGATGGTCACTGCATCACTGCTTTCAATGAATCGGGGTGGTCAATGCATCACGGTGGTCAATGCATCGCGGGTGGTAACTTCATCCGGGGTGGTCACTACATCCCGGTGGTCACGGCATCGCGGTGGTCATTGCATCACGGTGGTCAATACATCGCGGTGGTCAATGCTTCGGGGTTGTCACGTCATCGCGGTGGTCAATGCATCGTTAAAAAAATTAAAAAATTATTTTTAAAAAAATCCAAATTTAAGCGCCTGCTTTTGAAAGAAAAAAACGAAAAAAAACCTATGTTCAGCGCCTGCTTTTGAAAAAAAAAAAAAACAAAAAAAATACTATGTTCAGTGCCTCTAAGGAGAGTCGGGGACAAATCCATGCGCCTGTTTTTTTCTCTTCTTCATTAAGGGTATTTGCGTCTATCTACCTAATTTTTGTCCTTATAACTAAGTGCTTGTTTTTTGTGTCCTTTTTGTCTAATTAAGTCCAAAATGTGTCCCTTTGAATAATTGTCCCAATAAAATAATAATATTCCAATTTTGCTAAAAGGTCAAGTTTGTCCTTTTATCAAAATTCAGAATATTACAAAGTTGATCTCTCTCGGATGTATGTTGTTTGAAATTACTTATTACAATGATTGTATGCTTAAATTTTCATAAATAGATCTGTTTACAGACAGTTATACATAGTAAGTCCATTAGTTCTATAATATATATGATTTTCTTATTGGGTTCCCAAATGACCCTTCTAGTTTTTAGTCCTCTGTGGCGTCAGGTTGGGACTAGAACCAATGACAAGGATTGTAGGTTGGATATTACCTCAATGGTCTGATGCATCCTGAATGTGAGTCTATGCATCTATCCTCACTTGGAATTTCTGATAGGAACATACTTTGTAGTGGATTCATTGCTGCTAGTTTTTTTCTTAGGAACCAAGCATATATGAATCCCTTGTAAGACCCATGTTCAGTCCTTGGATCCTGGGGTGGACAATGCTCTACGGGGAAGTTCTTCCTTAGTGACTCCATTTGAGGAGTAAAACATGTGGACAAATCTGGACCAGATTTATCCATGCAGTACAACCCCTCAAATGGAGTGGCTAAGGAAGAATTTCTCTGCTTTGTGGGGGTGAATTCGGATGCATATGTTTCTTCCCTTAATTAATGTTTAATCCACACTCTTTTTTTAGTTGCAATAAGGAAAAAATAATTTCATTCGGACTAAAATACCCTTATATTCTTTTTCCTACGTTTAATCGGATAACCATGTTTTTGATTACCTTCATTGCTTTCTTCGTCGCACAAATCGTCGTCGCCCTCAAAGATCAAAATCCGGTAGTAAAGCAGCACCAGAATGAGTATCAGAAATAGCCCAATGCCGACGGGAGAGCCACTGACCCGGTGGATCGAGTTCGGCCCACCGGTTGAAAACCCGCCGGAAACAAACGACGAGGGTAAAGAGTCAGCTGCTCGGGTAAACAAACGATATGTGGATTTATAACTTCTGTACTTGCTGTTTGTTGGTTTTGTTGTGAGATTCCATGTTTGAGTTTGAAATGAGAAGTCTATCTGCTCGAAATTCAGATTCCATCTTTGAGTTTGAAATGTGAATCCAAAATCTTGAGCAAAATTGAGCATATATTTGAAATGGAATTGGTAAATTATGTGTTTCCACAAATTCAACATCGATGAAGAAGTCTATGCTCAGGACTCTATTGAACTTTAAAGCCAATGGGGAATTGATTTCAAGAAGAACATGGATGAAGGTGTTGATGCTTATAGGTTCAGTGAGCTTTTGATGTCTTCTGAGCGATATACATGTTTTTCTAAATGGCTTCTACTGGATCCTTTATACTGATGAATATACATTTCTTTTATATAATTGAAATAGGTTTGAAAGCACTTTTGAGAGCATACTCCATGAATGGTGACTTTGAAGGTGCTCAACGATTTTTTGATGCAACTCAAGTAGGAGGAATCGTTCCTGATGCTAAGTTTGGTGGGCTTCTTATAAATGCATAAGCAATGGCTGGAAAAGGGAAAGAAGCTTGCACTGTTTTCGAGAATTTGAGAAATTCTGGGACTGAATTTAATGATAAATGTGTGGGATTAGTGTTGTCTGTTTATGAAAGGGAAAATAAGCTTAATAAAGCAATGGACTTTTTTTGTTGGTTTGGAGAGAGGAGGCTATTTAATAGGTAAAGAAGCATAAAAAATGATGGTTAAGTGGTTTAGGAGACTTGGGGCTGTGGAGGAGGTAGAACTTGTATGAAGAGATTATGCAATGAATTTGGATTCATTAATGTAAGATTGCCATTCAGCTAAAAAAAATAGTTATAAGATGAGTTGATTGCAGCTATCCTGCATATACTGTACATATCCAAATATATAATCAAAATGAAGTCTTTATCGATTGGAATCATTGGATGATAGTATGAATGCACGGTTGATGCAGTCTGCAAAACTAACACTTACGAGCTCGAGAAAAAACTTGGAGGAATGGAAAGCTGCATGTAATTGAGAAAAGTGGTTGTTTTGAACTTTTGCATGTGATAGAGCTGTTTTCAGAGGTAATAAAGCTAGTTTTTGTATTCTTTCAGTCCTGTTTTGACAGCTTTTTGGGCTGAACATTATGGTTGTTTGGAGCCGTTTTCAAAGATGATCAAGGGCTTATTTTGAAGAGAGATTAAGACGTAATACGGAGCAACATATGGAGGGGTTCTTACAACAAGATGGAGTGCAATACAATGTCCAAAGAAATAACCAAAGTAAAGTGAGACTGGAGTTGTCTTGTGGTAAATGCTCATCTACTTCATGTCACCATTGGAGCTTAATCTGAACTCATGAATGGTGAAGAACAATGGCTGAATCAAAGCTCAATTTCAATGCATTTCCGCCCAATCTTAGTAGTGTATCCTTTATTCCTTTAACTTTTGTTGTGTTTTTTTTCAAAAGTCATTCTTATTTGATAGAATGATAATTTTCTGGTGGTCTGGTTGTTTGGCAATGGCTTGTTCACTTTAAAAGTTTATTCACAATGTATGATTGATAAACGAATCAAGATGAGTTGAAAATTAATGAACTAAGATGCTTTGTGATTGAGCTGAATTTTGAGTTTATACGGCTGATTTTAATGATATATATTGAGATACTTGGCTGAATTTGTGACATATGTGTGCCTTGAAGTAGTCCCTTCAATTGAGCCATAAATGAGAATTATATGAGCGAGATATTGAGCTATTTTGAGGCTGTTCTTGAGTCGGTTTTCGGATGATGTACCTAAATGGAGTAATGCCTTTTGTGTGGTGTTCACTTGGTTCATATCATTAAGTTTTCTAATACACTAGTTTTGAGGGGTTACTGTTACTGATACTGTAAGCTCCTTCTCTTATTTTTAATACAAATTGTAGTTCAATGTGGAAGAAATTGAAGTAAATGGAGAAAATGCAGCTCCATTGTTTGAGTTTATGAAGAAAGGCAACAAGTTCAATTGACTTTTGCAAAGTTCCTAGCCAGTTGATACATAAGAATGGGCAGCGTGTTCCCCATCAGAGCTTCTGTTTTGAGGGAGTGCAAAGAGCTTGGGGAATATTGTACTTAGTGTTGTTGCAGCTAATAGACTTTTTCTTGGTGCTTTAGTTTATTTTCGGAGCTTTCATTTTGTCTTGCTGATGCTTCTTCCCACATGTTGGTGGGTTTTTTTTTTGTAGTAGAAGAGACAAGTATTACATGTTCATTATAACCATATTTTTGCATTCTAGAAACTACTAGTATTATATTTAAATGTTTTAGATCAGACGTGATGTTGTTGAACGTTGAACTACATCTGTTACTGTTACTATTACTGTGATACTGTTACTTGTGTTAGTGTAAACGTTGCGATTAAATTCGGCTTTCAAAAACTACGTCGAAAGGGTATCGAATGAGATCTCAAAATGAAGAGAAAAAAATATAAATTGTGGTAAAAGAATTTTGATGATTGGTGTTCTAAATCAAAAGTTGCGGTCGTTTATAAGAAAAACGCTCCGATTAATGCAAATATTTTTTCGGCTTTCAAATTTACATCAGAAAGGTATTGTATGAGATCTCAAAATAAAGAGCAAAAAAATATGAATTTTGGTGAAAAATTTTGATGATCGGAGTTATAAGTCAAAAATTACGGTTATTTAACACAAAAAATCAAAAACAAAAAAAACAAAAAAATTGACATGTTGTGTTGTTAAAAAAAGCAGAAAAAAGGAAAAAGGGAGGAACGAAACTGAATGAGAGGGAACGGCCTAGAACGCCTATTGTATAGTAAAGGTATTTTTGTCCGTCTGATTTTTTTTTAATCATTTTTATAACTAAAAAAAAAAGTATCATATTTATTTATTTTATACAGTATTAAAAAGTGGATTTTAGCATCATTCCCTATATATTTCTAGTTATATGCCGCGTATGACCCCCCATATGACCCCTTTAATTTTCTTTTTCTAGTTATATGCCGCCTATGACCCCCATATGACCCCTTTAATTTTCTTGTTTGTGTTGCATCAGTGTCTTGTTCTTTTTCTTATGGATATCCGTACATACCATGATTAATTTTATAAAATTCACATCTGACCCCCCCCCAAAAAAGTTTTGAAAAGTTCCTATTACATTGGCAATACAATTAAATTCAGTAAATGTTTTTTTTTTAATGTTATAAAAATGACGGGTAATAGGAACATTTTTTTTTTCTTCTTCTTAAGTCAATATATTGAACACATGGTACAAATATGATGGAATATTTAAACTGAAATTCAATATTGAACAGTCAAGAATTTGAGACGGGAAGGAAAAATTAAATACAATAAAAAAATAATCAAATTCAATATTTCACATTCTATGCCATTAAATACTGGTAGAATTTAAGAGAAATGCTGAACTGCCTAATAAATAATGCGCATAGAACGATTTTGCTGACTTTGAATATAAGACACCACTTTGACAATCATTAAATTCCTCCTCCCAATTTTTAATGATAATAATGATGCTCATCTAGAACTTATAAAGAACGAAATATTATATTTTCTATACCTTTTGATACAAACACGCGATTTTGACAGTATCATTACCATGCGTATTATACACGTTGTGGAAGTGGATAAGACGGATGACCCCCGTTTCTCATATGCTGCAACGGCTGATGTTGATGCTGATGCTGACGATGTCTTTGCGCAGTATGTTGCGTGGAGGTTACCTTCCTTGCTTCTTTCGGCTTTTCATTATCAGATTCGATCCGTTCTAAAGTCTCCACAACTTCTTTCATTGACGGTCTCATTTTAGGTTCGGATTCAAGACATTTTAAGGCAAGTTGAGCTATTAGCAATGCAGCTCTTGATGGATATTTCCCTTCCAAGTTTGAATCCATAACATGTTTTAGCTTTCTTCTATTGTTTAAATATGGCTTTATCCAATCAACCAAGTTGTGCTGCCTGTTTGGGCGGTTTTTGTCTACCGCCCTTAAACCCGTCATCATTTCAACCAATACCATGCCAAAACCATACACGTCGCTCTTCACATACAAGTGCCCTATTCGTAAAATAAACACGTCAACTCGTAGTGCCATAAACCATATCATGTCGGGATCACAAGATCAATTAAAGATGAAGAACAATTACCCGTAGCAACATACTCGGGAGCAAAGATATCCGTCCGTCCCAATTACTCGAGTTGACACGTGTGATTGACTAGCTGTTGGACCCATTTTGGCCACTCCAAAATCTGATATCTTGGCACTATAACACTGCATAGATGACATTTTCAAAGACATAATTAGTATTAACACCAAAGTTGTCATTCCAGATTATATATTCATCGGTTTTCAAAGACGGTTTCTGCTTAGCCTGTCAACAATGTATGTATACTAGTGTCAATATATTATATATATATATATAACATACCCCGTCGAGCGGTATGTTAGAAGCCTTGAAATCCCTGTAAATCACTTGTCGCTCGGAGCTATGCAAGAATTCTAGACCGTGAGCTGCTCCCATTAAAATCTTGAACCGTATGTCCCACGGAAGTGGCTGAACGGCAGATCCCCCTATAGAAAACATCAAACCGAGTTGTAAGATTGATTTACACAACACCACCACCACCACCAAACGGGAGTTTATTTAGAAACTACTTCCAAAATTGCAAAGTTAGAATCCTTACTTCCAAAAAGATGGTTCTCCAAGCTACCCTTCTGCATAAATTCGTAGACGAGGAGTAGCTCAGTTTCATCCCAACAATATCCCAGTAGCTTGACAAGGTTAGGATGTGATAGCCTTCCAAGGAAATTTATCTCAGACTGTATGAACAAAAGAGACAGAGACATTTATAGACAAAATCCCATGGAAAAATAGATACGATACAAAGATATCTTTCTTTCGAAAACTCAATACAAAGTACTCAAATGGCTGCAATAACGGAACACAACACAACAGTTGGGAAGCATTAACGGCTGATGATTTTACCTGCCATTCTTGGAATCCTTGAGCACTTTCAGACTTGAGTTTCTTGACGGCAACGCCGCTTTTAGAGTTGGATTTGTCATCTAGAAAACCCTTGTACACTTTACCAAATCCACCTTCTCCAAGAACCATATCACTTCGAAGTTTTTTGTAGCTACCTTGAGTTGTAAAAGAGAAAACCTTTAAATTGGGATGAGGCAAGATCATCCCATTAGGATAAGAATCTTCATTGAAAGTTGAGGCAGAAGATCCACTGTTCCCTGATGAATCACTGTTCCCTGAAAATGTAACTTTACTCATTTCTGTTGACACTCCTGCACCAACACATCACATAAAAATGTCTATATTTCAGTAATTTGCACAAAAACAAACCTAAATGGACAAAAACTGAAGAGGAATGTTAAAATAAGATAAAAGCAGACTAAACATAAAAGGAAGCCAAATATGGATTCAATCTTCATAGCACGAACACATGCCAGGACATGAAAACATGGAAAATGTTTGTTAAAATTCGGAAATCTTTTGCAATTCGGATGGATGTTACAACAATTATCACTGTGAAATAGGAGGGAAAATAGTTGTATTGCAAAAAAAGGAAAACTTGCCCGAGGGGATTGGCGGTATGCAATCACCTTATGAAGCAAAAACAGCGAATATTGGACAAAATTAAGTGATTGATCGTACAAAAACGGGAAAAAAAAAAAAAGGGGGGAAATTTTTTATGAAGATCGAAGATCGACATACCGTAACTAACAGGAGCAGAAGATTGGGTCTTGACATTACTGGTTTGGGAAGAAGAACTCCAGCACATACCCATTTTCAGAAACCCAAATCTCTTTTGCTAAATACAGTATTCAGGCTCTTAATAATTACTATATGAAACTACAAAGGAAACTTTTAACTTTGAGTTTTGATGGCTCAACTGAACTTAAGAAGAACGTCTTCGACGACTTCCCTGCTGCGAGATGAACAAACAAATAGCTTTATTCTTTTGACCATGAGCAACTAAGCCGTGTTTCTTAAATTATATATATATATATATATATATATCACTGAAGGCACTGTCGCCCACGACCGCGTCATGGATATATATATATATATTGTACTATTATATGTCGTGAATGAATTTTTATATCCGCACAGGAATATTCAAGATTTTCACGAGAAAAGCACTTTTTTCACCTTTATTCGTATCATACTCACCGTATTACTTTTATATTAAAGTAGAATGAATTCGAATATATGGTCAACATGCGAGCATGTTAAAGTAAATCAGGTTTGACTATATAGGAAATCACATATTTTCAGAATATTTGACTTTCATAGGTCGATTCTATAAAATTGGTATGGTACACCGGTAGATATAGGACAATGAATAGATCAGGTGTGATGCGAATATAAGCTCTTTCTTTGTTTAGAAGACACTGAGAAAGTACATTTGATAAGTACAATCAAGATCAATGTACCTTCATAGTCTTTTTTTACAACAAATTTTATTCCATAGAAAAAAAGGTGAAACCCATAAAGCTGAGTTCCTAGTAGCTATCTTCTGAAGGGGTGTTAATTTTGTAGAAAAACACAAACACACACACACACACACACACACACTTTTACTGAAAAACAGAAAACAGGCTGCAATTGTGCATAACCCTAAATGTAAGAACTGGATTTTTATTGAGAAATATTTCTTATGTTTTTTCCTCTGAATTACAATAATTGCCATGCCTTTTTATTTATAGAACAATACTAATCCTGTCAATGCTTTTCGAATTTAGGGATAAAGCATTCAAATGAAGATAAACATACATAAATCGAAACTATCACTAATCAGAGTTGGAATGTCCTTTATCTCCAAGCTTCAAATATGTGTCAGGATTTATTTGAAAGAGTCCGATCAAGTAAGTCATCTTTATCTCTCCTTTATCTTTTGAATTTGCTTGCTGTCTGGACTCTTTATTTGAGTTGCAATTATCTTGAATTTTGACTTGCAACTATCGAGTTGCATTTGACATCTTTATCTCAATTTTGTGGACTGCTGTCTGAATGAGTTGTTGTCTGAATTTAGACTGTTATTAAGTATTACTTTGAAGTCCTTATCAGAAGTATAGCTTGTCCTCCTAACTTTAGGGTCATCCAGATTCAAATGTTGAAGCTCGGCTTGGATGCTGTCGATTGTCAACTAAGTCAAGTGCTCTTCCTCCAAATTAGAAAGCATGTCAAAAGAGTTTCTTGTGGATACTTTTCCATAAAAGTGTGCAGCTGGGATCGATTTAGTGACCTTTGCAACCATTCCGTCTTCATGAGCATGCTCATTCCCTTTAGGTTGTGTTTGGTTTTGATGGGATAGGGAGGGAAAATGAGCTGAAAATTCAAGTGTTTGCTATTAAAGACATGTCACTGCAAGGTGTCACTGCATGGAGAGATAAGGATGATATGGAGCAATAAAGCGGCAAATGCAGTAACCATCACCCTATTATTACGCATTAACAGCTGGCAATGTGTTTGGTGCTAAGAAGAGTCTTGAACTATTTGATCTTAAAGATATGTTAGTTAGGTTGTTTATTTAAATCTTCAATTTATTTTAAATCTTCAATAAATCTTCTAGTTTGTTTCACCTTTTCCGCTTTAGATATAGCTTGGAGATGGAGTAATATGTTAGGACTCTATTCTCATCTTCTTTTTTCTATTTAAAAGATAGCAGCATTCTTTGTAAATTAAGGAAGAATAGTAGAATAATAAAAAATCAGTTCTCTCCTTCTCTTTTATCAGAATTAAATTGTCTTTATGGTATCAGAGACTGCTGTAAGCTCAGAAATGTCTACTCTTTCACTCAACGTAGCAAGCTTCATTACTCTACGTTTGAACTCAAAAAATTATCCATTATGGAGGGAACAAGCCCTCTCCCTTGCAGAAAGCCAAGATCTGGCTGATCATCTCACCAGTGATCATCCAGAAATAAGCAAACCTGTTTCATCAGGTACAGACACATACACTGAAGATGCAGATGCACAAGCTGCAGCTCTTGTGGCCCAACAAAAGGAATACACTGCCTGGAAGAAGTCTGATAGGCTCCTTCGAGGATGGATCATTGGCTCCCTGTCAGAAGAATCTTTAGGCTTGGTCATAGGATTGAACTCTGCCTATTATGTCTGGGAAGCACTCAAGAATGCCTATGCACAGGACTCACAGGAAAGAGAATTTAATTTAAAACAGCAACTCACATATTTCAGAAAGGATGAGAATGTGAGTATTACTGACCATATCAGGAAATTCAAAGAAATCTGTGACAGTCTGGCCGCCATAGGAAAGCCAATCCCTGACACTGAGAAGGTGTATTTGCTTCTCACCAGTCTTGGACCACAATATGAAACCTTCACCACCACAATGCTGAAGCCCCCACGTCCAACTCACTCTGAATTGGTGTCCCAGTTACAAAGCTTGGATCAAAGGAGAAGCCGGTTCTCCAAATAGACCAGCTATTCAGATATCACACCAGGTTCACATATGGCCTTTTATGGAAACCAGCAGCCCAGAAACAGAAATGATCAAGGCCCCAACAAGTCCAATGCCAGGTTTCAGTCTTCAGGAAGGGGCTTTCAAGCACAGCAAGTGCAAGGGAATGCAGCAAATGGAAAGGCTAATGTCAAGTTTCAAAGGATGACACCTGCTGAAAGGGAATTGTACAAGAATGAAGTCTGTCAATACTGTGGTGTCACTGGACATGCTGCCAAGATCTGTTGGTGGTTGATCAAAAAGAATGTAGAAGATGCAAGCAATCCTAAGCCCTAGCAGCTCTAACTTTGGACAATTCTCTGGTTGAAACTGAATGGACCATGGACACTGGAGCTTCCAACCATATGACAAGCCAATCAGTTATTCTTTCAAATTTTAGAAACTATAAAGGGTCTGACTCTGTCTTGATAGGAGATGGCTCTGCATTACCTATCACAGGCATAGGAGATCTTAAACACACACATCATACTGGAGGTTTAGCAATGCATAATATACTATTGGTCCCTGATTTAAAACAAAATCTAATGTCTGTTAGTCAACTCACTAGACAACATCCTGTGTCATGTAATTTCTCTAATGATGGTTTTTGCATAAAGGAAAAGGAAACTGGACAGGTGCTCAGGACAGGAACACTCAAGGGTGATCTCTACGTTCTTCCCAAGTCTACTGTTGCATTCACTGCTGCCAGAACATCAGCCTCATCTGCAGAGACATGGTATCAGAGACTTGGTCATTCCCAAGTAACAGCTGTCAAATTATTATTTAATAAAGGGGCTATTGATGTTTTAGGAAAAATTAAACTTGATCATGTCTGTGAGAGTTGCCAATTAGGCAAAATGAGTCGTTTGCCTTTTTATTCTTCTGAACATGTGACTAAAGAACCTTTTGATTTGGTGCACTGTGACCTTTGGGGGCCTGCCCCAGTCACATCTTTAAATAAATTTTGTTTCTATGCTTGTTTTGTGGATGATTACTCCAAATATACTTGGCTTTACCCATTAAAACTTAAATCTGATTTTTTTGCTGTTTATATAGCTTTTGAAGCTTTTGTCAAAAAACAATTCAATAAAATAATTAAAATCTTTCATTCTGATGGGGGTGGTGAGTTTGTCAATAATCCCCTTGAGTCTTACTTTCTTAAAACAGGTGTCCTTCATCAAATCTCCTGTCCCCATACTCCTGAACAAACAGGTTATGTTGAAAGAAGACATATGGTTATTAGGGAGCTAGGTTTAACTATGCTTTTCCACAGCAAAACACCCTTATTCCTCTGGTTTGAGGCTTTTGCTACTACTGTCTACCTTATGAATAGGCTTCCCTCTGCTGCTATAAACTCTGACTCTACATATTTCCTTCTCCATAAATCTGAACCTACCTATGACAACCTTAGAATCTTTGGCTGTAGGTGTTATCCTTATACTTGGGACAGAAAGAGGCATAAGTTTGACCCCAAATCCATTCCTTGTGTGTTTGTTGCCTATAGTCCTCAATACAAAGGGTATAAATGCTTCCATCCCCCTACTAGAAAATTCTACATGTCTAGACATGTCATATTTGATGAATCCTTGTTTCCTTATAAGGCAGCTATTCCTCCTCACTTAACTCCCACACATACTTATGCCATGTCCGGCATAGACTCCTGGCTACCCACTAACCCTGTTACCCCATCAGGATTCCCATCCCTAGCCTCAAATTTTGACATTCCCCTTCCATGCTCTTACACTCCTACTCCTCATCCCTCAGTTGACTCCACTCAATCTCCAACTCCACCAGTACCCTCTCCTGCACATCTACCAGCCTCCTCAATATCCACACCTGCATCCAAGGTCTTGCCCCAAAATCTGGTTATACCTGATTTACTAACATCATCACCTACTCCAAGTCCTTCCTCCACCCCCCAGATCACTGCATTGCCTCCATCTGATGCATCTGAAACCCCTAGCAGTTCTGCCCCATCCAGTCCTTCCCATCACCAGCCTAGTCCCTCCCCATACCCCAGTCATTCTTCACCAACAAGTCCATCTCCACCTCCACATCCTTCTCCACCACCTAGTCCATCTCCATCACCTAGTCCATCTCCACCCCCTCCACAACCACACCATCATATGCAAACAAGATCCCAAGCAGGCACAATCAAGCCAAATCCTAAATATGCCCTTACTGTCCACACATATCCAGATATTCCTAGGGAACCTAAAACTGTGAAAACTGCTCTCAAACACCCTGGCTGGACTTCTGCTATGGAAGAAGAATTGAAAGCTCTCCATCACAATAAAACTTGGACTTTTGTTCCTAGGTCTCCCAATATGAATGTCATTGGCTCTAAATGGGGTTTTAAGGCAAAACTCAAACCTAATGGAACCTTAGATAGGCTCAAAGCCAGACTTGTAGCTAAGAGATTTCACCAAATTGATGGCATAGACTATGTGGAAACCTACTCTCCTGTGGTTAGACCTAGCACCATCAGAATGATTCTAACTTTGTCTTTGTTCCATCAGTGGCCAGTTAAACAACTTGATGTTAAAATGCCTTTCTACATGGTAATCTCACTGAAATCATATACATGGAACAACCCCCTGGTTTCTCAGACCCCCAGCTTCCAAGTCATGTCTGTCAACTGCAAAAAGCTCTCTATGGCCTAAAACAAGCTCCAAGGGCTTGGTTTGATCGTTTCAGTAGCTACTTGATATCTTATGGTTTTAAGTGCAGTTTGTCTGACCCCTCTCTTTTTGTTTATCATCATGACCATATCACCATGATTTTGCTGTTGTATGTAGATGATATGTTGTTAACAGGTTCAGACACAATCCAAATTGAGAAGTTCATCACCGGACTCAGTCAAGAATTTGCTATGAAGGATCTAGGACCCATTCACCAGTTTTTAGGTGTGGAAATACATCACCAAGGCAACCAGCTGGTCCTATCACAAAGCCATTATGCCCAGACTTTATTAGAAAGAGCAGACATGGTGGATTGCAAGCCTATCAGTACTCCCTTGGAGGCCAAATTCAAGCCTGTTGCAAACTCACCATTACTTGAAGATCCCACATTCTACAGAAGCCTGGTTGGTGCTCTCCAATATCTCACATTTACACGCCTAGATCTCAGTTTTCCAGTTCAGTTTGTCTCTCAGTTCTTGCAGTCCCCCACAATGCATCATCTCAAGTTTGTCAAGAGATTGCTCAGATATGTTAAAGCAACACTTTCCCATAGCCATGTCCTCTCTACACCGTTATCACTATCCCTAACGGGTTACTCAGATGCGGATTGGGCAGGCTACCCGCTTACAAGAAGGTCTACTATAGGTTATTGCACATTTTTTTGTCCTAACTTAGTTTCATGGTGTGCAAAGAAGCAACACTCAGTCTCAAGGTCCAGCTCAGAGGCGGAATATAGGGCTTTGGCCCACACTTCAGCTGAGCTTACTTGGTTATCTTATATCCTATCAGAATTGAAGGTTCATCTCCCACAAGTTCCCACAATCTATTGTGACAACATGAGTGCTCTCCACATGACGATAAATCCGGTTTTTCATGCCCGAAGTAAACATATTCAACTTGACTACCACTATGTTCGAGAAAAAGTAGCTCAGGGCTCTCTTATTACCAAACATGTACCAGCTTCTCAACAACTTGCAGACATCTTTACAAAACCCTCCACCAAGCCCTCTCTACAATTCATACTTCCCAAACTTTGCCTTCTTCCCAGGCTGCGTTTGAGGGAGGCTATTAAAGACATGTCACCGCAAGGTGTCACCGCATGGAGAGATAAGGATGATATGGAGCAATAAGGCGGCAAATGCGGTAACCATCACCCTATTATTACGCATTAACAAACTGGCTATGTGTTTGGTGCTAAGAAGAGTCTTGAACTATTTGATCTTGAAGATATGTTAGTTAGGTTGTTTATTTAAATCTTCAATAAATCTTTTAGTTTGTTTCACCTTTTCCGCTTTAGATATAGCTTGGAGATGGAGTAATATGTTAGGACTCTATTCTCATCTTCTTTTTCTATTTAAACGATAGCAGCATTCTTTGTAAATTAAGGAAGAATAGTAGAATAATAAAAACATCAGTTCTCTCCTTCTCTTTTATCAGGATTAAATTGCCTTTATTTGCTCCCTGCCTGCTGCATCTTGATGTGCTCCATAACATTTGGGGCAAAGGGGTCCTTCACTTGAGCTGTGGCGTGTGAAACCAAAGAAGGAGGTGAAGCCATAAAAGCAGCTTTTTCCTCATTCTTCATGGTTGTCTGATGATCATGGGCCTGGTTTTTCAGTCTGATTTCGAAGAGCGGGACCAGCTGTTGCATCAGAAATTTGAGTATCACCATATATGCTTGAGAACAACTGCATACTTTTCAAAATTTCGAGAGAATTCCCATCACACGTTGCAGCATTCTCTTGTGCTTGTTTTGACTCTACCACAAAGCTTTCATCAAGCATACTTTCCACCGTTTTTGGCACCCCCCTTACAAGCATCAAAAGCATATATTTCTTTAACCAAAAGATCAGGCTTCAAAGCCTGTTGTTCAGCAGGAACAATCCCTACAGCAGCTTGCTCAATTGAGCTATTGGTATTCCCCAAATGATCAATATCCAGAGTACGTTGTTTTGGCCAATATTCCTTGTACTCCCTCCGTCCCGCAATATAAAGTCTTTTTAACTTTTTTTGGTGTTCCAAAATATAAGTCCTTCTCACATTTCAATACAAGATTAATGCATTGTTTTCACTTTCACACTAAATAATGCAATATTATAAGTCAATCCCAAAAACCAATACACTATTTTGCCTTGAAATATTAAAAAGTAACTTATTTATGATTTTTCTTAATCTGTGTGAAAAGTCCAAAAGGACTTATAATACGGGACGGAGGGAGTATATACTTGGCCCTTGCTTTTGATTATAAGTGTAAAATTCAACATGTTTAACGGTGCAAAATTGTTCTTGGTTATGCCAACAGTAATTACAGTATGAACGTAAAACATTCTCAATTTCAACTGCTTGCCAAAATCCAGATCCGTTTTCACTTTGTATCCATACCCTAGGCGGTAACAAGTCTAGTAAATCAAATTCCACTTGTACCCTTGCAACCGAGGGCCGCTTAAGCTGTTTGGTGGCATTATCAATTCACAGCAGCTTGCTAAAAGTAGAGACCAAGGAGAATATAAATCCCCGATTAACTAAGTGAATCGGTAACATTGGTAAGGATATCCAAAGTGGTATAATTGAGGATTCCCAAACAGTACGGAAATCGGAAGTCCACTTGAGAATTCTCATTGGCTTACCGTTTACATTCCAAATTGATCGAGAGAACAAATGCACATAATCCTCGGGGATTGCAAATCGAAGAAGTGTAAGATTTTTATCTAGTAATCCAACAAGAACCGTACCTTGACAATTTCGGATGGCAATGAATTTGCGAATCAAATCCATGCTTGGTTTCCCTTGGAAGAATTTCCCTACCAGAGTATGTTCAAATTGCGCCGCAAAAGAATCTTTGATCAATTGAGGGATGGTGATTGCCGGTTCGCCCTTGAAGGTTCCATGAAGAAAGCTTGAAGGAGACGGGATTTTCGCCGAGCGGGGAGATTGAGATCGGGAGGAATCATGTGGAGAAGATGCTGAGATTGGGTAATTTTCGTGTGGCTGAGGTACCTTCATTGTGTATAAAATGTTTTACAAAGGAAAAAGATTTGTTCTTAAATTCATTATGTAGCTAATCGGCGATAAGGATAATTTTCTTGGAGATTTTTTCTAATGATAGTAAGGGTAAGGTACATAACCAGATCCTCAAATACTTTTCTTGGAGATTTTTCTTAATGGTAGTAAACCGCAGTACCTTCTTGTACTAACCAGTACCTTCTTGTACTAACCGCTCTTTGAGCATTACTAACCCAAAACAAGGACAATCTCTTAGGGCATTAGCCATAACCGGCTGGATAACTTAGGCTTGATGGCATTTCACCCGTACCAATCTAGTCACAAGCCACCTTTCTTTCGTGAATCGAATCGAATACTTATTTGTTCTTAGACATTGACCTTCGATAAGGAATCTAACATCTAATGCGCGAGGCATGATGTCGCTAGACAAAAGAGGGACATGGAGAATTTTTGGGAGCTAGCTTTAATTTAAGAATATCAATAACGGGGTCTTCTTTCCGTCAGAGCATGCGTACGCCTACTAGTTTTTTTATTCTACTTGTCTTTTAGTAGAATATCAATAGCACTTTTTTCTAGCTCTATTCCCTTTTCGATCGAGGATACTATAATGCTAGTCAAGAGGCTACGTACGCGTTGTGGAATTTAACATAACATACAAAATATATTTGTCGTTGAACAGATCCTAAAATAGATCAATAAATCCTTCAAAAGATAGAACAATAAAATATAAAGTCATGGTATGGGACCTAAGGACCTGTATATGAGTGGCTGAGGGAGAAAATCAACACCAGCAATAAAAGCTGGGAAAAATTCGACACCAATAATGTACTTAATTCGGTGAAGAAGACCTCTGCCTCTTCTGTATTTTCTGATAAATGACAAAGAGAATAGATCGAAATCCTTCCCGACAACGACTTGTGCAAATGTGAAAGATTATTCCTTATTTTCAGTATTTGCGCTAACTTTTATACCGTAACGCTTCCTTTCGGAAGCTATAAGTCCATAAGTGAGAAGACGACATTTGACGGAGAAAAATTGTGGTACATCAGTAGTAGGGTGAGTGGTAAGGTAAGGCTGGGTATGGTAAAATATAGGCTTGAAGGGGGTAGGGTTAGGTAAGATACGGTAGGAAATGGTAGGGTAGGGTAAAGTGGGGTGGTGAGGTAAGGTAAGATGCGGTAAGGTAGGATAGGGTAGGTGCTAGATATACATGAACCCGAATCCGGATCCGATCCATAATTGGATCGTCAGATCTGATTCACAGCACCGATCGAGACACTCGATAATGCACAACGGAAGCTACGAAATAAATTTGCATGCGATTTTACCACGATTTAATTCACATAATAAATTAATTAACTACAAGAAAGTTGAAGATTTACCCAACAGAAGAAGGAGCCGCAATCGACAAAAGAGAAGCCACGGTCTTCCGGATTGTATCTTCAAGCGACGACTGGTGGACGTCAATCCTCATAGTAGAGCCTCCTCGAATATACTTAAGAAAAACCCGATGTTTTTCTTCTCCTAATACTAGAACAAAAAACTAATTTTTCTTTTCTTTTCAACTAAAGTGCCTTTATGTAGTATTGTGTTGGGGGGAACTCTCTTTATATATGAAATTAACTAGTCAAGAGAGAGTTATCATTTTCACAATACAATTACCATTTTCCATAAGGAAAAGATATTTGACATAAAATAAGAGATAATTTTCATAAAATCAATCTCTTATTTTTCCATTAATTATCTAACAAATAAATAAATAATTAATTACACATGTGACATAATCTAGGAAAATTTCTTTTCCTAATTTTCTCACCATGTGTGGCGCCACTTTGCCATTAAAATTAATAGAAAATGTTTTTTTATACATATTATTTACCAAATAAATAATATTCGCATATTCATTAAATAGACCAACTATTTAATTTATTCTTGAGGTTCCACAAAACGAGAAAACACTCGCGTCTTAGGAGCCAACCCGGGGGCCATGGACCTATAACCGCTAGCTACATAAATTGAATAAAATATTCATCGAACGAAATATTTCTACTCAACTTATTAATTTCGGAATTACGCCACCATAAATCGAAACGAACTCTATCGATTATAGATATAACTTATTCTCGAAAAGTCGAGTCAATAAGTGTCCATTGATATAATCATTATATACGTACTAACCCTCCATATACTATCCGTAACGAAGCAGGATTATTTCCGTAAACCTTCTTCATTACATCTTATCCTTATTTACCATTAACCCACTAGTGATCAATTAATTCATAACCAATATGAACTCGGCCGATCGATCAGTTTCTAGGATCAACAAAAGGGGATTGTCTTTCTACTTCCCGTAGGAAGGAATGGATTCCATATCTGTGAGACACACACTCCTCACTCATTCTAAAATAGTGCCAACGTGAAAGTGATTCGGACCGTGCCTCTTAGCAATCCTTAACAAACACATCAAACCCTATCTTGAAACAAGCAGGAGTCTGCAATCACTTCAGAATTAAGGTTAACCCATATATGATCATCTTGTGATTTAATAAGATTTCTCAATCACGGAATTATATGAGAAATGCAAATTAAATCGGTCCAGTCCTATATGACTAACATCGTGTTTGGTTCTCATGGTTGTGTTCATTTTGGCCATGAATCACCCTTGGTTTCAGAAAGTGCGTTAGAGTATTCAAGCCACTGAACTCTCACAGAAGTGGCCCTACTTCACACTTACATAGGCGATCTCTTATCAAGAGTATTCCGCCATACCCCACTTGAATTAACCAAGCTATAGGAATCATTAAAAGTTTTCACTTAACCTTATATCACTGGCAGATAACACTTTTATTCACAGAATAGGTAAGTGTTCACTGAACCTTCGTAACCTAGTTGTCTTATTGAACATCTTGGGATCTCCAGTCAACATGGTTGGGTTACCATTACAAAGTTTCTTTCGTAATGGGCATCAGTCCCATTCCAGTTGTCAATTTTGACATCTGGTCTCTAGATAAACCTTTAATAAGCAGATCTACAAGATTCTCTTTCGATTTTTTCATAATCGATGGAAATCACATCATTAGAGATCATTTGTTTAATGGTATTGTGTATGCGAAATTTTTGTCGAGACTTACCATTATACATGCTATTTGGTGCCCAAAGCATATAGCCGGCTGGCTTATTGCTATATAACAGCAATAGATTAAGTCCAACATGGAATATCCTCCAAGAAATACCAAAGCATTTTGGTTATTCCCCTTATTTATGTAATGCGATAAACTCTGCTTCTATCAATAAACGAGTTATGCACCTTTGTTTAGAGAATTTTCATGACACAACAACATCACATATACACTGGTCGATTTGGAATCTTTGGTATTAGATATCCAATTTTGATCACAACATCCTTCCAATGCTGATGAATATCTCGTATACCGTAATCTTAGATTCATTGAAACTGTTGGTCCATTGAATAGGCTTTGGTTAAGTTTAGAGGGGGGGGGGTGGTGAATAAACTTAACACTTAAAACTTTTGGAGTTAACAAACTCAGCAATGTCGCCTGCCGCTCGGTGACTTCTCGATAGCTCGGTCTACCGACCACACGATAGTCCGCGACGCTTGATATTACTGGATTTGTTGCAGTGGAATATATTTAGTTTAAGCCTTGTTACTTGTTGTTAAAAGAATGATACTAAGTATTAGATACTCAGTAGTGTAAATGTGTGATTCAGTTGCTAGTTTCAATAGGTTGATGTGTTCAGTATACTAAATGCAGAAAGTAAGTAGGCAATTTTTATAGTGGTTCCAGGTGGTGTAATCCTGTCAGTCCACTCTTCTCCTGTGATGTTGGAGGAAATTCACTAGAGATCTTTGAGGTTGCAGTTACAAAAATCCCTAAGCTGTCTGTCCTTCACCAATAACTATGGCTTCACAAACTGAACACTTGAAACAGGTAGAATTGCCGCTCCAAAGTATTCCATTGGTCCTTGAAGGGTAGGATTGCCTCTTCACCCGCTCCACCACAAACAATAGCTCTTGACACCTAAGTGCTTCTCTGTCTTCAGTAGGTTTTTGTAAAATAAAGTTTGAATCAAGTGAATGATTCAGCAGTCATCAGCTTGATCAGGATGAAATGATCAGCAGCTTGAAGTCTTCAAGTGTGTATACTTGATGTAACTTGATAGCAGATTACACTTGAAGATATTTCTTGATCGATCAAAAGCTCTATGTATGTCAGCAGGGTGATTTTCTTGATCAGAAATTTGATAGCTTTTAGTAGATTATTTGTTTTTCATCACTTGTATCTGAATCAGGAGTCATCTATTTATAGGTGAGAATCTTGTGACTTATGTTTGAATTTCAAACATAGCCGTTTCAGATTTGTCTCCATCTTGACTTGCTTTCTCGTCTCTCGTATTCATAGTACGACACTTTGTCGGTTGCTTTTTTTCGGTTTTCGTATGTCCACCACCCTTTGACTTATGTCCATTGGTTAATCCTCTGAATCTTTCCAACGTTCTTTTTATCTTGGCCATTGATTTGTTGACAATATCAAGGCTTGTAATCCATCATTATCCTTGTAATCTTCCAATGTAAGCCTTGATTAAATCGAGAAATATACTTAGCAAATATTTGAAGTATGACTGTTTGCTAATGTACACATTTCTCAGCAAGTCTAAGTCTGATGTGTTTTAACAACACATCAGCTGACTTCTTCTCATCTAACTTTTTATTGTGAAGTTAGAGTACACCATTTTGAACATAACTAAGTTCCAGTCACCACTTAATATATGGAACTTAGACTTTGTACACAAGGTGTATGTAATCGGTTTAGGTCATCACAGACTTCCCTAAATTCTGATTCCATATCCTTGACTTTAAATACTAAGTTTGATCCCTTAGCCTTCAATAACTGAGTTTGTACCCTTAGCCTTCAGTCTTCAATTGGTTCCTAGACACTCTACTGACCTAGTTACCCTACTGATCTAGACAGGTCTGCTGATACAGTCAGCTGACCTAATTACAGTGCTTGTTTGATCAAACATATACAAAGATCAAACTCTAAAAAATCTATACATTTGATCTAGACATCTTTTTTGCCTTTTCTCTATAACAGCTAGTCTGACACACATCATTAAAACTTAAAATATGTCCAACAATTTTCCTCTTTTTAGTGATGATGCCAATACCCTCCTTACAGCAAAGCAAAAAGATAAAAACACAAACAGAACAAATTCAGTCATCTTTCATTAAAATCATATTTGTTCAACATTATTACAAACTAGAATCAAAAATGTAAAACAAGCAGTGTAAGTGTGCTGATCTAGTTTTTGTTTTTGTCCTGCTCTTGTTTCTCTTGAAACTCCTTGATTTACCTTATTATATCTTGCATCCACTGATTTTCTATTGTGGAGAAATCAACCCAAGTATGTAGCTGTTTCCACCATTTCCATGCTTCTGGTAGGGCTAACCTAAAAGAGTGAACACTGAAGCCCCGTCTCATGTAGAAAAGTTTAAACTCCTACAGTGAATCCCTTGCTGACTGAGCTCCCAATCTTTGACCTCTTCCACCTCTTCCTCCTCTTCCACCTCTAGAAGAAGCTCTCATTGCCTTGACCCTTGTTTCCTAAAATTTTAGTCCCAAGAAGGAATTGAGTCCTTCCTGAAATCCCATGTCATGATAGGGTCTCTTCTTTCCATAGTATAGCTTCTTATATTCTTTCAGGAGGTCATCAGTCATCTGAATCCTGCCAGGTGCAGGTTTCCTGAACTCATTTATTTCATCCTCCCACTTCTTCTTTGCAAAAATCCTTGCAGCTTCCTTTGCTTCTGTTGTAAGGCCCTATTCCCCTTTATTGACATCATCAACAAACCGGGACAGTAGACCATGAACACTTTCTTGTGTAATCACTAAGTTTGCAAGTTGACCTTCCATTATCTCAGTTCTTGTGTCAAATGTAGTGATTCTTCATTCAATTGTTTGTTCCAACAGATTAATCCTCTCAGTAACCTTAGGATCAAGGTTAGCAGGTTGAGGTGCTTCAGCAGGTTTGGGTGCCTCAACAAGCTTGTCCAGCTTCTTGTGTAAAGAGTCAAGTTGTTCGGTCAAATGCTTGTCTTTGCTTGCTGTGGTGGTCTTGATACCTCTTACATCTCTGATTAAATCATTGATAGCAAATTGAGCAGATGTAATGTTGGAAACAACTATCTCAGTAGTTCTTCCTCTATTTTCCACAAGATTCATCAAATCTTCAAATCTATGTTCTTGTCTATTCAGTTGAGTCCTTAGCTGTTCAATATCAGTCCTTACAGCTCTCAACTCTTTTAAAACATGTGCTAGTACTGCACCAGCCATACCTCCAGCCATTTGTCCAGCAAAATCATCAGCAGGCTCTTCAACATTATAGTTTGCCCTTGGTATGCTGACAACCATGGCTCTTGTCCTGTCCCATTTAGTAGGTTCAGGACCTTCCTCAATCACATCTCCAAAAATATCTTCCAAAATAGGATCTTGTGCAGGTTGAGGTTCCAAAACATGTGCCTCCTCAAAAATTGGTACATGTGCCTGTGTGAGGTTCATCAACAACTGTTCTTCCTCAGGTATTTGGAATTCCTCATCACTAAAGTCATAGTCCAACAGCTATTCATCCTCATTAACAACAGTCTGCTGACTATCTTTATTTTCAATAGCCTTGACTTCAATGGCCTATACTGCAATAACAGGTTCTTCAACAACCTGTCCTACAACAATCTCTTCAGAATGTGCAGGGGATTCCTCCAATCCCATCAATGGTTCCAACCTTTGTCCTAACACTGTTTGTTCCTCAGTAATTAGGACCCTCAGTTCCGACTTGTATTCAGGTGTTGTTTGTAACTCAGCAACCTGAACCACCTCTTCAACAAAGACATGAGGAAACACAACCAAGTTTTCCTCTAAACCTCCTCTAGCATCAGCAACCTTCTGTAAGATATCAGCAGCTTGAGATAATGTTTCTTAGTGTCAAACCACTCCTGATACTGAGATGAGTCCTCTAAATTTATATCAGCTTCTTCAAACATAACAATATAAAAAATGGTAGATATTATGCCTCTTCCAGGGATGTTGCTACAACAAGCTATATATCCAGATCTTCATTGAAGACAGTTCCTAGCTCTTCATTTACCATGTCAGTCTGCTGATCTTCAATAGACTTGACACCTTCAGCAGGCTGACCTACCACATGTTCAGTGGACTCTGGTCCAGCTTCTCCAATTGATCTTTCTTTAGCCACTCCACTGGACTCCCCAGGAACATAGGATGATCATCATCAGATGAAGCTGAGTCATCACTATCAGGTGTGTACTTGGGATCCTTGAACATGATTTTTGCACTTTGATTTCCTTCTTCCATTAGCTCCATCAGCCGTATTTGCAGCATGGTTGTGTCAACCAATTCCAGTAGGCTTTCCACTCCCAACTGATCAAAAGCCCACTCTTCAAATCCACTCATTGGTTCATCAAGCTGGTTTTTGTCTCTTATAGAATCCAAACTTCCATTGAAAATATTTTTGCACTCTCCTGAAGTTGGGATCTACTTTCTCTTTCTTTGATTTCTTTTCCTCCTTTCATATGGCATTGCGGGCTTTCTTGGAGCTGGTTGTTCAACTTGTTGTCCTCCAAAGGTCTCAACAAGATGAGTCAATGTATCTATAGCAGATACAAATAGGTCAGTAGGTTCATCAGGTTGTACATTTGTCCCTACTACCTCCAACTATTCAACACTTGGTCCCCCCTGACTCATATGCACATCAGCAGGGTCTGTAGTAGTGTGTTCTTCCCCCTGAGTTGTAGCATCCACAACAGGGTCTTGAACAGGTTCAACACTTTCCACAACAGGCTCAGGTTTCAGCAGTGTGTTGTGGTTCTTCAATCTGTTGCTCAACAATGACATCAGCAACCTCAATAGGCTTAGCAGCCTCTTCTTCTACTTCTCTTTGGTCCTCCAGGACCCTTCACTCTTTGCCTTTACCATGAACTCTCATTTTTGCAACCTGTTTCCTTCTTTTTGCAGGTTGTTCTTGAATTTCAGCAGCTTTCCTCTTTCTTTGACCTTCTTTTATCTGTTGTTCTCTCAAAATCTCAGCAGCAATATTCTTCCTTGTAACTTCAGTAGGCTCAGTAGTCTCAACATCAACTGAAACATCAGTAGACTCAGCAATGTCTACTGGTTGCTGCCATGTCTTCTTAGGCTTTAAAAGCTCATTGATCTTTCTTGTATCACTAGCCTTTCTTTTCTCAGCAGCCTTCTTAGATGCATCAGGTTGTGTAACTTGCTTAATCTGCTCACCACCATCATTACCATCTCCATCATTATCACTTTCAGTTTCCTCATCATCATCTTCCAAACTAGGAATAGGATCATTTATTTCTGGTTTATATCTAGATTTGTTGATCTTTGCAGGTGCAACACCAGCAATCTTCAGATGGGTCAGCAGGGCCTGTATCATCAAACCCAGGCGCTTGGTCTTGGACTTCCTTGTTCCATCTCTAACCTCAGTCACAACCTTTTTCATATATTGAACAAAGAATTCGGCCCAATCAAGTCTCATACTTTTGCACATGATTATCAGCATGTCAATCTTTGGTCCGAGAGAGTATCAAGACTTCCACTAAATCCAAAAATGTTCTTTGCAATTATCTTGCTCAGTAGATTGTACTCCAATATGATATGCTTCACATTGATATTCAGTATTGATGGTATGGACTTGTTTGTCTTGATTGAATCAACAAAGTCCAGTCTTGCTTAGCTGCATAGATTCAGGATTTGTAGGAGCACCATTTCCATGTCCAAATCCGAATACTTCCCTCAGTAGATTTGAAATGATTTCAATCTGCTGAGCATTTACAGTGGTAGTAAATGCCTCTGTATCATGATTTATCACTATGTTCTTTCAGAAATTAACAACATTAGTGTATGAGATGCTGTCTAATCTCGTATTTAGAACATCCTCCAGTCCTTCATATCTCCTTATCCTTCTACCAATGTTGATGGCTAATTCTGTCTTGTTAGCATCAGTAACAAAGCCTCTAACACTTTGGCTTGTTCCAATATGAACATCTCCTTTATCCGCCATTGAAGAAATTTGAAAAAGATGAAGAAGAAAGCTTGCAAATCTGTGTTCACACTGTGTATTCTCAGAGAAAATCGATCAGAAACTGTAAGCATCATCTCTGTGTATGTTTGTATATATAAGGAAGTGCAGTGGGTGGTAAAACTGTCAGGAAAGTATTGTACACGTACTGTAGCATTTAACCACGATTAAGGTTGGAATAAATGTGATGTTGCCACGTGTCCCACTAACTTATCCCATAAAGAGTTGTAACCGTTGGATATTGTAACCGCAGTTATAAAGGATAAGAATAATATCCAATTACTGTTGACTTTCATTTAAGTTTGACTATCTTGTAACGTATACTCCAGCAGACTTGATTTTCAGCAGAGTTCACTCAGCAGCCTGTTGACAAAGATGGCTCAACAGCCTCTTGACAAATTACTCTACTGATCTTTAAACACTCTAGTTTTGTCCAACTGATAATACAAGATGAAGTTTAACACCAATGACTGATCTGTCAAGTGAGCTCACCCAACAGGACAAAGACCAATCCCCTTGGCAACTTTATTTGCTCAATTGTCCAAACTTATTTAAGTACATGGAATTGTTGATACCAATGACTAGTCGGCCAAGTGAGCTCACCCAACAGGGCAAAGACTAATCCCCTTGGTGAATTCCAGTGCACCGCTGATCAATAAAATATCAGTCAACTTTTATGATGCCAAGTTCATTTCTTAACTTAGCAAACCTTTCACTATCCAATGGTTTTGTAAATATATCTTTCTTCTCAAGATTGATCTCACATCAATGTGCTTGGTTCTTGAGTGCAAGACAGGTTCTCGGTGATTGCCACCACACATCTTTCTTCCCTCAATTATTGTCTTAACCATAATCTTTATGCACGACAACTTCTTATTCAAAATGATTGATATTGAATTTTGTTTCTCAACCAGAAACAAGTTCTTGCATCCCGCATAATCGAATCTGAGTAGGATATAACTTTGAAGCTTCCATCTTTTGAATACCATATCCCTACTCCCAAAGTCTCTTTTAGATACTTGATAATCCTTTTGACTGCATCTAAGTGACTTTCCTTTGGTTTAGATTGAAATATTGCACAAACACCTACAACAAAGGATATATCGAATCCCGTCGGCAGTGAGGTACAAAGATCGCCTATCATCCTTCTGTATAAAGTCTGATCAACATCTTTGCCTTTTTTGTCTTTATCCAATCTGATGTTGGTACTCATAGGAGTTGATACCTTGCTGCTATTTTCCATGCCAAACTTCTTCAGCAACTCCTTGGTATATTTAGTTTGATGAATGAAGATTCCATCTTTCATTTGTTTGACTTGTAATCCCACGAAGTAGTTCATCTCTCCCATCATACTCATTTGGAACTTGCTTTTCATGAGATTAGCAAACTTTTCACATAGCAATTCATTTTCAGAACCAAAAATTATGTCATCAACATAAATCTGTACCAGCAGGGTGTTGTCCCCTTCATTGATTCTGAAAAGATTCTTGTCAATGATATCTTTGGTAAAACCATTGTCTACCAAGAATTGAGATAAGGTTTCATACCATGCTATTGGTGCTTGTTTCAATCCATAAAGTGCCTTGTTGAGTCTGTACACTTTATCTTCTTGATCTTTAACTTCAAAACCAGGAGGTTGCTGGACATAAACCTCTTCTTCCAGAATGCCATTCAAGAATGCACTTTTGACATCCATTTGATATACTTTGAAGTTTTTATAAGCAGCATATGCCAAGAATAATCTTATAGCTTCCAATCTTGCAACTGGGGCATATGTCTCATCAAAGTCTATTCCTTCAGCTTGAGAATAGCCTTTTGCCATTAGTCTGGCCTTGTTCCTTACAATGGTACCAGATTCATCCAATTTGTTTTTGTATACCCATTTAGTTCCAATTATATTTGCATGACTATGCCTTTCCACTAGTGTCCAAACTTGGTTTCTTTCAAACTCATTCAATTCTTCTTGCATAGCGATTATCCAATCTGGATCAGCTATTGCTTCTTCAACAACTTTAGGCTCCATTTGAGATAGAAAACAAGTAAACATTGCTTCTAATTGTCTACTAGTCCTTACACATTGCTGTATATTGCCAATTACTTGTTCAGCAGGGTGATTCTTCAACCATTGTAAATCATGATTTGTTTGATTTACAAGAGCTTCATCTTCAGTAGGCTCTGCTGTTGCTTCAGTAAGGGGTTCAGCAGATCCTTGAACTGCATCTGTTGTTTCATCAATAGTGTTACCAGCAGGTTCTTCAGCAGGGGCAGAGTCAGAAACTTTTAAGTCATTTATCTTTTCCAAAACATCAACAAATTCTGGATCAGTAACTTGAAGATTTTCAGCAGGTTTTGAAACTTCATCTTCCATTCCAGTGAACTTTGGTTAATCAAATACAACATGTATTGATTCTTCATGTTTCAAAGTTCTTTTGTTCAATACCCTGAATGCCTTGCTGACTGAAGAATATCCCAAGAAAATTCCTTCATCTGGTTTTGGTTGGAATGTCTTCAATTGCTCCTTATGATTTAAAATAAAGCACTTGCTTCCAAATGGATGGAAATATGATATATTTGGTTTTTGTCGCAGTGAGGTACAGCAGTGAGGTACAGCAGACTGCCTATCTTCCTTCTGTATAAAGTCTGATCAACATCTTTGCCTTTTTTGTCTTTATCCAATCTGATGTTGGTACTCATAGGAGTTGATACCTTGGTGCTATTTTCCATGCCAAACTTCTTCAGCAACTCCTTGGTATATTTAGTTTGATGAATGAAGATTCCATCTTTCATTTGTTTGACTTGTAATCCCACGAAGTAGTTCATCTCTCCCATCATACTCATTTGGAACTTGCTTTTCATGAGATTAGCAAACTTTTCACATAGCAATTCATTTTCGAACCAAAAATTATGTCATCAACATAAATGTGCCCGCATTGTCCCCTTCATTGATTCTGAAAAGAGTCTTGTCAATGGTACCTTTGGTAAAACCATTGTCTACCAAGAAATGAGATAAGGTTTCATACCATGCTCTTGGTTATTGTTTCAATCCATAAAGTGCCTTGTTGAGTCTGTACACTTTATCTTCTTGATCTTAAACTTCAAAACCAGGAGGTTGCTGAACATAAACCTCTTCTTCCAGAATGCCATTCAAGAATGCACTTTTGACATCCATATGATATACTTTGAAGTTTTTATAAGCAGCATATGCCAAAAATAATCTTATAGCTTTCAATCTTGCAATTGGGCATATGTCTCATCAAAGTCTATTCATTCAGCTTGAGAATAGCCTTTTGCCACTAGTCTGGCCTTTTTCCTTACAATGGTACCAGATTCATCCAATTTATTTATGTATACCCATTTAGTTCCAATTATATTTGCATGGCTAGGCCTTTCCACTAGTGTCCAAACTTGGTTTCTTTCAAACTCATTCAATTCTTCTTGCATAGCAATTATCCAATCTGGATCAGCTATTGCTTCTTCAACAACTTTAGGCTCCATTTGAGATAGAAAACAAGTAAACATTGCTTCTAATTGTCTTCTAGTTCTTACACCTTGTTGTATATTGCCAATTACTTGTTCAGCAGGGTGGTCCTTCAACCATTGTAAATCATGATTTGTTTGATTTACAGGAGCTTCATCTTTAGTAGGCTCTGCTATTGCTTTAGTAGGGGGTTCAGCAGATCCTTGAACTGCATCTGTTGTTGCATCAGTAGTGTTACCGCAGGTTCTTCAGCAGGGGCAGAGTCAGAAACTTTTAAGTCATTTATCTTTTCCAAAACATCAACAAATTTTGGATCGGTAACTTAGAGATTTTCAGCAGGTTCTGAAACTTCATCTTCCATTCCAGTGAACTTTGGTTCATCAAATACAACATGTATTGATTCTTCATGTTTCAATGTTCTTTTGTTCAATACCCTGAATGCCTTGCTGACTGAAGAAAATCCCAAGAAAATTCCTTCATCTTATTTTGGTTGGAATGTCTTCAATTGCTCCTTATGATTTAAAATAAAACACTTGCTTCCAAATGGATGGAAATATGATATATTTGGTTTTCTTCCATTCCATATCTCATAAGGTGTCTTCAGCAGCTTCTTGTTAACTGAGGTCCTATTTTGTGTATAGCATGCTATATTGATTGCTTCAGCCCAAATATCATTCAGGTAATAATGCTTCACAAATCATAGTCCTCCCAGCTTCTTTCAAGGTCCTGTTTCATCTCTCAGCAACTCCATTTTGCTAAGGTGTACCAACAGCTGCTAATTGATGCAACACACAATTTTGTTCACAATATTCTCTTATGAATTTATTGAGAAACTCAGTACCCTTGTCTAATATGATTTTCACTAATGTCAAACTTTTCTCATTTTGCAATCTCTTCAAAAGTTCAGGCATCTTTTGAAGTGTTTCACTTTTCTTATTCATAAATACTACCCAAGTGTATCTAGAATAATCATCTACAACTACCAGAGTGTACTTCTTTCCTGTTACACTTGTTGGTGTTACTGGTCCAAATAAATCCATGTGCATTAGCTCCAAAACTCTTTTTGTTGATTGCTTAGTCTTTGATTTGAAGCTTGACTTTGTTTGTTTACCTTGCTGACATGCATCACATATAGCATCCTTTTTGAATGTGATCTCAGGCAAACCAATCACCAACTTCTTTTTCACCAATTGATTGATATCATCAAAATTGAGATGATTCAACTTCTTATGCCACAACCAATTTAGTTCTGACTTGGTATGCACAATCAGGAAGGTTTCTGGAACAGCAGTAGACCAATCCACAACATACATGTTTTGTTGTCTTCTTCCAGCCAACACAACTTGTTCACCTCTTTCACTGATGACAATACAGTTGCCTTTGTCAAAAGTGACCTTGTAACCCATGTCACAAAATTGTTGAGTGATCAGTAGGTTGTAGTCCAGTCCTTCCACAAATGCAACATTCCGATTGTTAATCCATTCCTCATTAGTGTTCCATATCCTCTTGTGTATCATGGTGTGTTCTTGTTGCCAAAATTCACTCTTGGACCATCCTTTGCCACAAAATTTGTCAAACAGTGCTTATTCTTTGTCATATGCCTGGAACATCCACTGTCAAAGTACCAGACACCCTACAAAACAAAGTTAATGTATTTTAGGTACCCAAAATTGTTTGGGTCCATAGTGGTCAGTGGTAAGCATGACCCTTGGCAAATTTCCATAAGGTCTTCTTTGAAAATCATTACACTTTTTTTCATATATGTTTCCTACATTTCCATAAGATCTAACATTTGGTTGTGTAGGATTCACATATGCTTTCTAGCCTTTTGGTACATAATGCTGTTTGAAGTGATTTCTATTGTTAGAGGCACTAGCATAACCATGAGTTTGTTGTCTGTTAGGATCAGCCCTGTAATATGGAGTCTGCTAAGGTCTCTGCTAAGGTCTTGAATAAGTCCTCTGCTGATCCCATTGCTTAGGTTTTACTCTAGCATTATGATTATGACTATTGTTTCTAGCAGTAGGGGCAGGAATATTCCAGTCATCATCAGTAGGGAACAATCTACCTTTCCCCCCTGAGATAAGTATCCCTAGAATGATTAACAATTTTAGGTTTAGGATTCTTATCCTTGGAATATTTCTGATTTTTTCCTTTTTATGGTCCAGCAGACTTAGCTTCAGGTCTGCTATCAGCAGGTCTAGAAGGTCCAGAAGTCCTATTCTTGGATTTACCCCTTTTGTTAGGTACTTTTGACCTTTTAGGCTTTTGATTTTGCTTCTTTGAAGTCTTCTCAGTAGGCTTTACTGCCTCAGCAAACCCTTTTGGTAGTTGGATCTTATGCAGGCACAAACTTAGGACCTATTCTGGTACTAGGTTCAGTAACCTTACTGGATCCACTCTTAGTAGATTGTTGAGTTCCAAATCCAAGGCTTGTTCTATCACCATAAGGCTTTCCAGATTTGAATGCAGTGGTGGAACTAGATTGTTCAGCAGATTCAGCAGCTACTGAATGTACATCAGACTTATGTTGATTCTGTTCAAAATATTTTTCATTTCCTTTGAGAGTTCTTAATTCAGCCTTTAACCTTTCAACTTCTGCTTGAAGAGCTTCTTTTTCAACCTTCACAATCTCATAACCAGATTGTATTTTCCTCAGTTGATTAAGGATGACATCCAAAGTTTCTTCATTGTCAGAATTCTTAGGATTTGAACCACAAGTAGATTCACAATCACTTTCAGCAGGAGTATTTATAGATACAAAGTTGTATACCTCCTCAGTCTCATCCATATTTGCCATTAATGCATAATCATCCATATCAGCAACAAGGTCAGTATCATCAGATTCATTTCCCTTTTCTGATTCAACTTCATAGCCTGATTATTCATCAGCAACCATTGCTTTCTTGCCAGGTCTTCTTTGCCGATTCTTGTTCTTTAGTAGGTCCGGACAATCGGTCTAAAATGTCCCGGTTTCTTGCGGTTGAAGCACGGATAATCGTGTTCCTTTTTCTCGTTTAAGGTCGGGACGATCGGGTTTGAAGTGTCCTGGTTTCTTGCAATGAAAACACAAATAATCATTATCTTTCTTGGATTCTTCCTTCTTCTTTTCACTTGATTTCTTTGTGAAATTCCTTGGAGAACCCCTTCCCGTTTTCATCATTGTGATCTTCTTGCTCAGTAAGGCCATTTTCTCTTGCATCTCATCCAGTAGATCATCTTGACCACCTGATGATTCTTCTTTATGTGCAGCAGCCAATGCAATAGTCTTTGGTTCTTCTTTTTCAGTCTCAGGAACAAGTTTCTTACTGAATTCATATGCCTTGAGATCTAAAACAATTTGAAGGTATCTTCTTCATGTAGACTCCTGGATTCTTCTATGGCTGTAACTTTCATCTCTCAAACCTCCTTTGCAGGTAGGGCTTCTAAGATTCTTGTATTGATCTCTTCTTTTGTATAAATTACATTCAGCAGGGTGAGTTCATCCGTGATAGCATTGAATCTTGACTCCATTTGCTCAATGGTTTCATTTTATTTCATGTTGAAATCTTGGAACATTCTTTTGGTTACACTGACTTTGTTTTTCTTTATAGCATCGGTGCCTTCACGGATAAGTTGTAATTTTTCCCAAAGTTCCTTTGCGCTTTGCAATCCTTCACTTTCATGTACATATTGCTATCCAAGGTTCGTATATGATATCAATAGCAATATTGTTGAGGTTTGCTCTTTTTATCTTCAACACCCCACTCTTTTTTTGGCTTTGGAACATACCGAGTTTCACGCCCTACGCTTATGGCCTTAGTGATCTCCGGTGGTCCATCACCAAGACATCCATCATCTCATCATGTGTTGCAAATAGATAAGCCCGCATACGACGTTTATACTTATCAAAACGATCTAAGGAACATATCAACATAGTCCTAGCATACCGGTTTTATCCATGATGCAAAAATTTGAAAATCAGAAACTTGAAAAAGTTTTCAAAGTATTTTCACAAGCACAACAAGTAGGATTACTTCAGAATAAAAGCACTGCTCCGAACCAATTGTTGGTCCGTTGAAAAGGCTTTGGTCAAGTTTAGGGGGGTGAATAAACTTAACACGTAAAACTTTTGGAGTTAACAAACTCAGCAATGTCGGTCCCGCCGACTTCTCGCAGTCCGCGACTTCTCGGTAGTCCGCGACGGTTGATATTACTGGATTTGTTGCAACGGAATATATTAGTTTAAGCCTTGTTACTTGTTGTTAAAAGAATGATACTAAGTATTAGATAATCGAGTGTAAATGTGTGATTCATTGCTAGTTTCGGTAGGTTGATGTGTTCGGTATACTAAATGTAGAAAGTAAATGCGAAAGTAAGTAGGCAATTTTTATAGTGGTTCCAGGTGGTGTACAAAAATCCCTATCGCTCGTCCGTCCTTCACCAATAACTATGGCTTCAAGAACCGAACACTTGAAACGGTAGAATTGTCGCTCCAAAGTATTCCACTTTGGTCCTTGAAGGATAGGATTGCCTCCTCACCACTCCACCACAAACAACAGCTTCTTGACACCTAAGTGCTTCTCTCGTCTTCGGCGGGTTTCTTGTAAAATAAAGTTTGAATCAAGTGAATGATTCAGCAGTCATCAGCTTGATCAGGATGAAATGATCAGCAGCTTGAAGTCTTCAAGTGTGTATACTTGATGTAACTTGATAGCAGGTTACACTTGAAGATATTTCTTGATCACTCAATTAAAGCTCTATGTATGTCAGCATGGTGATTTTCTTGATCAGAAATTTGATAGCTTTTAGTAGATTATTTGTTTTTGATCACTTGTATCTGAATCAGGAGTCTTCTATTTATAGGTGAGAATCATGTGACTTATGTTTGAATTTAAAACATAGCCATTTCAGATTTGTCTCCATCTTGAATTGCTTTCTGTCTCTGTTCATAGTACTGACACTGTTAGTTTGCTTTTTGTCAGATTTCAGTGTGTCCACCCTTTGACTTATGTCCATTGGTTAATCCTCTGAATCTTTCCAACGTTCTTTTTATCTTGGCCATTGATTTGTTGACAATATCAAGGCTTGTAACCCATCCTTATTCTTGTAATATTCCAATGTAAGCCTTGATTAAATTGAGAAATATACTCAGCAAATATTTGAAGTATGACAGTCTGCTGATGTACATATTTCTCAGCAAGTCTAAGTCTAGTGTGTTTTAACAACACATCAGCTGACTTCTTCTCATCTAACTTTTTATTGTGAAGTTAGAGTACACCATTTTGAACATAACTAAGTTCCAGTCACCGCTTAATATATGGAACTTAGACCATGTACACAAGGTGTATGTAATCAGTTTAGGTCATCACAGACTTCCTTAAATTCTGATTCCATATCCTTGACTTTAAATACTAAGTTTGATCCCTTAGCCATCAATAACTGAGTTTGTACCCTCGGCTTTCGCCTTCGGCGGGTTCCTAGACACTCTATCGACCTAGTTACCCTACTGATCTAGACAGGTCTGCTGATACAGTCGGCTGACCTAATTACTGTGCTTGTTTGATCAAACCTATACAAAGATCAAACTCTAATAAATCTATACATTTGATCTAGACATCTTTTTGCCTTTGCTCTATAACACCTAGTGTAGCACTCATCATTAAAACTTAAAACATGTCCAACAGAAACCTTTGCGTACCTCAATACTGATGATCTTGATTCAAATGGTGAGAATAACCTTGTTGTTGTAGCCTTTGACCCAATTTAAGATCCATGATTGCCTTCTCCATTGATTCCATTTGTGCCATCATCAAGTTTTGTTGATCTATTTCTATAGTCTCAACTACCTTCTATTGAGGCTTGCCCTTATCCCATTGCCTATTGTTATCAGTAATCCTCTCAATAGTGGCATACATAATCGGGGCTGTCAAGCTCATTATAGATCCTTCACTTGCCAAGTCCAAGACATTTCTTGCATCATCCCTCAATCCGTAATAAAAGATTAGCATTTGTGACCATATCTCATACCCATGATGTGGACATTTTCTTAGCAAAGCCTTCATTCGGTCCCATGCTTCATAAAGTCGTTCACCCGGCTGTTGGGAAAAGTTTGAGATCTCAGCCCGGATCTCCATTTTTTTATGGAGTGTGAAATAGTACGATAAGAAAGCCGAAGTCAAGTCTCCCACGTATGCAATGAATCATGAGCTTGAGAGTCTAACCAATCAATAGCACTATCTCTCAATGCAAAAGGGAATATCCTCAATCGGATTGCATCATCACTTGCCCCACATATCTTCATTGTCCCGTAGACATTTGTGAACCACATCAAAAACTGATATGGATCCTCTCTCAGTTCCATAGAAGAGCGCATGCTCTTTTATCAAATTCCACACATATGGTTTGATCTCAAAGTCACTTGCATCAATAAGAGGTAAGCGAATGGCATTATGCATAAATCTTGCACGTGGCATGAAATAATCTTTAAGTAATCGGCCTTGGCCTTGAATTGAAGCTTGTTGAATTGGGACTTGTGATACTTGGGAGATTGGCATGTGGTTAATGTTGTGGAATTGGTTGAAAATTGGTTGAGGTACTTGAGCTTGGAACATAGATTGCTCATTAGTAAATTCCATGACGAGTTTAGATCATAAACTGCACAAACTCAAACAACAAGAAAACAATAAAATAAAAACAACCTAAGCCTAAGTCTTCCAATGACCTAAAAGATATCGATTAATTCCCCGGAAACGGCGCCAAAAATTCGTGATGGCCAAAATAGTGACGGTCCAACTTTGACCGTGTTGGTCCCAGAGAAGGGTAAAACTATAGTCAGAGGGGGGGTGAATGACTATAGTGGAGTTTCAAAAACTTTTCTTATATTTAAAAGCTTTTAGGCAGCGGATTAGTCCCTTCTTACTAAGTTATTTCAAGGTAGTTTAAGCAATCATAAATATATGATATAATATAAGCAATTAAATGAATGCAGTAAGGTAAATTGCAGAAAGTAAATTGACACAAGGATTATAGTGGTTCAGGGTGGTGTAATCCCTTAATCCACTCTTCTCATGTGATGATCGGAGGAATTCACTATCGTTTTCACAGATACAATAGTACGATTGTCCTTGACTTCACAAGCTTCACAATCTACAAGACTATCACTCCTTGACTGCAACAGCTTCAGTGACTCGGTCTCTTTCACTGCTCCTTGGGATCAAATCCTTCAGCAGCTATCACAAACACAACTCCGTCTCAGATGACTCTGATTCAGTTGCTTGATTGATGTGAATTGGATTCACAAACTTGTTTATCAATCTCAATGCTTGATGTTTGAATTGTAGCTCTCAGTTTTGAGTTGATCACTCAATGTTTTCCATTAAGCGCATATAGAAGGCTTTTTACTTTGACAGAGTTTTTGCTCAGATTTCTCGATCGTGCTTATGCTTTTCTCTTTTCTGTCAGTGCCTTCTATTTATAGCCTTGATTATTCTTGATTTTGAATTTCCGTCCGTTGGCTATATTAATGAGGGGGATAATCCTTGATTTTATTCTTGATTCCCCCTTAATTGTATTCTCCTTGATTTCAGTGTTCGGATTTTTTCCTTCAAACATTTAACAGGAAATCCATCCTTGATTGATCCTCTATTGATTGTGCATTTAATGCTTGATCTTCTGTATCTTCTTCATATTTCAATAATCTGACTAAGTAAGGCTTACTCAGCCGTTCTTTGATCGGTCAAGTGATCCATCTGACTTTTCCGCTTAGATCTTCCTTCACTGCTTTGTCTTCACTCAGCCGAAAGTCAGTTTACTTTGCCGATTCACTGTTTCCTTCATTCTTTCAGTTTAAGGAGAATAATTGTACTTCACTGATCCTTGATTTGGGTGAGATTAGTGTACACCATATTTAAACATTAAGTTTCATCACTCAAAACATAATTTAGACTTATCCAAGGTCATCACAGACTTCCTTGGTTATAAGTCAGACCATAATGTCTTCATTGCTTCTCTGTTGGTACTTGACTGGCTTTACTCTGCCGAAAATCTGTTTTTGCTTTGCCGTCCTACCAACTAGTACAATACTTGTCTGACTCAACTTATACAACACGTCAGACTCTAAGTAAAGACTATACAGAGTGTTCTAACTTATTTCAGGCTTTCTATAACAGCTAGTATGGCCATCATCAAAACATAATAAAATGTTCCTAACAAACCGGCAGTGTACCGAATCGAATGCACTATAGTAGCAAGCAAGGTCGATCCCAAGAGGAATCAATCGAGCACCAACGTCATTTTCATACTTAGTTTAGGTCAACCAAAAGAGTGGAACAAGTGATAATTAACACCAAGACGTAATATAAACTAGAGATAATAAGGAAGAAGGCATAGCCAAACCATGATCCAATTGATTAGTTTCACCCCTCTAATCGACTCATTGGGAACGAGTACAACCGACCTACCAACCAATCATACTCTTGATGTGTTTATGGGTGCAATCTCCAATAATGGTGTGTAGACGCCAATGCAACAACCTACCACCCTATGCCCGGTTCAACAGTCCGCCTTTAGGGATTTAACTGACCAAAGCATGATTAACGCTCTAGAGACGCCCAACTCACATTGAAAACCTCACTCAAGAAACCGAATCTAAACAACTCAGTCGATTTTACTTGGCGATTCCAAAACCCATTTTCCCACATCATCTCGCAAAATACATATATAAAGACAATGTGTGAAATCATGAATCAAGTGATCAAATCAATTCAAGCATTAAGCACAAGTTTTAGAACACAAACCCATCAAAAGATTCAACTTTAACAACTACCCATTCCCAATTTCATCAATTAGAGGAGGATTTCATCAATTTTCACATGATTTAGCTATGTAAGAATTTAGCTACTCATTATAATGAAAGAAACAAGAATTAAACATGAAATTAAAGCCATAAAACTGAAAAGGAGCTTGAATTAAGTACCAAAATGCAGGAAATCTGAAGTTGCATCAATCTTCATCAAAGCCATTGTCACTTGGGGAAGAAGACCTCAAAACACCAACAAGAAAGAGAGAATCTATGCTAAATTGTGTTTAATCTAAGAGAAAGAGTGAAAGATGAACTAGTCTAAGGTGAAGGAATGGAGGAATGGTGACTCTAAGGGTTTTGGGGAAGAGGACCTACGAAATCTGCAGGAAATTCGCGTTCTTATGGTGAAAAACGCATAACGAGCCGAGCTGTGCGAAGTTTGGTCCGACAGGTGGTTCGGTATTAGACCGTTTTCAGTAAATTGACCATAACTTTGCGTGTGGACCTCCAATTTGAGTGATTCAAGATGTGTTGGAAAGATTGTTCGAAGATCTACAACTCTTGTGAAGAAGTCCAAACCGAATTATGTCTCTAATATGGGTCAAATGTCACTTTAAGTCAGCTGTGAGTATAAATGCTCGAGACAATTGATCCGTAAGAACTCCGTCGCTTCAGGTACACGCTCTATAAGCCTCATACCTCATTGTCCGGGTTTACGAGTCACCTATTTCCTGCATTTCACATGCCAAACAACATACCGAGCCTAATTCCACAAGAAAGATAGGCCTCAAAAAGGGTCAAAATACCGTAAAATGGTGAGGTTTTCCATCTATTTAACGGTTTACCTCAAAGTGAGTGCTCAATGTGTTTTTGCACTATAAATGGTCTAAAACTACCCAGAATGAGCCAAAAGTGTCGTAAATGGGGGTTAAAACACGCACCGGAGCATAGTAAAGTTGACTCTCATCAAATACCGTGTTCAAAGTTTTCCAATGATCTTTAATTGTTTAGGTTTAGGCTCTTCTGCCTTTGCTAAACACCCCTACTCTTTCAAGTATTTGTAGCTTGGCTTAAAGCCTTTCCACAGCTCATACGGGGTCTTATCAATCTTCTTTGATGGAATTAATTTAAGAATGACGTTTGCTGAGAGGATGTCATCCCCCCCAAGTTCTTAGGAAATCTTGAACTTATCAACTTAGCTTTCATCATCTCTTTTTAGATTCTGGTTTTTGCGTTCAACAATACCGTTAGATTGAGGTGCATATAGTGCAGTTGTTTGATGAATTATGCAGGATCCTTAGCAAATTCATTAAATGTTGCATTATATTCTCCACCCCTATCACTACGAACCTTCTTGATTCGTTTGCTTAGTTGAATCACAACATCATTCATATAGTTTTGACTGTATCGATCGTCTCTACTTTGCTACTTAGCAAATAGACATAACAGTGCATTGTACAATCAATGTCAAAAGTTACAAAATGCTTTTATTTCCTAGAGATTGCACATAATTTAAATCATACAACAATGTATGAATTAAATACAGTGGTTCTGTGTTCTTTTCCAATTAAAAACAAGTTTTTTAACCAATTTTGGCTTCAACAAACATTTGCCATTTTTCTATTCTAATTAAACAGCAAATTCAAAATAAATATAAATTCATTATCTCACGAATTAATTTATTATTTGCATGTATTAATCAATTATGCCTTAACGGGCAAATCAGATTTAGGTACAATAGTCAAAATATTGAGCTCATACATACCCATAATCACATTTATGCAGAAACAAAATTATTCTAATTTCATTTTGCAATGCGAATGTCCATAAAAAACAATTCATCAACTAGAGTGCTGGGGAAAACCGCCCCATCATTAAGGCATGTAGAGAAACGCTTCGTTTTGTGTGCTTGTCATAGCCAACTAATGACAGCAACGCAGCCACGTGGCAAGGCCAACCGTGACTCTGTTAAGTAGCAGAGCTGCTCTCTGCCTAGGTCAGGTCTGCCCTACCCTAACAGGGTCTGGTCAGACCTGAGAGGCTTATGATGATGCCCCGAGTAGACCTCGCCATGTGTCACCCAAGGAGTGGCCTCGTAATAAATAAGTGGAAAAGTATTAGGGCCAGGGGCCCCATGTTAATCAAACCTTACCCCAGGTGGGAGGTCTGTCCTAGTCCTTCCCGACTAGACCACCGCAGGGCGGCTCGGTCATGACAGAAGGATCAGGTCATGCAACCCAGGTCGAGACGACCCGAGGAGCCCAGCGCAGGACGTCTGGGTCATTCCTTATACGGGAAATTTTCACATGTGCCTATTAAGTAGGATAACAATGGGAAGAATCCCGTGATTATAAGACACTGATCTTGTTATTTAAATACTATCTTAATTATCCTTTATTAGGGGGATTTGCCCGTATTAATCCTTAGGGTTTAAGAATCATAGACTTGTGCAGCAAGAAAAGAGGGCGAGACGCCTCCATATATAAACTACCCTAAGGAACTACGAAGGACTTGATTCCAATTACATACATTGGATACGTAGGCAACTTGAGAGAAACTAACTCTCAAGCTCAGTCTAATTCATATCACAATCACCATCCCTATTAAAAAGGTTCTTGATAAATCTTTCTAGGAGTAATTTAGGCCCAGATTATACATCATACGGTACCCAGCATCGTCAATTGGCGCTAGAAGGAGGGTCCTTCTTTCAGCAATTTCATCAAGAATTAACGATGGCACCACCAAAAAATACAGGGAAAAGGACCCAGCTTCAAGATCCGTTAGTCCAAGAAACGGATCCCACTGCTGCAGCTGCTGGACAGACAAAAGGTGGAGAAAAGGACTTCAATGCTACAACCAACCAGCACCAGCACCAGCACCAGCACCAGCAAGAAGAGGTATTGGCAGATCCTGCCCAACAAGCCTTGTTGGAGGCATTACGAAACCTTGACATGGCAGCCTTCAAAAGTGTGCTGGGTTTAGCCCTAAAAGGGCGAGAGGAGGATGCTCCAGAAAACAATGCTCCTCAGAACAATCAACTATGCAAAGATGAAAGAGGGGACACCCTATCCTCCACTTCCAATGCCTGGAAGAGACAGGTCAACACCCAAGCCCAAGAGGCTGCTCGAGCATAGCTCGAAGGGATTCTAGGTCGAGGGTCAGACAATCTGTCGTTCGAGTCACCATTTTCAGAGCAGATCTTAAGTTACCCACGTCCCGAGAGGTTTAAGGTCCCCAAGTTGGAACCTTACGACGGCACGAAGGACCCCTAGGATCATCTGTTTCAATACTTGTCGCATATGAATTTGGATTGCATTGCGGAGGAGATGAAGTGCAAAGCCTTCCCTGCCCTACTCACAGGCAGGGCCCATGAGTGGTTCAGGAAATTGCCACCTCATTCAATTCCTAACTTTGAGACGCTAGCTAAGAAGTTTCTACAAGCATTTGTCACGGCTAAGCCCTTTCAAAGAAACGCTACCTACCTTCTCACTATCTGACAGAGGAAGGAGGAGACGGCATTGCAGTACCTGAAGAGGTTCAATGAAGAATCAAGGCAGGTCAGGAACGCAGAGGAGAATCTCTTGATCACCTCATTCGTAGCAGGTCTACGAGAGGGCCGGTTATACGCTAAGTTAAACAACAAACTTCCTCGGTCTATGGAAGAATGCATGGACCTGGCTTACAGATATTGCCAGGGTGAAGAGGCTAACCGCCTAAAAAGGGAAGCAGAGGGCTCCAAGAAAAACAAGGATGACAGACCCGACAGAAAGTGCAAGATAGTATGGGATCGAGTCGCAACGCCGGTATCAGACCGACTGGGAAAGAAAGGAGCACTTCAGGAAAGGGATTTCATCCCTTTAAATAGATCACGCGAGCAGCTCCTCGCTATAATGAAAATAAAAGGCCTTTCCCGAGTCCCGCCACCCATGAGAGGTCCTCGGGAGAAAAGAGATCAGACCAAATACTGCAAGTACCATGAAGATATTGGACACAACGCAGAGCATTGCAGAGACTTGCAAATGGACTTTGATGCTGGTGTTATGGAGGGGAAGTTGGATGTGGTCATAGACCGGTCGCAAAACTCGGAGCCCAGAGGGAGGAGAGAATTCAAGAGAGGGAATTTCGAGTAGGACCGAGGCCGACGTGATGACTACTGCCATAGGAGAGATCAATCCCCACCTCCCGACGGGCAAGTCGATAACCGCCCTATCAATACAATCAATACAATCTCTAGTGGCCCGAGCACTGCTTCCAGACCTGAGGAAAAGAGCGGTAGTCGGTCCGCAACCCCCACCGACTCCAACAAAAGGCAAAGGCTTTCTAGGGAGGTAATTTACGGTCCTCGTGATCCCCTGCCTATGGTCACCAACAATGAAGGATTAGTGATCGAAGTGGTCATCAACAAGTATACAGTTAAGCGTATCTGTGTCGATACGGGTTGTGCGGTCAATGTGATGTACTACAGTGTTTTCCAATCGATGAAGCTGAAGGATGCTGAGCTGACACCTGTTTCAGCCCCACTATTTGGGTTTGCAGGACCCCCAGTTCATCCCATGGGAATGATCAGACTACCGACTACTTTTGGACAAGTGCCAAAGGGCAGGACCCTTATGGTGGACTATGTGGTGGTCAAAGCACTATCGGCCTACAATGTTATTATAGGATGACCTGCATTGATAGACTTACGAGCTGTAATCTCCCGAGACCACATAAGCATGAAGTTTCCAACATTATAGGGGTCAGTGGAAATCAAAGGTGACTTGGAAATGGCCAGGAGCTGTTACACAGCCACCGTTGGCAGAAAGATGATGGTACAACATGTCTCTATTGAAGAACTACTCCCAGAAGAGGAAGAGAGCTAGTCTTCAGAAGATAAAATTGAAACAGTGAGCTTATGGGAAGGTCACAAGGATTTTACTGTGAATATGGGATCATGGATCCCAGAACAGCAAAAAGAAGAACTCGTCAAAGTGCTAAAAGAGTTCAAAGACGTATTCGCATGGAAGACGGAAGACATGCCAGGCTTGTCGCCTGAACTGGCCCTGCACAGACTCAATGTCGACCCGAACAGGAAGCCAGTTCGGTAAAAGAAGAGGCCGTTCGCCAAGGAAAGAATGGAGGTCAGAAAGAGGTAGAGAAGCTGCTCCAGGCAAACATCATACAAGAGGTATTTTACCCTGACTGGGTGGCCAACCCAATACTAGTAAAGAAGCCGGATGGAAGTTGGTGGATGTGTGTGGACTTCACCGAATTGAATAAAGCTTGTCCTAAGGATTGTTACCCGCTTCTCAAGATCGACAAGTTAGTTAACTCAACTGTAGGTTTTGAAATATTTGCATTTCTAGATGCATACAAGGGGTACCATCAGATATCCATGGACCCTGAGGATGCAAAAAAAACTGCATTCATTACCGACCTGGGCACGTTCTGCTATGTCACTATGCCATTCAGACTCAAAAATGCGGGAGCCACCTACCAGAGAGCAGTAAACAAGATTTTTGACAAACAAATTGGAAGATGTATGGAAGTTTACGTAGATGACCTCCTGATCAAGAGCAGGTCTCTTGACCAGTACATGTTAGATGTTCGAGAAGTGTTCAATGTGCTTAGACAGACTAAGATGAAGCTCAACCCCAAAAAGTGTACGTTCGGAGTCAGGTCGGAAAATTCCTGGGATATATGATCTCCAAGGAAGGCATCAAAGCAAACCCAGACAAAATTGAGGTATTGAGGATAATTCCACCTCCTAGGAACATCAAGGAAGTGCAAAGACTGACAGGGCGAATGGCTACCCTGAATAAGTTATTGTCTAGATTGACACAGCGTGCCTTACCATTCTTCAAGGTCCTCAGGAAGACAAGTCCTTTCCAGTGGAATAAGGACATCCAAAAAGCATTTGAGGATCTTAAGGCTTATTTAGACGAGCTGCCAACCCTGACATCTCCTCAGGAATGAGAAACTCTGCTAGTATATTTGGCAGTTGTGGAGTTAGCAATCAGTGCAGTCTTGATCAGATATGAGGGTCACGTATAGAGACCAGTGTTCTATGTAAGCAGGGCTTTACATGGGCCAGAAGTCAGGTACACCAACGCAGAGAAACTAGCTTTAGCTTTGGTGCATGATTCAAGAAAGTTGAGGCCGGATTTTCAAGCACATCATATAACTGTGGTATTAGATCAGCCTCTACGACAGATATTAGCTCGACCTGACACCTCTGGGAGACTAGCCAAGTGGGTCATAGAGCTTGTAGAGTATGACCTAGACGTCCAACCCCGAACTGCTATAAAGGCTCAAGCTTTAGCAGGCTTCTTAGCTGATAGGATTTCAGTGGAAGTTGAGAAAGATCAACCGACAGAACAGGTCGAGTCATGGACCTTATATGTGGATGGGGCAGCAGGAAAAGAAGGAGCAGGGCCAGGCCTCTTGCTCATTAGTCCAAAAGGAGAAGAATTTCCCTATGCCTTGCGTTTCTAGTTCAAGGCCACAAATAAGGAAGTAGAGTACGAAGCTCTGATCACCGGGCTCCGACTAGCCAACAAACATGGCGCTGCCAATCTACAAGTATTCAGTGACTCCCAATTAGTGGTCAATCATATCAAAGGGGAATATGAAGCCAAGGAGGAACCAATGAAGAAATATTTGGCAGTAGCACAAGCATTACTCAGGAACTTCAAGTCAGTTCAGATCGAGCAGGTGTCTCGGTCTCAGAATAAAAGAGCCGACGCCCTCTCAAAGATGTCCTCTAACTTTTTCTCAAATAAAAATGTCCTGGTAGAACAACTAGCCCAACGGAGCTATACCTTGAGTGAAATCCAGCCAGTCAGTCAACAGGCTACATGGATGGAACCTGTGGTGTCCTATATCAAACATGGCATCCTACCGACTGACAAGTCTCAGGCCAGGAAGATGAAACTTTTAGCAAGCATGTATTCCATTTTCAACGAAATTTTGTACAGACGATCTTTTACATCACCTTGGCTCAGATGTGCGTCAAAGGAAGAAGGAAATTATCTCCTTAGGGAGATCCATCTCGGTATTTGTGGAAATCACGCTGGTGCGCGGACCCTGGCAAGAAAGTGTCGATTATTTGGGTACTATTGGCCCACCATGCAGGCTGATGCAAACGAGCTAGTCATGAAATGCAAGTCATGCCAGGTGCATGATAACTTGTCCCATCAACCTTCACAGGAAATGATTCCCATAGTCTCTCATTGGCCTTTTTATCAGTGAGGGGTAGACTTGGTCGGACCCCTCCCCTAGCTCTGGGAAATCTAAGGTTCTTTGTCGTGTCCGTGGACTACTTTACTAAGTGGGTGGAAGCTGAAGCCCTAACCACCATTACAGCAAAAGCAATTCAAAAGTTCCTCTTGAAAAGCATTGTCTGCAGATATGGCATACCCAAGACCCTGATCTTAGACAATGGGACTCAGTTTGAAGATAGGACAGTCAGAACATGGTGTGCTGAGCTGGGTATAACCCAACACTTTACCTCGGTTGGCCATCCGCAAGCTAATGGCCAAGTAGAGCAGACAAATAGACAGGTTAAAGTTGGTTTGAAGAAGAGATTGGAAAAAGAAGGAGAGAATTGGGTTTAACACTTACCCAATATACTTTGGGCGTATAGGACCACACCAAACTCGGCTACAGGTGAGACCCCCTTTTCTTTAGCTTATGGATGCGAAGCAGTCATTCCGGCAGAGATCGGGCTCCCCTCCCCGAGGATCGAACTCCATGACCAAACAGACCAAGACGCCGAACTCAGACAAGCCAAAGATGACTTGGAAGAAGCCAGGGAAGTAGCCTACATCAGAATGGCCAAGTATAAGCAAAGAATCTCTCAATACTATAACTCTAGAGTCAGGCAATCATACTTCCAAGAAGGAGACTTAATGTTGAGAATAAATGAAGTTAGCCGACAAGGCCCTCAAGGCAAGCTCGACCCGAACTGGGAAAGGCCCTACAAAGTGGTCAAAGTTCATGGAAAAGGCGCATACTAGTTGGCTGATGCTATGGGTAGGACCATACCACGCAGTTGGAATGCCAACAATCTCAGGAAATTTTATGTCTAGAACAGGTGTCAGACTCGCTTTCTTTTTCTTATCAGTTCAATCTTGTTTATTCAATAAAGATGTAATCGAGCATCACCGTATTTTAATGAAAATTTTCTTTTAATGAGTTTACATGACTAATGCATAGATCCCAAAGGGATAGAATTTAACTGAGTACTGCAGGTCAGACTCAGAAAGTTTGCATATCACAAACTTCTTGAGTCTGCAGGTCGGGCCAAAATTTTAACTGAGTACTGCAGGACAGGCGCAGAAAGTTTGCATACCACAAACTTCCCGAGTCCGCAGTCGTGCCAAAATTTAACCGAGTATCTTGCGAAGACATACTCGAAAGTTTGCATACCACAAACTTCCCGAGTCTGCAGGTTAGGTCAAAAAATTTACTGAGTACTGCAGGTCAGACTCAGAAAGTTTGCATACCACAAACTTCCCGAGTCTGCAGGACAGGCCAAAAATCAAACGGATTAATGCAGGTCATACTCCGTAAGTAAGCATACAAAGCACGTAGAGCTCAAAATCAAAAATCAAAAATCAAGTATATCATCCACTACACTAAGTAATGTATGCCATACTGGGGGATGCACGGGGTACCAGGTAAGTACTCAATTTCAAAACAAAAAACTTAGCATAAATGTTAAAAATAACATTACTTAGTATAATTGTTAAAGTTTACAAAAGTTGACAAAATAAGTTCTAGCGAAATAAAAAGGCAAAGCTCAATGAGGGGCAACAGAACTTTGCTGCTCAGGTGAAGCAGGCTGGCTAGCAGTCGGAGGTACATGCCCGGAACTCTCAGCAATAGAGCGCTTCTTGGTGTATTTGACCCCAACGTCTACACCCTCTTTGAACTCCAGCAGGCGTTCACCATAAACCCTACCTGCCTCAGGGTAATACATATGCTTATAAGGAAGGGTCTTAACATCCAGGCCAGGAAACTTCTCTTTAGACTCGTCAACTCCCTCCAAGAAGCCATTCCACATCACAGGGCCCTGCAGAGATTTTAGACACTCATCAAACTGCTTTGAAGACTTGTAGTCTTGGACGGCCAGAGCAACTCGGTCAGGGATAGAAGCCTCTAGCTCTATCTTTTCAGCCCGAATTCTGGCTAGATGCTGACCCAGCTCAGATGTCTCAGCAGTATACTTGTCATAGGCTGCCTGGAGCTCAGCAGCACACTCTCCATGAACCCTTTTCAGCTCAGCTTCATGGGTTTGAATTTGCCCTTTCAGGGCCTTGATCTCCTTATCTTTGGATTTGGAAGACTCCATGTGCCCCTCCCGACTTGCTCTCAACTCTTCAATATTCTTCTTTTGAGCCTCTTTAGTAGCCGAAGACTCAGCAAGCCTTTGCAGAAATTCTTGCCCAATTTGGGCTCCCTAGAAAAGTTCAAAGGTTAAGAGCAAAATAAAGGTACTGGGCACTCAGAGTCAGGACACCAAAAGACAACTTACCACAGCAGCCAAATCTTGGTCAGATAGCTCAGCTAGATGCCCCTGGTCCACTGGTGGCTCATCGTCGGGATCAACATCTTCAACCTCCTCGGTAGGACGATGGACAATCTTCTTTTTCTTGGATTTACCCCTTCGAAGGGTGTCAACAATCACTACTCGCTTCCTCTTTTAAAGCTGGAACTCCTCTGTCTCCTCTTCTTCCTCATCATCCTCTACATTCATTGGGATGGCACGAGAGGAGGAGGCAGGTGTATCCTCAGGAAGCTCGGACAAGATCCTGGCTGCCTTAGGATCCAGCACATTCTCGGTAGACCGAGTAGCCATCGGGTCAGTACTCACGGTCCTTTCGGAGTCCTGTTCAGGTTGAGCTTCAGTGGGAACCACCTCGTCTCCAGCAACATCAGCCAATAACTCAACAAAATTAGACACTACAAGCAACAAGACAGAAGAGTTAGTGCAAATATATAATAACCCAAAAGACGAAAGGTGTACTAAACATAAAGACCCTACAGGTTTCATATTCCTCTTTATCCAGTTCTTTGTAACGGTGAGGACCAGCGGTCAGTAGCTTGGTAGAATCGATAAACTCTGAGGAGTACTTCTTTATGCCAATATAAATGCCACTCTTCTGGACATCGTCTAAAAATTTCTTATCTACATCAGTGGGCCTAGGATCGCTGCACAGGTCAGCGTTGTTCCATCTTCCCATATTAGCTTCCACCTCAGGACAAATAAAGAAAAACTGGAGTTTTCAGTTCTTGTAAGAAGACTCCCTCTTCTCAATAAACCGGACGTCATTAATGAAGTCTCCTCGGTGTGGAAAACAATAGTCCCCGGCTTGGTCAGGCACTTGTTTGCACTGGTGGAAGAGCCGGAAGTGCTTAACAGTTAATGGGATGCAGGCACATCGACACCACATGGCAAACCCCACTATGGCCCTTATACCATTGGGTATGATTTGGGCAAGGCCCAGGCCGTAGTGCTTGGGGATAGCCAATATTTCCGGGCATATTAGAAACCTAAGACCACAGAGGAGTTGATCCCTGTACACATCACAGTAGCCCTTTGGGGCTTGGTAAGCATAAACGCCAGCAGCAGGGATCTTAGGGCCAAATAAAGAGTTGGTTAACTTGTATTATTTACAGATAGAGGCCAGATCCCTCTTGGTCAGATTGGAGTCAATGCCATGACAGGCAGCTTGGGATTTTAAAGCCATGTGTGCTTTCAAGGTCAAAACAAAATTTGAAGTGCAAGAAGGTCGTGGACGACTGGAATAAGTCGGATCGTACTGGGGGGGCTAGAACCAGATGTTTGAATCCTCTATGATTAATTAAGGGTTTAAGATCAGAGCTTTCGACCGGTAGAAGAGTGGGGTTCTCAGAGTTAAACCTAACAGAGGAAGTTTCGTTTTCTGATTCAGACTCGAACAAGGCTTCAATTGAACTATCAGTAAGAATCACTGGCTCACTCATTAACAATAAGGAAATTAAAATAGAGAAGTCAGAGAACGCTTACTTGCTTTTTGAAGAGGATGAAAGCTAGAATGGCAACCGTCCGACTTGATTCTGGTATAAATGGAAGATTGAAACGCCTGAAGGGACGTGATGAGACTAAGGGGGTTATAAACCCCAAAAAGTGGAATGGGGAAAACCGCCCCATCATTAAGGCGTATAGAGAAACGCTTCATTTTGTGTGCTTGTCATAGCCAACTAATGACAGCAACGCAGCCACATGGCAAGGCTAACCGTGACTCGGTTAAGTAGCAGAGCTGCTCTCTGCCTAAGTCAGGTCTGGTCAGACCTGAGGGCCTTATGATGATGCCCAGAGTAGACCTCGCCACGTGTCACCCAGGAGTGGCCTCGTAATAAATAAGTGGAAAAGTATTAGGGCCAGGGGCCCTATGTTAATCAAACCTTACCCCAAGTGGGAGGTCTGTCCTTGTTCTTCTTGACTAGATCACCGCAGGGCGGCTCGGTCATGACGGAAGGATCAGGTCTTGCAACCCAGGTCGAGACGACCCGAGGAGCCCAGCGTAAGACGTCTAGGTCTTTCCTTACACGGGAAATTTGCACATGTGCCTATTAAGTAGGATAACAATGGGAAGAATCCCGTGATTATAGGACACTGATCTTGTTATTTAAATACTATCTTAATTATCCTTTATTATGGGGATTTGCCCGTATTAATCCTTAGGGTTTAAGAATCATAGACTTGTGCAGCAAGAAAAGAGGGCGAGACGCCTCCATATATAAACTACCCTAAGGAACTACGAAGGACTTGATTCCAATTATATACATTGGATACTTAGGCAACTTGAGAGAACTAACTCTCGGGCTCAATCTAATTCACAATCACCATCCCCATTAAAAAGGTTGTTGATAAATCGTTCTAGGAGTAATTTAGGCCCAGATTATACATCAGACGGTATCCAGCATCATCAAGTGCCTTTGCTAATTACCAATCTATTCTGTGAAAGTCTGAATTTGTTTGCAACAAATTCTAACTTATAACCCAGACTGGTAAGCTGAGGACCAGAAATTAAGTTTCCGCATAGGTCCGGCACATGCAGAACATCTCAGATAACCAGAAAATTTCCACATTTTAAAGTCAACGTGATATTTCCATACCCAACGATATCGGACGTTATTGAATTTGCCATGAAAACATTTCCTTTAATTTTCTGGTATCCTTAGAATAACGATTTGTTAACACACATATGTTGAGTAGCACCAGTGTCTACACACAAACCATATGTCTCTTCATCAATTGGATCAACGTCATGCTCAATCTTTACATTGATTTCTTTCATTTCTGTGTAGCCCACAGAAGATCGACATATTAATTCCAATACAATCTGTGTGTATCTATATATAATATATGGAGGCGTGAATTTAACCCAATTACCCGCTAATTAAACCCCATACCCGTAAATTGACCCGGTCCCAAACATAAAATCCGGAAAATCTGTCAGCAAATTAAAAAAAAATTGCCCACACTTAATAAATACAAAAAAAATATTGCACAATCTCAACAAATTAAAAAAAAATGAAGGGAATCTATTTCATTAAAGAGAATCGAATCAACTAAATAAGGAAGGAGAATGGGGAAAATATTCTGTCTGTGGTCTAATCAAATTAAATACAGCAATTACACTTATTGTATATTAATAAAAAAATACAAAATTAAAAAAATTATTGCAAAATCGAAAATCTCTCAGCAAATTTAAAATAAAAAAAATTTTATTGCCCCACACGTAAATTGCACCCCCATTTCCATGATCTCCCCAAATAAACACATTTACCCCATCTCCACAAAATCCAAAAAATATCATCCAAATAAAAACAAAAATACAAAATCTGAATAAATACAAAAATACAAAAAATATTCCACAATCTCGATGAATTAAAAAAAAACCGCCCCTCCCCAAATCGCCCCTGCCCAAATAAACACATTTACCCCATCTCCACAAAATCCGGAAAATTTCCTCAAAATAAAAACAAGAAATACAAAATCAAAAAAATTATTGCAAAAATATTACAAAATCTCATCAAAAAAACCGCCCCCTCCCCAAATAAACACGCCCCCATTCCCATTTCTACTCCACACTCACTAAACCTCTTTCTCATTCTCATTTCTCCTCCTTACATTGCACAACCCGAAAATGTTAGTTTCTCAAATTATTTTTTGTTACAATTCATCAGTGGTTTGCATTTCTCCTAATTCTGAAGTTTTTTTTTTTATGCGGATGGTGTTCTTCTTTTTTTGTGTGTGTCAATTTTGTGTAATTTCTTTGAATTTTAAATTTGGCATATGGGCTGGGAGTTGAAAGAATTTAGACGGATAACGATTCCACCTTCTTGATTTCCGCATGCAAATTTTGATCTTTGACTGTGTTTAACATTGTAATATTTCTTAATTTTTTTTCTACCATGGGTTTTTTTTTGCAGCGTGGGGTACACCTTGCATTTCAGAACCCGAAAAGGTTTGTTTCTTTCAATTTGTTTTCCATAGAATTTTTCATTAGTGTGCATTTCTCCTAATTCTGAAATTTTTTTTATGCGGCTTTTTTTTTTTTTTTTTTTGCGTGTGACTATTTTGTGTAATTTCTTTGAATTTTTAAATTTGGCAAATGGGTTGGGAGTTGAAAGAATTTAGATGGATAACGATTCCACCTTCTTGATTTGTGCATGCAAATTTTGATCATTGAATATGTTTAACATTGTCATATTTCTAAGTTTTTTTTTTCTAGCGTGGGTTTTTTTATTTATTTTATTTAATTTTTTTTGGAGCGTGGGGTATTTTTTATTTTTAGTTCCCGTAATTTTTCGGTTTTTTTTTTTTTTTTTTTTGCTAGAAAAAGGAACAGGTTCTGCCAGTTGTTTTTTTAATATCTGTTGCTTTATTGTTTTGGTAATATCTGCATTTTTTTGTAATATCTGTTTTACATTCTTTATTAATATCTTTTTGGTTTTTTATCTGATTTTAATTCTGCAATCAGATAGGTGACTTTCTCAAAGAGGAGAGCTGAGCTGCTAAAAAAAGCTCATGAGATTTCAGTTTTGTGCGATGCGGATGTAGCTTTGATTTTTTTTTCCAATAAAGGGAAGCTCTTTGAATACTCTATTGATTCTAGGTACTTATTTTATCCACTCACATTTTTACTTGATAATATTTGTTCTTTCTTCTTTAGGAAAACCCTTTTACTTTCACAACTATGGCAATTTTCGGTTTATATTTTTATTTTTATTTTATTTATTGAACAAATTAATTGGGCGATCATATTCCCATAAACCAAAAAAAAAAAAAACAAATCTTTTTCAAAACTTGATTGTGTCCAGGAGTTTGTTTTCTGGCAACTTTTTTTTGGATTAAAGTTTTTGGATTCGATCGTAACAAATTTGAAAGATAGAAAAAAAAAATGAAAAAAAAGAAAATCGAAAATTTGAAAAATAGCCAACATTATCCCATGAAAATTTGAACACCAAATTTGAACTTCCAACCACCCTCCATTATCTCCATTTTATCTACTCACTCTTTGCTTATAAATATTTCTCAGCCAAAAAAAAAAATTTAATAAAACCAAAAAAAAATCCGAAAACATAATATTAGGTTTTTGAAAATAATATCATTTGGATATGATTCACTTTTTTTTGCCTAAAAGAAAACAAAAACATAAAAAAAAAAAAAAAAAAAAAAAAAAAACCTCTACAAAGATGAAAAGGTTTTTTTTTTTTTTGTAATATCGATCGTATCAAATTTGAAAAATAGAAAACAAAAAGGAAAAAAAAAAAAAAAAAATCGAAATTTTGAAAAATAGCCAACATTATCCCACGAAAAATTGAACACCAAATTTGAACTTCCAACCACTCTCCATTTTATCTACTCACTCTTTGCTTATAACTATTTATCAGCCCAAAAAAATAAAAAATAAAATCTGAAAACATAATATTAGGTTTTTGAAAATAATATCATTTGGATACGATTCTCTTTTTTTGCCTAAAAGAAAACAAAAACAAAAAAACAAAACCGAAATAAAAAAAAAATCATCAACTCCTCTACAAAGATGAAAAAGAGCTTCTTTTTTTTTTGTAATATCGATCGTAACAAATTTGAAAAATAGAAAACCAAAAGAAAACCGAAAATTTGAAAAATAGCCGACATTATCCCATGAAAATTTAAACACCCAAATTGAACTTCCAACCACCCTCCATTATCTCCATTTTATCTACTCACTGTTTGCTTATAACTATTTCTCAGCCAAAAAAAAAAACCCCAAATTAAAAAATCCGAAAAAATAATATTATGTTTTTGAAAATAATATCATTTGGATACGATTCACTTTTTTCGCCTAAAAGAAAACAAAAACATAAAAAAAACTGAAATTAAAGAAATCATCAATCCATATAAAAAATCAAATATAAAAAAAAAACCGAAATAAAAAAAAATCATCAATCCATATATGAGAGTCCAAAAAAATAAAATCAACAAGCAACCTAACTAATCGATCCTAACAAATTTGAAAAAAAAAAAAAAAAAAAAAAAACGATTTTTTAATCATTTATTTAAAGATGAAATATCTTTAAATATAACAATGTTTGCAAAAATCTATTCACACAACTGAAGTTTGAAAACGGTAATGAAAAATTATCACTTAGATTAACAATTAATTGTCGAACCCGAGTTGATTCTCTTGCTGAAATATGATAAAATAAAAGATGTTTCAATTGTATAGGTTGATGGACGTCAGCGTTTTGATCGGTACATAAATAAGTTGTTGGGTCATTTTTACACGTTCGTACTACACGCTCCACCAACGCCAGATTCTAAAGAACCTCCGGAAACTGCATTTATACTGAAAGTGGATTGGGGTGAGGCATGTGCTCATGCTTTCAAACGCATGCATAAAAGAAAACACATACAACGTAAATATTTTTAGAGTCATAATAACTTATATTTAACCCCGATATTTTAATATTTAATAGTTTATATTGTTGTTGCTTCGATATCATTTTATCTCGTAACAAAATCTTCAATTACTTTCCTCAGGTACTTAAGATTAAGTGGCTTGGTCGTTGTGGATAATAAAACTTGGTCGTTGCGGCTTGGTCGTTGTGGGTTTTATACAGTATTTCATTGTGTCAACTTATGATTGATGTTATTGTGTACGATCAAGTTTATTACTTATGAACAATATATATCATTTTGGTTTTCTTTCATCCTCGCTTACTGATTGCAATAAAACATACATTTATGAGTTTAGATGTTCTTTCATTGCACGATGCATTGACATTCGACGGTCCCGTGCAATGCACATGTTTATATATATATATATATATATATATATATATATATATATATATATACACACACTATACAAATGTTGATATACCCCAATATATACAACTATAAATTCTCAGTAAAATAAATTATCTCAAAATTTCCACGAGTACTTAAATCAACAAGCCCGATTTCCACGAGTATTCAATTTTTTTTGGCATGATATAAAGATCGTGTGGGCAACATGTCGTGGCCTTATATCTTGAAAATAGTCATATCGCCGTGTACAAACGATATGTACGATATGTTTTTTTATGAAATGAATTTATTTTAAAAAAATTATAATATTTCATGTAAACGTCAAACACAATTTTTTTGGCATGATACAAAGATCGTGTTGACAACAAATCGTCGCCTTATATTTTGAAAATAGCCATACCATCGTGTAAATGTCGTGCCGTATGATATGTCCGTATCCGTGTCTGTATAAGCTAACACCTAATACCCTCTTTTATTTAATAGTGGGCCTAAACCGGACTGGAAATGAACTCTCACATCAGCAAACCACACACACCGGCCCAGTCAAAAAGCCCACAAACAAATCAATTCATTGGGCAAATTGCAAAGCCCCAAACAATAATAATAGAAACAACTCCCAGCATTGAAGCAGAAGGGAACACGTCACCCAGTTCTTGCTTTCTATTAATAGTAGAGGGATATAATAGTGATTCTAAAGGTATCACCACTATTACTTCTGGTATCAAAAAAAATTACTGCGCCATGACAATAATTTTTAATAAGTGGAACGTCGATGCCATTGGTGTTCGTTGTTCAACACCAACGGCGACGTATACGTTATAAATGTGTCACAACTTAGAAATGTCAGTTCATTGATTTTTCTCTGGTGTTCGTTGTTGAACATCAACGTCACTAACTATTACTTCCGTCACCACATTACTCCGAGCACCCCAAAAAAATACATCGGCAGTACGATGATTTCACCGCAAAAAATTACATTAGCACCATGATAATTTTTAATAAAGGGAACGTCGGTGTCACCTGTGTTCGTTGTAGATAATCAAATAATAGATGTTGGAAATAAAAACAAAAACGATATGCCTTTAGAACCCCGGAAAAAAGTATTGTGATGAGTGTACATAATATGAACTTTAAAAAAAAATTTGGATTGGGCCGATGAACAATAAAAAAAACTGTGACTGGATCGATGAACAGTAATTTAAAAAAAAAAAAAAAAAGGAACCAATAAAAAAACACTTGTCAACATCTATTAACACCCTTCTTTCTTATTAAGTAGAAGGGATATAATATAATATGAAATTATTTTCAATCAGTGTAATATGTAAAAATTGTTTGTTATCAAAATACTGTATAAATGACATGATATATGCATACCTATATGGAAGGGGCAGACCAACATGGTGATAAGAGGGGAGCCTGCGTCCTTATTGAAATCCGAAAAAACGATGTGGTTTTGTTGATAAAAATATAAATAAAAAAAAACATTATTAATGTCCCCACTAAATATTTAAATTTGCTTCGACGCATCAACTAAAAAACATTTCTGAGTCTGTCGATCTTCTTTCGTGTAAAGAGCAATGCTAAAACCCACGACTGAAACCCACGAAAATGTCTCACGAATGAGCTGGAATGATCTAGCTGGCAATAAATAATAATAACAAAAAAAATCTCCAAAAACCATTTTGCCTTTTCCCCCTCCTCAAAAACCTTTTTGTCATTTACCCCATCCCCCTCCCCCTCCCAAAAAGAAAAAAACACCCGCCCCAAATTGCTAACCACCATTCTTTATTGATTTTACTCCAAAGAAATCAACAACATCTCATTCTCTAATCCAAAGAAATCAGGTGAAGGATTTATTATTTCCGATCATAAATGAAACAATTGGAAAAAATCAGTGCTTTTGGTTTCCAATCTTTACCGAAGAGGGTAAGCATTAATGGTTCAACTTATGGTGTTTTTGTTATTTTCTAATGATTTTTCATGATCATCCTCTTGATGGCTTGGCTTAGGTTGAAGGATAAAGGTAGTTGCCATGGGTTTTTTTCTTTTTCTTTTTTTCTATTAAGGTATACCTAGTTTTTGTGTTGGTAGGAGGCTTAGATTTGTGTTGCTTTAGTTGTAATAGGCTACTCTCCACTTTCCGACTTATCTAGTCTATTGATAAGCATATAATATAATTGTTGTTAAAAAAATGATGGTTTTTTTTCTTCATGGTCCTGTTGTTTTTTTGATTGTCACTTGTCTAATTGATCTTTCTTTAAGGGGTTTAAATGAAACAAATGTTATGGTGATAATATTTTTTAGGGGTAATCATTCTTTTTGAAAAAGATAATGTTTATGGGCAATGTGTATTAAGCTAGCTGAACAGAGATTTTTGATGATTAGCTCTGTTAAATAAAGTTTTTTTTCCTCGGAAATTATGGAAGAAGCTTTAGAAATAGAATCAGCAGCACCTCCAACATTAGGAATGGAGTTCGTATCTGAAATTGAAGTACGAGAGTACGAAAACAACTATGCACAATCGGTTGGATTTGGTACAATCAAAATCAGATCAAAGAATGACGATGAAGGTAAGCTCAAATATTTCTCTCTTGGATGTTGTCGATATGGTAAAGTTGTATCTAAGACAAGGATTTTTTTTTTTCCAAGAGCTACATCTAAAACCGGATGTGGAGCAAGAATAAATATTATTGTAAGAGCAGATGGAATTCAAGTGATCAATTTTGTGCATTTGGATCATAATCATATTTTGAACCTAAAGAAAGTACGATACTTTCGATGTAATAAAAAAATCAATGGTCGCGTGAAAAGAAGGTTGGCCTTGAATGATATGTCTGGCATAAGCATAAGCAAAAATTATCATTCATGGGTTGTTGAAGCAGGGGGATATGAGAATCTCACATTTGGTTACAATGAAGCTAGAGCGTTTATTGCGGAATCTAGAAAACTAAGACTTGGGTCCAGTGATGCCCAAGCACTTGGAGAACACTTCATAAGTTCTCACGCTCGAAATGCTAATTTTTTCTATGCCATTGATTTGGATGATGATAGTCGTATATGGAACGTATTTTGGGCTGATGATAGGTGTAGGGCTGCATATGAATGTTGTAATGATGTAATTACATTCGATACAACCTACTTGACGAATCGTTATGATATGCCTTTTGCTCCATTGTAGGGGTAAATCATCATGGTCATTCTATTTTGTTAGGATGTTTAGTTTCAAATGAGGATGTTGACACTTTTTCTTTGTTATTCACAACATGGTTAACATGCATGTACGGCCGGCATCCAAAGGCTATTACCATTGATCAATGTAGAGCTATCAAAGATGTTGTTGGTATGGTCTTCCCTTCAGCATGTCATCGTTTGTGCCTTTGGCATATATTGAAAGGGCTTCTTGCAAAATTGGGTAGCCTTGAGCAATACAAACCCATTAGACTTGTTTGGCAATTACTATGGAAAAAAAATTGTGAAGGCATTTCATAAGTACAGGCATTTCATCAGTAAAGGCATTTGATCCCGTTTGATCTGTCATTTTAGAAAGAAAAAGGAAGTAATTAAATAACATTTTTACCATTTTACCAGTATTCATTGCAAGAACAATAACATTTTTATTAATAAAAAAAGAAAAAGAAATTTAGTCCATATATGTGGAAGTGGATAATTTATCAAGTTTTTTAACATGAGTGATAAGTTAAAAAATGACCGGCAAATTAATATAAGAGTAGTGATGTTTATTAGTTTCTTAGCTTTCTATTTGAATAAAATAAAATAGAAATTTTACATTAAAAAGGTAATTAAATAAACATTTTGGTTAAAGAATTGTTTACCGTAAGGAAAAAAGAATTGCTGCAACGAAAAAAGAAATGAAAGGTGAAGGAATAAAGAATGGTGGATAGCAATTTGGGGTGGGTGTGGTTTTGGGGGGTTAAATGACAAAAAGATTTTTGAGGAGGGGAAAAAGGCAAAATGCTTTTTGGGGATGTTTTTGTTATTATTATTTATTGCCAGCTGGATCATTCCACCTCATTCGTGATACATTTTCGTGGGTTTTAGTCGTGGGTTTTAGCAATGCTCTTCGTGTAAATTAAGATCAGACGTACCCAAACAACAGTTCCCTGGAATTTTTTTTGTCATAATACTTTGACTCAGTAGTAGTGAGAAAAAACAATATTGATTTGTGTTGGAAAATTTGGACTGATAGCCCATGTATTATTGTTTATCACTAATGTTTGATAAGCGGTATAATTCGTCAGGATTAATTTTAGATGTGCCTCATTAATATTTATCAAGAGCTTATGATATCGTTAAAATCTTTGTAAGGCATGGATAATGATAGAATTTTTAATCATTCGATTCGGATATCGGATGAATAAGAAATTATGGAAAATTAGGGATAAGGACACAATCTGGAATATTTTTAAGTAACAGGACAGCTACATATTTTTTATAGGAAGAAGGACAACTGCATAATTTTTATAGCGAGAAGGACAAACAGTGAATCCCGAAAATCGGTGAATCTCCTAGTGAATCCCGAAATCGGTGAATTTCGACAATGAATTTTGACGGTGAATCCCGAAAATCGGTGAATCTCGACAATGGATTTTGAAATTTAGTGAATTTCGAGAGTGAATTTCGGCGAGCGAATTTAAACGGTGAATTTCGAACACAAGTGAATTTCGACGGTGAATAAATAGTTTTGTCGCTTTATGCGAAAAGTTTCAAAAACTGTCCTTCTACTTAATTGATGAAATATTTCGTCCTTCTCCCTCATTCCCCCAAGAAATTAATGTTTAAAGTACAAGTAATACATGTAGGGTTGAATGTATATATATATATATATATATATATATATATATATATATATATATATATATATATATATATATATATATATATATGGGACAGATGGTTTAAAAGGACGAAAAAAGAGGGAAAAAATAGAAATCAAGACACTGGAAATATAAAATGGGTGATAAGGACAAATCCACTGTTCATAACCTTAAATCCACTGTTTTCTGCAGTGGAACTGGCCTCAAATCTAATGTTTCACTATCACAGTGGAATAAAGGCATGTCCTTTTTACCCGGAAAAAAATCCACTGTCCTCATTGCATATTTCTTCAAATTGTCTTTTTTAACAATAAACCTTATATATATACTAGTCATAAACCCGTGCATTGCACGGGATAGTGTTAGAAATAGAAAACAATACATAGTTAGATAAAAAGAATGATAGACACCAAAAATTTCATAATATAGAATACATGTGTGAAACATATAAAAATAACCTACTAGTGCGGCACATTGCATAACCATATAATCATAAAATAAAGAAAAAAATACTTGTCCTATACATTTGTAGATAATAGATAACTTCACACACCAGAGTATCCTGTGTTGCAATGTGATCGTGGCTATTCACATGGCATAATCTTGGTATGCATATGAGTATGTACACTACATATATAAATCTACCATCTCCTATCTTAAAAACAATACACCGTGAAATAAAAATCTACACTACATATATAAATGAAAATCTACTCTACTTACAAAAGATGAAAGTGAGAGTTAATGAAAAACATACATTCGGAGCAAGCGTTCATGTGTACGTTCACAGCCCAAACAACATGGCATACGAAAAGCAAGAGCAAAAACCAAAACGCCGCAAACGAATAATGTCCAGCACCATAAATACAGAAAGTAAATCATGGAAGAATTAGCGGCAGAACCCCTTCGTCCTCCACACGTCATTACAACTCAGCTTGTGAATTCAAAAAGATGATTAAAAGCTCTTGAAAGTGCAAATAAAAGATTGTGAATAAAAAGACCATATATCCGACGTATTAAGTGTTTGAAAATTCTGAAACGTAAATGATGGTCATTGTTATGCCTAAATCATACTTCGGTTCGCGGATCCTTATTCGGGTCTGACCGGCCACCGACATTAGAGGATAAGGCCACTGGCCATTACAGCCCATGAGCTCGCAAGCCAAACTAGAGCCGTGAGCCTTCGGATCAGTTCCAAGCCCTCAACCTTATACGACGACAAAAGGGATTAAGGGGCCGACACGCGATCTCATTTAATAAACGGGTCCGCCAGCGACCTCGACCATAATATCTAGAGGAAGAGCTACATCAAGTCCACCGAGACAATGATATAAAGGATACAGGGATCGGCTCCACTACGAGTCCGCTAATGTAGCTAAATATCTATTATATATTGTATGTCTTCAATTGTAAATAATCCGACTCTAGTCGGTGGCTCCCCCTATAAATAGGGGAGCGTGTAACCCATTTAAAGGACCGGATCATAATCTATAAAAAAGAAGGCAAAGCCAAATTGCCCTCGTCCTCTTCTCTTATAAAAGCACCACCGCCGGAATCCATTGACGCCACCAGGCACCACCGGCTAACACAACTTTTATACATTTTTATAGCCAGATATCCTACATATAAACACCGCTAAAACAACCGTGATGATTTCGACTTCATCAGTTGGCTCCGTTACCGGGAAATCGACATTTTTTCAACACTTTCCGGCCAGATCTAGAATTTCCGGCCAAATCTTCTTCCGGATCTAGTAGACCTCCTTTCAGATCTAATAATCTCCATCTTCGATGAAGTCAGTAGAAGAATGCACCATTCTTTGGGAACTTTTTGCCTAGTCCGTCCGCATATACGGATAGAATACGTGGACACAAAAGAACCACTAAAAACTAAAGCATCATTTACATATAAAAATGAAACATAGTAAATGATGCTTTAGTTTTTAGTGAAACATAGTAAACCATAGTAAAATTTACATAGTAAAATGAAACATAGTAAACCATAGTAAAATTTGTGTTGTTTGAGTGTTTCATTTTTATATGTAAATGATGCTTTAGTTTTTAGTGGTTCTTTTGTGTCCACGTATTCTATCCGTATATGCGGACGGACTAGGCAAAAATTTCCCCCATTGTTTACGCTGAAAAAACAAATTTCTCTAAGCTTTCAATCATTCATTCATCTCTCTGCAAAAATATCTTCATTTCGTGGCCTGATGCAGTGATGAATTCGAGCAGCATTTCCGCTGGAGTTGTGACTCCAGTAAAGAATTCGAAGCTCGTCCGATCACAAAGCGATGGCTGATCTAGAAATTCTGAGAATTTGAACCTAAACACGGAAAACCCAGCTCAAGCGCAATGCTCACCGGCGAAATGCAGCGTTTCCGGGCCCAAGCTGCGGCTGTCCTCGCCATGGAGTCGAGCTCACTTGTTCGAGCACCGACACTATTGAGTTAGACCACCCACTGCCGCCGTCAACAATCGCCGACTGATTCAAGACGGTCTACTCCGATCGGGGTCTCGTTTTTCCGGGATTGACAATCGGTTATTGAATCACTTCTTTAGTTCAAATTTGCCTCATGTCATGAAAGGGCTCTGAAGAGGGGCTGGGCTGTGCAATTTTCTCGCCGAAATTCGGAGATATGGAGGTACTCTGTTTATTTCTTATGCATAAACAAGCTTTTCAATTGTCTGGGTCAATGGCTTGAAGAACATTTGAGATTGTTGTTGAATGATCAATCCCATTTACGAGAAGACTCAACTATTGAACTCTATGTTCAAAGAGAGGAATATATTTGGAGGTATATATTTGTTGATATTAAAGCTAAAGATTGAGCCTTTATTTAAAGTTTATATGGGGTATTTCTTAAAGCTGGAAATGTGCTTTTTGAAAGAAGCAAAACAAAGTTTTTATTCAATATTTTCGTGGATGCCCTCTGATAAAGTTTTAAAAAAAATAAAATAAATTTTTTTTTTTTTTGACAAGAAACAAGGTTGAATCTATCAATCCTTGTTATGTTGTTTATGGTGACATTCGTTTCTTTTATAAAAGCAGAATCCATTGCCGTCATCAGGCACCACCGGCTAACACCATTTTTATATACTTTTATAGCCAGATATCCTACATATAAACACCGCTAAAACAACCGTGACGGTTTCGACTTCATCAGTCATTAACGTTGTAATAAAAAAAAAATTAGAAGAAAACCACTCCAACTCTTTCACGCAAATTCTCCAAATGTGTCATCCTTGACCTATACCTTGAAGAACTCGAAAATAAAACAGACCCTTTCAGCTAAACAAAATGATCTTAGTCGCTCGCTTTTCTCCCCAATATAAACAATCAATATCCTATACACAGATCCAAAAACACCGTCAAATCACTCCCACCTAGTATTTGTTAAAATGTTTCTTTTTCATCAACAAGTTTGTAACTAAGATTTTGAAGGTAATTAAGTAAACCAAAAGGTTGAGAATAGAAAATCATTGATAATTGATGTCGATATAGCATAAACATGTTAAAGAGCAGTGCATTCCAGCCTACAATGAAAAAAAAAGGAAAAAAAAAAAACAATTCAACAATTCAACAAAATTGAAAATTGAACACATTACCAGTGTTGTTCCAATAACCATCACCGAGAACCACAAAACTTCATTGTAGATCACAACATCCATCTGCGTATCATGTCAACAACTACCAAAAAGTAAAGCACACTTTTTGAACAATTACATGAACGTTAATATCCTTAAACGTGTAGTTGAAAGAAATGGGCCAAATATAGTGTGATGTAAAAGGAAATGTAATGAATCAAGAAACCAAGCGTTGTGAGGCATCCCTTCGAAAGGCCATAACTGGGAATTAGAATTATTTAGCCTAACTAAACTAAAACAGTGCCGTTCAAAAGAAAAACAGAAGTGAAAAAAATTCTACCTTCGGAATCACAGAGAACGGAAATATGTTGGATGGACTTTGTACTTCAATGTTATCATCTTTTCCACTACCGGTGTCACTTCATCAATGTTCTTCTAGCTTCAAATCTCTTGTGGTTGATCTCCTCTTGATATCAATATCATTACAAATCCTTTAAAAAAAACAAAAAAAAAAACTGTAAAAACCGAATGTAATCTATACAAAACTACAGAATAAATCGCGACTGCTATGCCTCGGCCGGAATAACATCATCCTCCTCATAAACAACACACACAGTCTGGTGTGTAAAGATTGCTAGGAAAAACCATATATATTTCAAATGATAAATTAACATCAAATGAGTATGTAAAATCTTTATCCAGAAAAAAAAAATTAAGGAATTACACAGAAAGGAAACTAAACTAATAATCATAACCATCGTTACCTTTATTTACCTTTCCCACGTACACAATGCACAATCAAGGAAATCGAATGGGTAATCCAATGAATTACAAACCAAATTATAGCATCCGACTGTGTCTTCAATGCATAGCAGCACCAATAAACGCAAAAACATAATATTATCCAGCCAAGAAAAAGAAAGTGAAGACATATTTTTGAATAACAACCATGGCAGGCAACACTACACTTCCAGATTTTGTTGGTGATTAAGTAAGAACATCCTTGACTATCTTAGGATTCCTGAACTCCCCATGTAAAAGAAAAATGCAATTTTACATAAAAGAAAATAGAGGGAATTGAAAATATATACCTTTGGGTAAAAATATTTTTTTTTTGTATACTCCTATTTTTAAGTCTTACAAGCATAACCCTCAGTAGGACGGGCAATTTGACATTCAGGACGGGATATAATGTCATGAGGACGGGTTATATTTCATTGAGGTCAGACTAAAATAACACGTCTTCAGTAAATTTTCTCACTCGGCCGTGCTATAAATACCCGTCCTGATTTTTTTATTTTTTTTTCCCTTACGTAATTCTACTCCACCAAATAGCTAACAAGAAGTAGCATCTTTGATCGGAGATGGGATCACAAGCAGAGATGGGAACACAAGCTTTTTTAAAAAAAAAATAGAAACTGCGGCCCAGATTCAGATCTTCTGTAATCACCGGCGGCAAGACTTCATCAACAACGAGATGACGGTGATGCGGTGACTGTGAGACCAACGAGACATTAGAAGAAGAGGAACCGAAGTACTGAGAAATCATGTTGATCTCCGTACTCGGAGTGAGCTACATCTTCATTGGAAAAGGAGGGAGAGATGTATTTTTCTGCCATGGATGGCGGTGATGTCTTGGGGTGGTGGTGGGGGGGGGGGGGGGGGGGGTTATTTTTGAAGGCTTGCCATTGTCATTGTTTCTCCGGTAAGGGAAGTCGTTGGAGGTGATGAGTGTAGCAGGTGGCCTGAAAAATTACGCCTGAAAAACGTAATTGAGGCCTTAAAAAAAATTGTAATTGACAGCGTAATTAAATATTAAAATGTCGGACAATTCTGGACGGGTTTTTTTAACACGGTCGAGTGAGAAAATTTACTGAGGATGTGTTATTTTAATCCGACCTCAATGAAAAATAACTCGTCCTCATGACATTATATCTCGTCCTGAATGGCAAATTGTCCGTCCTATTAAGGGTTATGCTTGTAAGATTTTAAAATAAAGATATACAAAAAAAAAATTATTTTTATCCAAAAGTATATATTTCGAATTTTCGTCAAGAAAATATACCTTATTGGATCTTTAAAGACCAAACATTTCCAGTAAAAAAAGAAGTAGAAAAAAAAGGGTCTTCAAAAAATAGCAGAATAATGCTTCTTATATAAAGGCATAAAAAGATGTTCGAAAAAAAACATTAAAAAAATGTGAAAGGTAGATATATTTCTTGTAAGTTGAGATCTATTGGAACCGGTGTGCCTTATTATCTTGAAACACAAAAGCAAATGAAAATGACATCACCCCAAAACCATATTGTTCACCACTATATGCCTCAGAAGTTATATTATATGCACAACCGCATTTCCAAGTTCCATAAGCTCAAATGTATGTTGCACATCACCAAAAACAAACCTATACAATAAAATGAACTCGTGTCAATGTTTTTTTTATAAAAAATACTCAATCATAAAATACAAAAGGCTTAATCAATCATCCGTGATCCTTCATCACGTGTGACTATAATAAACTCATGGTAATGCTCCAAAAATAAAAATAAAAATAAAAATAAAAATAAAAACCTCACCTATGAACCTGTAACAATTTCAAAATTAGTTATTAAAAAAAGGCAGGCTAACCATGCAATCAAATATCGTGCAACTCAAATCATGTGAAGATAACAAATGATGATATTAATCAAATCATAACATTAGAAACAAAAAGGTATGTTTATTTCATGTGAAAAGATGCACGTTCTTCCCGAGAGAGAGAAAGAGAAAAAAAGGAAAAAATGAAAATGAAAAAAAACATGTACATACATCATACTTTTTTTATTTTTTTATTTTTTTATTTTTTTAACAGCTATTGTATTAATACTCTCTAGCAAGGTACTACATCATACATGGATGGGAGAATCCAAAAGTAAACTACTCAGCAACCATTCACGATGATGTAAAAGTCATTATTAGGGGTGAACAAAAAAACCATAAACCAAACCAACCTACCGAACCAAATCGAACCAAACCTAGGAAGGTATAAACCGTGGTTTTTTGATCGGTTTTTGTATTGTAAAAAACCAAACCGTAAAAAACAATTTGGTTCCAATTTAAAAAAATGAAAACCGTTTAAAACCGGACCAAACCGGATTTTATATGTATACACACATACATGTATATATATATATATATATATATATATATATATACACACACACACACACACATACCTACATCTATTAATACTTTAAAACATCAATATGCTTTTTTCGGTCCAAATCAACTTGTTTAAACTTTGTAATTGTAATGCATTAATGATCAATTACTAATCTCATATCCTAAAGATTCATATTTTGTTGATCATTTCACAGACTTGTCTTTAATTTCCAATCATTTAAGAGATTCTCGAGTACGTCGCCACAACTCACCACCGCTAACTCTTTCTTCTCTTTCTACTTCCTCGGCATCAATATTTGAATTATGTGAATGCTTATTTGTATGACTTACTTCTTCTAATGATGAACTTAATCATGGACATTTTCCGATTTGTTCATTTGTTAGGTTTGACATCTTATATAAATAAATGCATTTATATACATTAGTTTTATATAATTTTGTCTTTTATTTGCTTATAATTAGATTATGTAGGACAATAACATTGTTGAGATAATCAAAATACGAGTTGGTGTTTTGGAGAAAATAAAATGACGAATATGTTCTAACTAAATAAAGTCAAAACTATATCACATGTTTTTTTTCGTTTGAAATGTGTGAAAGTTAATATCTTTAATTATCTCTCGCTTACTTATGGAACAAATGCATTCCTCTTTCTTCCTTGACCATACTCAAAATATTGCTTTGTCAAATGGATTTTGAGATTTATAAATGATATTCAATAATGTAACGATTAGTTCATTATTAGTATTTTTTGAAATCGATGATTCATTGATGAATTGAAATGAGTAAGAGATGACTATTTCATTCATTATCTTGTTCGTCCCAAACTTTGGAATTCAATTGTAGGTGTCGATTTCGTTGTGTTGGATGGTGTTGAAATATAATTGGTTTTGGATCTTTAAGATTAGCATGGGTAGATGTTAGTTAAATATAAAACATTTGTTAAATCATCTCATTGGATTTACTAGCATAATAGTACTAATGTATTACATATATTATCATTTTTTGTTACGAGACAATTTGTGATTTCCTATCAATAATTTTAATTGTTAAAGAAAAACCGTAAAAAACCGGAACCAAACTTGAACCAAACCGGACCGATCAAATGGTTTACGTCCGAAAACCGTTTTAGTTTGGTTTCGAAAATTGAAAACCGTATAAAATGGTTTGGTTTTAAAAAACGGAAAAACCGGCCGAACCGGACCATGTTCACCCCTAGTCATTATCATCAACAATAGAGAAACAAAGTACAATGCAGACTGCCGAATAATAAAATTAATTATCTAAAAAAGATACATGAATTATTTGTTGTGATAAGAACACCGGAAATTAACAACAAGAACCTCGTGAATTTTTGCATCCTAAGTGATAAACCTATAAATATACTCGGGTTAAATCCGCTTTGTCTGCCATCATAGTCCTAAACAAGAGAAAATATACATTCAGGTCACTGTAGACACTCATATTTCAAGTCAGGTCAATGTATGTCTGACATTTTTTTTCAGGTAGCCCGTGCCTGTTCCACGGGATCATGGAATTCGAATGGTTCACGTGGAAATTCAAATGGTGGCAAAAGTTGAAATTCCACGTGATATGGGGGAAATTTAAATGAGCGCCACGTGGAAAAGCAAACGCTACGTGGAAATTGACACGGTCCCGTGGAAATTCTGAAACGTAAACAAGGCAGTTTCTCTTCTTCTTCCTCACTTTGACTGCCTCAATTTTTATCTGAAAAAAATCGCCCCCACACACGAAAAAAAAAATACGCACAACCCCACATCCCCACATCCCCATCCCTACATCTGTTGATTAATTTCACGTGGAAGGATTTACATCCCACGGGCAAGAAGGTGTTTGACACGGGTTTCTTTACATTGCGTGGAATTGGAACGAGAAGTGGATTGAAGCTTCATACAACAATTGTCATACAACAATGGCCGTTATTAATTTAGAAGAATATCCTACAGTAAGTTATTTACGCTTTATTAGGTTTAAATTTGATGAATTTGCCCCCAAATTTTCATGAACTGCAACTTTTTATTTGATATTGTGATATAGTAATGTTATCGATATTGTGATATAATATTGTTATTGAAATTTTGGTATTGAAATTGTGATATAGTATGTTTATTTATTGACCCAAAAAAATCGAATTTGTGAGTTAATTTTACAAATTTTGATATTGTAGAATTTTTGATATTGTAGAAATTATGATTATAAGATATTGGAAATTGTAGTAATGATATTGTAGAACTTTTGATATTGTAGAATTTTAGATATTGTATAAATTATGATTATAAGATATTGGACATTTCGATTTATGTATATTGGGAAATTTGTATTGGAAAATTTGTAGAAATCTTGATGTTGTAGAAGTCTTGACGTTGTAGAAATCTTGACGTTGTAGAAATTTTGATATTGTAATTATTTTGATTATTTGATTGGAAAATTTGTATTGGAAAATTTGTAGAAATCTTGATGTTGTAGAAATGTTGACGTTGTAGAAATTTTGGTATTGTAATTATTTTGATTATTTGATTGGAAAATTTGTAGAAATCTTGATGTTGTAGAAATCTTGACGTTGTAGAAATTTTGATATTGTATTTATTTTGATTATTTGATTGGAAAATTTGTATTGGAAAATTTGTAGAAATCTTGATGTTGTAGACTTCATGACGTTGTAGAAATTTTGATATTGTATTTATTTTGATTATTTGATAGTTTAGAAATTTTTTAGAATGAAATGCATTAATGTAATTATAGTGGCGATGTTATTATTAGAAACGATAATGTAGAAATGATAATGTAGAAGTTTTGATATTGTACATATATCGATTATATGATATTGTATGTTGTTATAAGTTGTTTCGAAATTTAGTAGTATAAATTCCTTTCATGGTACATGCCTTAGTTCATTTTGAAATGATTTAATTGTTACGGGCAATCACAATGAAAATGCCCTAATTTAATAAAAAAAATTGAATTTAAAAACGAGAAACAAACGACAAAGATATGTTGTTTGAAATTTCCAAAACAACAAAATTTTGACATATTCTATGGTACGCCGACACGATGAGGTTCTTAGAAATGCGTGCATCCTTAGGGTGTTTTCGAATCCTTCGATCCGCTGTGTCATGCCTAATCTCCAGGCTTTGTATTGGGGCTCCTGATAGGTAGCTCGTAGAATATTTCATTAGGTCTGCTCAATAGAGCATCTTTTCCGTTCTCAGCAGCTTGGTAAAGCCTCCACCGGAAGTGAGGCATCCGTAGATCGAAAGTATAAGATCTGTTCTGTTGGCTCTGTCCAGCATCTGATCTCCCTCGTCATCATCAAATATTCTATGACGCTGGTGAAAACAATCTTCTCTTCTATTACCCCCGTCTACTGTTACAACACAACACAACACAGCGAAACTTGAAAAATTTATCTTCTAGTGTGTATATTGGTTTTTCATTTATATACATATATTTACTTGTATATAACTGAATATTGCCAGACATAAAAAAACACAACAATATTCCTAAAAATCTAACCATTTATATATATAAAGAGAGACAAATGGTTAGTATTTTTGTCGAATATTGATTTTTTGCGTTGTGGTGCCTAAAATAAACACACGAATAATAAATGATTGTTTAACACGGGTGCCCGTTACAAATATATATATACTCTTAATACATACATACATACATACATACATATATATATATATATATATATATATATATATATATATATATATATATATATATATATATATATATATATATATATATATATATATATATATATATATATATACTACGTAAATGTATATTTTCTCGTTTGTGTGTGTGTATATATTCCGGTACATTTATGTATTAAGTTATATATACACTTATTTTATCACATATTTTTGCCATCGCATATATATTTATTATCAAGTGAAAGAAATTATACACACATATAATTTTATATTTACGCACAGTTTAAGCACACACACAGACATATACACATACATGGGGAGAAATTATACACGGTACATATATATATATATATATATATATATATATATATATATATATATATATATAACATGATTATATATTTTGCCTCTCACAATATATATATATATATATATAGTCAGTATATTTATATATAAAGTTATATATACACTTATTTTCTTAAGTTTATATATATATAGTCTTCTTAACACATTTTTAATACTAGTTATCCAACACCACGTGGAACATTGATTCATCCGCCTGAATTTTTTTTTAATACCGAATTGCGGTTCCATGCGGAAAGTGCTACTCTTACAAGACTACAAGAGTTATTGCACAATGCTACACCAAACAGAGTGTTGTGGAATAGATTGGAGGGATCAGTGTTTGGTCCGTTTCTTCATTTTATAAGTAACAATTGGGAATTCAAGGGGCGGCTAATAGCATACCTGTATTTCAATATGGTTTATCCAGACCGAGACGACGAGCTTCATTTTAAGATTGGCGATAATAGAGTGAAGTTCGGAAGAAGAGAGTTTGCATTCATAATGGGGTACAGATTTGGAGATTTGGATGTTGAATTGCCTGATCAGTCAAGGTGTTTTGATGTTAGTTGTACTCTCCATAAGTACATCAAGAATGTGACGTTGCAAAAAATCGAATCAGCGATTATGGCATCGAATGACGTTGAAACTATATACCGGATGGCTTTAGTGTACGTTATTTATAGGTTAATAATCGGAAACGACCCTGGAGTGGTAATACCGGCCCAGATTTTTTATATTGTCGAGAACCTACAACTGGTCGAGACATTTCCATGGGGGCAGTATTTTTTTAACAATTTAATGTTGAATTGGCGTAAGATAGTATTTGAGTGTAAGGATCTTGTACCTAAAAGAAATGGGAACCGTATAAGTCACAGTTCTCCGGTTGTTTATACGCGTTACAGTTGTGGTGTTTTCATGCAATGCCTAGACTTATACAGTACGGAGGATTTGCAACAGTGGTAGAAGGTCAAGCTAATGCTCGTCCAAGTTTTTTGAGATGGAAATGCACTGTCGGCGGGGTCTATTACAAATCATTGGTCAATCCTACATCCGGTGTTACTCCATGGGTATGTATTATATTATCATTGTTATCAATCTACATTGCCAGCAATATTTTTAAACATTGTATTTAAAATCGGTTGCCTTTTTTTTTCCTTTATGCAGGTTGAGATGGTTGCTGATATTTTGACAACCGTCGAAGATAGGCAGTTCATAATTGGTATAGGGTTGCCGGAGGCGGAGGTTACAGCTCCACATCGTGAATTACCTGTTCCCCCCGTGGTTGTCCCGGATCCTGTCCCTGGTCAAAGACGTGTTCCCCCAAGGTCCAATTTGGATGGCATAGTCTGTGAGCGTCCAGGAGTTGATGCTCAGGACGAGCGACCATCTCGCCAAGCCCGTCATGACGAACAGACGAGTGCGCTACATCCGCAAACCCTCCGGGTAAAACATCGTATTCTCAACAATTCGATATAGGCGGTGGTAGTATACCTATTGTGGGGGTGTTGTGCCGTTAGAATCACTGGTGCATGAAATCACGCGTATAGTTGACAATGCGTTAAGAGAAGTCAGGACTGAGTTGATGGAAACAAAGGCCGAGTTGATTGAAACGAAGGCTAAGTATCTTTGAAACGAATGCTAAGCCGAGTGAAATACGGAAATGGCACGTACGAGAGAGGCCCGGGTAACAACTACCGAGTAGTTGAAGAACGACATACGCGTTACCTCGAGTCGCTAAAAAGGGCGGCGGAGCAACATGTTCGCATTAACTCCTAAATACAAATATAATTGCATTTATCTTGTTAATAGAAATTTAAATTCACACCATTTCCTTTATTATACGGGGTATAATTAGGCCCCGAAGAGGGACATCTGTATCAGAAGGCTCCCAGGACGGTGACTCACCTCCACATCTCGACAGGACCCAAAGCACACCAACCACCGAAGTTGGGCCGTCTTCAGCTACACAAGGCAGCCGTGAGCCTGAGACTGAGACACCTCAAGGTTGTGATACAAACACGGACCAGACACCTCGAGGTTGTGATACAAACACGGAGCAGACACCTTTTAGGAATGTTCATCTGGCGTCACCGTCCCAAGTTACTCCTTCTGGGCTTCAGGTATCAGGGTCCCAAGCTGGGCCGTCTTCACGTCCACAAGGCACACCATCCGTTCAGGGTCAACACCACGAGATAGAGCAAAGCACCCATCTTGACCCATTGAATGATTTTTCATTTGAGTGTCTTTGGTCTAGGTCAAGAATTCGATATTGATGATGTGCATGCGGAGATGAGTTCGACGGACAACGGCACTCTTCAGGGCCCCAAGCGATGCCGAGGTTTGAATACAATGAGGGGTGGGGGAGCTACAAAGAGCTGCACTTCAAATAAAAATGGGCCTTCGATCGACCACGAAGCCGGCCGAGTACTTTAGGAAGGATAATACCCGGTGGATTCACCTAAAAAACGGCACGAGGATGATAGGCACACACCCGCTCGGAGGACTATCGAGCGGGAGTACAACGAACTAAAAAAATGGATCGGATCAAGTGAAGGTGATACGACCAAGTTATTAGTCGGGGGCTTAAAACCGACGAGGAAATATTACCTTACCACAACGGATCGAGATTTTTTCAGCTGTATTTTGTTTCAAGGTTATCAGATAAATGCGCAGGTAAACTTATTTAAACTTGTATTTGAATTTTTTTAACATGTATTACGTTTTTTTTATCGTAATATTGTGACTGAGTAATAAATCCCATTTGCAGCACATTGACTCGTATGTGGGACTGTTGTCTGCTCGTATGGCAGCTTACCCTGATCAGTATGAAAAATATGCGAGTTTGTGTTATGCCTCATTCGCAAGTACTCTTGTGCCTGAACTAGAGAAATGGGAGGGCGACATGGATGCGGTGGTTCCGGCTGTTTTGACATTGGAAACTTCTAAATAGACCAAGAAAACGATCGCCTATGCTATCTGGATGATTAACACGGAGCATTGGGTGCTTGTGCGCATGTCAATCAGTGAATGGACAATAACGGTGCACGACAGCCGATACAGAAGCGGTGACTCGACCCACATTGATAGGATCATACGGAAATGGGATCTATACATGAGGTTAATGTTATCGGCATCACAAGATTGCGGGACAATCCAATGGATGATCGATCCATCTCAAACACCATTCTATACGATCCGCACGACGAGGCCCCGGATGTCCACAGACGGAGTACCGGTACGTATCAAACCTTATTCAGATTTTTTAATTTCAAACATTCAGTTCTAAAATTTATGGCTTTAATATGCAGGGAACGCTGTCCGGTTTTCAGTCTGAAGATTATGGAGCTTACAATCATCAATGACGCACACATATTTGAGCTGAGTGATGCAACTTTTCACAGGCTCAGGATCAAAATGGCCGTAGATTTATTTTGTCAACGTATAGCGGTGTAATTTGTATATTTGTTGTTCGGGAGTCGTGTACGTCCAATATTTGACATTTATTTTGGTTTTATCTCAACTTTTGGCGTTGTAATATTTATCTTCTAAATTCTGTTTGCTTTTTTTATTGTAAATTTATAATATTTATATAAGAAATTTGAATGCGAGTCCAAAAGGTTTTTGGGCACCAACAAGAACACATAACACCTAAAAAAACTTAAATAGTCGAGAGGACATAAAAATAACATCTATAGTAGATGAACATAAAAATAACAATACAAAAATAAACCGAAATGAAAGTTGATATATCTAAAAAATAAATACTAAAATAACATGAATAAAAGATGAACACTTTCATCATATTTAAGTTTCGTATGTGATAACATCATCATGACCGTATGTCACATCATCTTCAACATATTCCGGCACCCCGGCAGACCTGACGCATAGACCTGTGATCAAATACGGGAAAAATATATATCCATCTCCTGCATTGCCCTTTGCTATCTGTCGAATCCTAGACAGAATATACTCTCCAACGTCGAAATAGGAAGTAATAGATGCGTAAGCAAGGGCGTACAAATCAAATGCCGGTGCGGTGTAATTCACCGTACCATACATATTGGTGGCAAGAAACATAATAAGGAAAGGAAGGAATGGACCGTACCAGGACCAGAGTGAAGGGCGGGTAGGCCGCTGGGCCTCACACGTTCCCACAGATGCGTCTCCCCAAATAAAACAGCCATGTCACACTATAGTATTTCAGGGACATCCGGAAAAAGAAAGAAATCCAAACCCTGAGGATATTCTGGAATGGCATACTCGTCGTTGATCCATTTATTATTCAAACGGACGGGAACGCCTCGCACTATGACGCACATTTCATTGAGCTCGCCGTTGCTAGACAAGCGTAAAATTCACGCACAATAGACCGATTCACGTGATGAAAGCTTAATGCGCTTTGAGGGACACCATGCCACCCGTTATCTCGGAACAAGTTTCTGATCAAAGTAGGTAGACTTTCCATATTCAATCGTCTCTCTGGAACAACAGCTCTTGCCATCCAGTTAGTCACGTACTCACGCCTCTCCTCTTCTTTTGTGAAACGGATTATGAGAGACTGCTCGTCCAACGACAAATCAACTTCGTCATTGGGAATTAACACATGAGCATGGGGGTTAGCCATTGAAAGGTACACTAAAAAGAGATTATTCGAATCATTAGGTAATGAATCGTACCAATCCTTAGCAGCTCTTCTCAGGGCAAACGGAAAAACTATCAGCTTTATTGCCGCTCGCTAATCCCATTATATCTCATCGTCCCACAAATCTGGAGAAAATGATCTAGAAAGCTGTTCGGGTTCTCAGTTGACTTCCCGTGGAACAAGGCGTGTTCCCCCAACATGTTCAAGATATTCTGCTTTATATCCATGTTGTTGGCATTAATAGGAGGTACTCGAATTGGATTATGCCCCGTGATTTCCTACGGAGTAGTCACATAATCTCGGCAGACTCTCGGTCCTTGCACCTGCTGAGCCCTCTGTGGCTGATAATTCAGTTGTTTATAAAACTGCTGCATAGGGGGTTGCTGAGGATACGGGTTTTGGAACCCCTGTTGGTTCTCATGTTCCCTTAGCATTTGCAGTACTCGATTTACAGTCTCTTGGTGTAATTCGGGTCTGAAGTTCTGAGTATTCTGAGCATTTTGTCCTCTCTGTCTTTGTCCAATCCACATGTCCTACGATTAAGCTTGTGGAGTTATCAAGCGATGTAACACTGTGTTGTCCTCTCTTAACGGTTCATGACGAGGGGTCCTCGGTGGAGTTTGCAACGGCAGTGTTGCGTTACCACCAGTAGTGTTCGAGGTTTGCCCTGGTGCGTCATGTTGGATTAAGGGCTCTTTGCCATCTCTATGATTTAGTGAATCCTCCATTTCTTCTGAGGATTCTGAAAGTGAGCTTTCTACTACCCTTTCTTCCTCAAATAGGGGATTTGGACTAGCGATCAGGATCTCTCCTCGGCGGCTGACTGTTCCTGTGACGTGCGTAAGCTTCAATCTCTTGAATCGGCTCGATGAGAGGTTCTTTGGAGCTTCGGGTCATTCCCTGACAAACAAGAAACAACAAGAAAACAAAATAAAAACGACCTAACCCCAAGCTTTCGGTCAACTAAAGAGATATCAAACGTTACTCCCCGGCAACGGCGCCAAAATTCTTGATAGCAAAATACTTAACCGCTAACTTTCACCGACAGAGTATCGGGTCAACGGGAGTATAGTGGTCACAAGGTCGAATCCACGGGGAGTAATATCTAAGTACCAAAGGCGACGTCGAACTTAGTTCGGGTCAAAATATGGTGGGAGGATATTATACTAATGCGAAATAAAGATTATACTTGACGAGTTTACTTAGGTATTAAAAGGTATAGCCGAACTATGATCCTATGAGCTACTTTTACCCCTACAGGAAGGACTTGACGGGGAACGTGTCTTAACCGACCTACCTATCCAATGTAGTTTAACGACATCCATGGGTGCCAACTCCTAATTCTAGTGATTAGGCGAACAACTCGATCTAACCACCCTATGTGAAGCTAACCGACTCTCCCTTTAGAAAACCAATTATCCTAACATGATTAAGCTTTAGAGCAGCTCCAACATTAACGATGACAAACCTCTGTATTGGAAACGGACCTAACAACTAGGCCAAATCTACGCAACGATCCTAAAACCCCTTATCCCATATCTCACCACAAAATGCATCTATAAGTTTGATGTGTGTGACAGTGAACTAGGTGAGCAATCTAACTCAAAGATGTTAAAATAAGTTTTAGAACGTGGATTAATCGTTTAAACATAATATTACGCACTACACAACTCCCAATCTCATCCCCCTTAGGGTTTTCGCTCGCTTTCACATAACTCGACTACCTATGTTGCACGGACACGGACACGACACGGCGCACGACATGACACGACATGGACACGGCGATACGGCTAATTCCAAAATTTAAGGACACGACACGCCGCTTACACGTTATATATATATATATATATTTCAATTTATCAAAAAAATATATTCTTAAACATCTGAAAAAACTAGACAGAATAAGATAGGTATTATATAAATTCTATGAATATCTGGAATAGATATTCGACCTTCTTACGGTGCTAAAAGATATTGTGATTGACCTTAAAAATATTACAAATTGTAAAAATGATTGTTTATCAACAACAAACATATAAACTTGATACATCGTATTATTTATTTAATTATTATAGAAATGAAAATCGTGTATTTTAACGTTTCAATTGAAGAAAACTTAAATAAAGAAAATAAAAAAAAAAATTGGGTTTAGGAGTGTCGGGGTGTGTCGGTGCCGTGTCGGGGAGTGTCGACAGTGTGTCGGAAGCGTGTCGGATATCTAAATTTTAAATAATATTAATTTAATTATCCGACACGTGTCGGACACGGTGTCGGAGCGTGTCGGAGTGTGTCGTGTCGTGTCTTGTGTCGGACACGACGCACGGCGACCAGATTGAAGTGTCGGTGCATCACTACACATGCAATTAGCTACTCATGATTATGCTATTAAACGAAATAAGAAAAGAAAACATGATAAGAATAGTAAAAGAGAAATAATTCATTACCATAAAATAGCGAGAAAATCGATCCCGAGAAAAGTATGACGAAATAATTGCACCAAAAAGTTGAATCTTTTGTTCTTGAAAAGGAAATCTAGGCTATAACAAGTGTGTAGAATTAAAGGAAGTAATCTATGGAATCAAATGATTGAAAGGTGATCAAACTACACTAAAATCGCCCCTAAATCGCCTAGGAAAAGTCTAAAGACGGCCAAAGATGAATAGGGGCTGAATGAGCTGCGTATTTATTGTGTAGGTCGAAAATATGCTGCTGTCGGTCTCAAACGCCAGTTTGGGTCCTTTCAAACGCTAGTTTGGCCCAACTTGACTTGGCTTCAGTAAATTGGTGATAACTTTCTGTGCAGAGCTCCGATTTGAACGATTCAAGATGCGTTGGAAAGCTCGTTCAACTACCTACAACTTTTATGAAGACGACTTGACCAGAAAATGCCTCCAAGATAGGTCAAAGTAAAGATTAACGGTCAGGCATGTCGGGGCCAAACTAGAGGTTGCATTGGCCAAATGCCAGTTTGCCTTGTATGAGCTTTCTTGATTCGAACTGAACCCACAAAAACGCCAGTTTGAGGTGATTTGGATGCCAGTTTGCCTGAAAACCCAACTTTCAGTATCAAGTGCTACTTCTGTCAAATGCCAGTTTGGACTGGCCAAACTCTAGTTTGAGGTAGGCTTGAGTCAAACGCCAGTTTGAGGTAGGGCAAACGCCAGTTTGCCCTGATTTTGCTCCAAACTTGACTTTTCTTCACTTTTATGCTACTTCCGTGCCATGATCAAGTTCCTCATTCCAAAACATCGCCTTCCGGGTTCTCGAGTCACCTAAGTCCTGCAATAACATGTACGAACAAACACCACGCGTAATTCCGCAAGACAAAAGTGCTCGGAAAAGAGACAAATATCGTCACAAAGGCGGAGTTTACTATCGATATGACAGTTTAATTCCCCGTGCATATAACTCTCGATATTACTCTTAAATAGGTCTATATCTACCCAAAACATGCCAATAAAGTAATAAACGGGGGTTAAAATGCGCACCAAAGTACAGTAATGTTGACTCCCATCACCTGCAAATCGTCCCCCTCCCCCCCTCCCCCAAAAACTTCAAATTTGCAGTCCCCTTTCCCCAACTTGCAATTTTCTTTTTCTTTTTTATGAAACCAACCTGTTGCAATATTTTTATGAAACCAAACTGCTGCAAATCGAAAGAGCAATTTTTGTGTGTGATGAAATCAACCGCCGAAAGAAAAGACCCCTCTGCGATTTTCCGATGGTAGTGGAGGAGCTATGATTTTTGATGGGAGGGGAGGAGTTGCAATTTTCTTGTAGGAAGGGGAGAAGCTGCGATTTTGATGATGGGTTTCGTTTTTCAGATGAAGGGGTAGGGAATGGAGGAGGGTAGCTGTGATTTTCTGGTGGGAGAGGGAGAAGCTGCGTTTTCCGGCAGGGATGATGGGTTTTGTTTTTCAGATGAAGGGGTAGAAGTGAGTGGGAGTTGTGGCGGTTTTAGTGTGTAGGATGGAGATGAGGGTGTGAGGTGTTTGATTATGGAAGGTGGAAGGTGGAAGGTGGAAGGGATGAAGAAGATGGTGGTGGAGGTGGATGGTGTTGATGATGATTATTGTAATAGATAAATGTGTTGGTCCCTTGAAAAGGCTTTAGTTAAGTTTAGAGGGGGGGGGGGGGGTGAATAAACTTAACACTTAAAACTTTGGAGTTAACAAATTCAGCAACTTCGACAATCTGCGATACTTCGAGTCTGCGAGACTTCGATAACTGCGATAAACGATAGTCTGCGATAGTTGAGTTTGCTTTGAATTTGTGCGGCGGAATTATATCAAAATTAAGCCTTAATACTTGTTGTTAAATATGATACTAAGTATTAGATACTCAGTAGTGCAAGTGTGAGATTTCAGTTGCTAGATTCAGTAGGTTGATATGTAAGATAAACTAAGTGCGAGAAATTAAATGCGAAAGTAAGTAGGCGATTTTATAGTGGTTCCGGGTGATGTAATCTGTCGGTCCACTCTTCTCTGTGATGTTGGAGGAAATTCACTAGAGATCTTTGATGTAGGCATGTTACAAAGATTCCTAAGTTGTTTGTCCTTCACCAATAACTATGGCTTCACAAACGAAAGCGGGAACAGTAGGATTGCTTTGCTCTGAGTCTTCCATGGTCCTTGAAGGGTAGGATTGCCTCTTCACCGGCTCCACCACAAACAACGAGTCTTTCACACCCAACGGATGCTTCACTTGTCTTCGACGGTTCTTTTATAAAATAAAGATTGAATCAAGTAAATGATTCGGTTGCGTGACTTGATTAGGATGATATAATCGGCGGTTGCGGTCTTCAAGTGTGTAATCTTAATGTAGCTTGAATACGAATGCACTTGAAGAAATTCTCTAGATCGACGACTTTATGCTCGGTAAGTTCGACGGGGTGTTTTTCGGCTCGAGTTATCTCTTAAAGTTTATCCAAAATTCATCATCTTGTTTCGAGTTGGAAGTCCTCTATTTATAGGTAGGAATGCATGTGACTTGTATTTGAAATTCAAATGTGACCGTTCCTTGTTTTTGTTCCATCGATTTGCGATCATCACTATTCATAGGATGACAACATTTGTCGAAATTCCTTTTTGACGGTGCGATCATCCACCCTTTTGACTTGTATCCAATGGATAAAAGTATAAATCATCCCAACGTCTTTTTAATCTCAGTCTTTGATTTCCTTGATAAGTCGAGAGGTAGTTGGTGTCCTTATCCATGTAATCTTCCAATAATCTTGAATTAATCGAGGTATTATAACGATGTAGGTTCATCGATCTGTGAAGTACTATCGATCTATTTGAACATCATATTTACGTGTATAAAATATCTTTGCAGTGATTTCTTTTATCTAACTTTTATTTGTGAAGTTAGATTACACCATTTTAATTATAACCAAGTTCCAAACATCATCCAACTTATGGAACTTCGACCTTACACACAAGGTATATGTAATCGGTTTAGGTCATCACGGACTTGCCTAAATTCGATTCCATATCCTTGACTTTAAATACTAAGTTTGATCCCTTAGCCTTCATTTGCGAGTTTGAACCCTCGGCCTTCGGTCTTCGAGCGGGTTCAAGACTAGTCTGCGACCTATCTACCCTGCGGCCTAGACCGGTCTGCGATATCAACCGGCGAGCCTTTACGATGCTTGTTTGATCAAACCTATTTATGAATCAAACTCTAATAAACCTATACAATTAATCTAGACATCTTTTTGCCTTTGCACTATAACAGCTAGTCTGACACTCATCATCAAAACTAAGAAATAAGTCCAACAATTTCCCCCTTTTTGGTGATGATGCCAATACCCTCACCTAACAGCAAAGCAAAAAGATATAAAACAAAACAGAACAAATATAGTCATCTTTCATTATAATCATTTGTTCAAAAATATTACAGTCTAGAATCAGCAAAAACATAAAGCAGTTAAAGTGTGCTGATCTACTGTCTTCTTTCTCTCTCTTGTCTGGCCTTCTCAGCTTGTTCTTGGTATTCTCTGATTTCTTTCACCATATCTCTCATCCAATCATTTTCAATCAGAGAGAAGTCAATATGAAGGTTTACATGTTTCCACCAATGCCATGCTTCAGGTAGAGTAAGGGATATTTGATTTACCCTGAAGCCTAACCTCATATATACTTCTTTAAATTCATTCATGAATCCTTTGCCTTTGTGGTAGGTATGCCAATGCCACTTCTACCACCTACGTGTTTGGCCCTCAAGGATTTGATTCTTGCTTCCCAAAACTTAAGTCCCAAAAATAAGTTCGGACCTTCATGAAATCCCTTGTCATGATAGGGTCTATGTACGTTATTGTATACCTTCTTGTATTGTTGGAGAAGCTCATCGGTGAGTGGAAGTACGCAGTCTTGGTTGTACGAAAGCATTTGTATCTGCTTCCCATCTCTTCTTTGCAAAGACTCTAGCGACTTCTTTTGCTTCTGCATTGCCTCTTCCCCCTTATTGACATCATCAACAAACCGGGATAGCGAGGCCATGCACACTTTCTGTGTGATAACTAGGTTGCTTAGTTGGCCTTCAATGATTTCGATCCTAGTATCAATTCTTTGTAATCCTTTCTTGCATTGTTTGCTCCGGCGGGGTCATCCTCTCGGTAATTTTAGGATCGAGCACGGCGGGTTGTGGTGCGGCGAGCGAGCTCGGTAGGCTCGGGTGGAGCGACAAGGTTGTCAAGTTTCGATGGATGGAAGAAAGTTGGTCTTTCGAAACGATCTTTGGCGGTATTTCCAACCTTGATTCCCCTCACATCTAGTATCGGATTATTCACGACATTTTGAGTAGATGTGAAGTTTGAAGCAAGCGTGTGGCGATGGGTGTCTGTTTTCATTTACCATCTTCATCGAGTTCTTCAAATCTCTCTTCTACTGTCCAATTGTGTCCTTAATTGTTGCATATCATGCCTTACGTCCTCAACTCATTTAACACTTCAGCGGCACTTCCTGGTCATTCTTCCACCGGTGGCTTCATCGACGAGCTCCTCCACATTGTCTTGTGGCCTCGATTGCTTATTACCATTGCCCAACTCTATCCGGTCCGGCGGGGTTAGGTCCTTCATATTCATCCAGGATAGGATCAATGGCAGGCTCCTCAAAAATAGGTACAAATGCCTGAGGGGGATTAACATCAATATTTTCTTCTTCAGGCATTTGAAATTCTTCATCACTAAAGTCATAGTCCAGCAGCTGCTCATTCTCATTAACAGCAGCCTGCTGACCATCTTTCCCTTTAGTGGTCTTATCTCCAGTAGGCTCCACTACAGCAGCCTCTTCAGCAACAGGGGTTTCCTCCAAACCCAAAGTTTGTTCCAACCTTTGTCCGAGTCTTGTTTGAGACTCGACGGCTGTACCTCCTGTTCCAACCTTTGTGCAGGTGCTGTTTGTAGCCCAGCAACCTGTACCTCCTCTTCAATTCTCTGTGGATTGAATATAGCCTCATTATCCACTTGGAATCCTTCTGCATGACCAATCTTGTGCAGGATGATGGCAGTTTTAGTAAGAATGCCCTCAAAGTCAAATCCATCTTGATATTCAATGGATTCTTCTGAGCTGGCACTAGGTTCATTGAAATCAGTAACCTTTTCTCCATCTACATCCTCACTCAGTTCAGCTACAGTTTGTGCAGTAGGCTCTACAACGTGGAATGTAGAAGATTCATCAGCTAGCCTACCAGCACTCAGATTGATTCCTTCATTGATCAATGATTCCAGATCATCCATGGTGAGATCCTGTAGATCCTATCCATCTCTCCAGTCTACTGGCCCTCAGCAGACTTACTAGTCTCAGTGGGTTCTGCTTCTATAATATCAGTGGCTTCAGTTGTTGTTTCTCTAGCCACTCCACCGGGTCTCCCCAGGAAACATAGGGGTATCATCATCAGAATCTGATGAGTCACTGTCTGGTGTGAACTTTGGATCTCTGAACATAATAGCTCCACTTTTCTTCCCTTCATCCAAAAGATCCATCAGCCTTGATTGCAGCAAGCTAGTATCTATCAAATCCAACAGGCTGTCCACACCTAGCTGCTCAAATGCCCATTCTTCAAATCCACTCATTGGATCAGCAGCTGGTTTCTGTCTTTTGTAAAATCCAAACTTCCACTGAAAGTAGTTTTGCACCTTTTTGAAGTTAGGATCTACTTTGCCCTTTTTAGATGCCTTCTCATATGGCATAGATGGCTTTCTAATGGCGAGGTTCGGCGACTTGTTGACTTCCAAAAGCTTCCACAAGTAAGTTCATGGTTTCTTCAACGGATGTTTGAAAGTCGGTAGGTTCTTGAGGTTGTTCATTTGTGCCTACTACTTCCATCGTACCACACTTGGTTCCCCCGACTTACATGCTCATCGGCGGGGTTAGCGACGGTTGCTCTTCCTCCCGAGTTCTTGCCACACTTGCAGGGTCTACAACCAAGTCTTCAATTACCTCTTCAACTACCACAGCAGGCTCAGGTTCAGTGGTTTGCTGTGTATCTTTAACAGATTGCTCAACAACAACCTATCCATCATCAGTAGACTTGACTACCTCTTCAGGTGAGGAGTCAGTAATCTCCACAGGCCTGATTATGGTCAAGGGTTCAGCCTCAGCAGCCTCTTCTTCTTCTTCTATTGATGCTTCCTCTTGGACTCTTTGAGCCTCCAAGTTTTTGAGTTCTTTCCCTTTTCCATGTTTCTGTTTATGGACAATCTCTTTTCTCCTCTTGGAAATGGGTTCATCATTCTTTTCGATCCACGATAGACTTCCTCTTTCTACGGCTTCTTTGTTGTTCCCTCAAGATTTCAACAACGGTTTTTCTTGCGGCAACGGCGGGGTCGGTAACCTCCACTGGACCCTCGGCGGACTCGACGATCAGTGTCTTTGTTTGCTTCCTTGTTTTCTTTGAAGGTTACGATACCTCGGTTATTTTCTTTGTATCTCCACCCTTTCTTTTCTCGGCGGCTTTCTTGGGTGCGGCGGGTTTAATAGTTATCCTTTTTGATTGTTTGACCTGCTCACACCAGCATCACCATCATCTCCATCATTATCATCATCAGCAACCTCTCCAGCAACCTCTTCATCATCATCTAGACCAGGAATAGCATAATCAATTTCCTTCTTGTATCTAGACTGATTGATCTTTTCAGATGCTACATCAGGGATTCCTAGATGATTCAGCAGGGTCTGAACCATCAATCCTAAGGGCAGGGCCTTGGACTTCCTCTTTCCCTCTTTGTCTTCCTTGAAGACCTTCTTCATATAATGGATGAAGTATCTAGCCCAATCAAACTTCATGCTCACTGCAAATGATTATCATCAACTCTATCTTGGGTCACGATAGAGTATCCATACTTCCAACTAGTCCCGGTATGTTTTTAGCAATCGGTTGCTCGGCGGAGCTTGTATTCACTTCCAATATGTTTGCGGTTGATGTCTGGAACGGATTTGGTGGCTGCATTTGTTTTAATCGATCAACAAACGCCATTTTGTCCAATCCCATTGCTTCGGGATTGGTGAGCCATCCACCACTTCAACAAATCAAAAAACTTCCCTCGACGGACGGGGGAAACTTCAATTTCTTGCCCATTCACGGCGGTTTTAAATGCTTCGGTTCCTTTCGTATTTGAATGTTTCTCCGAAGCGACAACATTTGTATAACAAATTGTTTCCGGTCTTATATTCAACACATTCTCCGAGACCGGCATATCTCCTTATTCTTCGACCAATGTTAATGGCCAGTTCAGTTCTGTTTGCATCCTCAACAAAACCTCTAACACTTTGGCTTGATTCAATCTGGACATCAACCTTTTCCGCCATTTGTATGAGAAGAATAAGATGAAGAAGATTGATTCTCAAATCTGTGTTCACACGGTGTAGAAATCGCGGTGATAAAGCGATTTGCAAGTAGAGATTCTGTGTGTATAATAGCTTTGTATAAATAGACGGTGGGTGGTTGTAGCTGTCGGTGCACGTACATTGATGCTTGACCACGATTAATCGAATAAATGCGGCTTGACACGTGTTCCATAACGTTTGATAACCATTAGATCGTGTTAAGCTGCGGTTATAAAGATAAAATAAATATCCCGCCAATATGCTTTTTGACTTTAATAACTTTGAGTGAGTAACGTTCCATCCGGCGGGGTGATCCTCGGCGGGGTAGGCTCGGCGGTCTGGCGATAAATAGGCTTCGGCGGCTGTGACGACATAAGTACTCTGCTTGATCCTTGTTTTCTTCTTGTTTTGTTCAATTGATAATACAAGATGAAGTTTAATACCAATGACTGATCTGTCAAGTGAGCTCACCCAAAATGACAAAGACCAATCCCCTTGGCAACCTCATTTGCTCAATTGTCCAAACATAAGTACATGGAATTGTTGATACCAATGACTAATCTGCTAAGTGAGCTCACCCAACATAGCAAAGACTAATCCCCTTGGTGAATTCCAGTACTTTGCTGAATGTCAGTCAACTTTTATAATTCCAAGTTCAGTCCTTAATTTGGCAAATCTTTCACTATCAAGTGGTTTAGTAAAAATATCAGCAAGTTGATCTTCAGTAGGGATGTATAGAACCACCACATCTTTCTTTTCAACATGATCTCTTATAAAATGATGTCTCACATCAATGTGCTTGGTTCTTGAGTGCAAAACAGGATTTTCTGTGATTGCAATTGCACTTGTGTTATCACACATAATTGGAATTTCCTTTTCTTCTATTCCATAATCCCTTAATTGTTGGCTTAGCCATAGTACTTGTGCACAGCAACTTCCAGCAGCAATGTATTCAGCTTCAGCAGTGGAAGTTGATATAGAATTCTGTTTCTTGCTAAACCAGGAAACCAGTCTATTTCCCATTAGCGACGGGTTCTGAGGTGCTTTTTCTATCAATCTTGCAACCGGCATAATCGAATCGAGTAGGATATGACTTTGAAGCTTCCTTCCTTGGAATACCATATCCCTACTCCCAAAGTTTCTTTTAAGTACTTGAGAACTCTTTTATTGCACCTAAATGACTTTCTTTAGGTTTAGATTGAAATCTTGCACAAACACCTACGACAAAGGATATATCGGGTCTGGCAGCGATTAGGTACGACGGACGCCTATCATCCTTCTGTATAAGGTCTGATCAACATCTTTGCCTTCTTTATCTTCATCCAGTCTGATATTTGTACTCATAGGAGTTGAATTCTTAGTAATGTTTTCCATACCAAACTTCTTCAGCAACTCCTTGGTGTACTTGGTTTGATGAATGAAGATTCCATCTTTCATCTGTTTAACTTGCAATCCCAAAAAGTAATTCATTTCTCCCATCATACTCATTTGGAATTTACTCTTCATTAGATTTGCAAACTTTTCACAAAGTAAATCATTTTCAGAACAAAAAATTATGTCATCCACATAAATCTGTACCCGACGGGGGTCTTGTCCCCTTCAACGATTACGAAAAGTGTCTTGTCAATGGTGCCTTTTGTGAATCCATTGTCCACCAAGAATTGAGATAGAGTCTCATACCAAGCTCTTGGTGCTTGTTTTTGTTAAGGGTGAATTTATACGATTTATAACGCTATATTTTATGATAATTTCCCCCATATTTGTATGAATTTGCATAAGAAACGTGTGTTTAATGAATATATTGAGTAAATGATATTTTGAAAGAGTTAATCGCAAAATAGGTTGATTTATGTGCTTTAATTATGTTTTTACGATTATTTGAGCGATATTACATTTTGCGATGTTTTTATGTGTTGTAGATACATGATTGAGGCTCAAAAGATGATCAAAAGTTGATTTAGTTCGAGCTAATTGATGATAAAAGAGATAATGAAGAAGTGGGATAGAGATAGAAGAGATAGAGATCAAGAAATCGAAATTCAGTCATATTGGACTGGCGTCCAGGTTCCGTCCAGTGGACGGGCGTTTGCTGAAACTGAACGAGCGTCCAGGGATGGAAAGTTGATTCGGGAAGTTTGGACGGGGGGTGGACGTTGCATGGACGAGCGTCGATCATGACTCGGCCCGACTCGAAGTTTTATTGAAGAATAGACGGGCGTTCAAGGACCCGGACGGGCGTCCGGTAGCCGACTTCTTTGAAACCGACTTAGAGATCTATATATAGTCGGTTGTTTCTCAACCCTAAGGATACCATACACTCATTATTCAAAACCACTAAACCTAGGGGCGGCTTTAGGCTGCGTTTTTCTTCTTTTATTCCGGTTTTTATGCACTTTAGATCTAGATTAAATTAGTTATCTTTTTATGCACTATTTACGCAAATTCGAGTTGCTTGAGGATGTTTAGAGGCTAAAAGCTTCATCAAACGAGTATTGTGAAGCCGTCCAACGATTGTTGATTTCGTTTTCTTCGGTTGTCTTGTGAGTTTTTATTTAAAGGTTGTTTCTTATTCATGTTTATTACGTTTAATTGCTTTTACATCGGAAGATATGCATGTGTGATTGTTTATTGTTGATGGAAATCTTAATAAACCCTAGATCATCATGAATAAGAATAGTAATTCGAATCTATCATAACGGAAGTTAATAGGTTTAATTACTAGATTACGAACGTAAAGTTTACACCTTTGGTTAGAAAACGCGTTAATCTTACATCGGAAGATAATAGATTAATAGATGAACTTTCTAAGGAATTAGGGTTCATAATTAGATAAGGTGAATCACAACTTAGATAAAAACCACAATATAATCGAGATAGGAAATCAATGCTTGTTGGATAGGTGGATCAATCCTCGTTTGTTCATTATAAACTTGATTTAAATCCTTAAAACTTGACTTTGTTTAGTAGTTTACTTTTATTTGCACCTTTGTTTAGTTAGTTTAAATTGGTTCGCAGCCCGTATTCTTCCTAGCTTTGGATCATATCCTCTGTCTAGTTTTATTTTCTGTTCTGTCTCGTTTTATTCGCTGTTTAGATTAGTTTCGTGACATTAGTTAGTTAGTTAAACAAAAAACTAGGGTTAGCAATCGTTTAGTTCCCCGTAAGATCGACCCGGCATTAACCACTATTACTACGATCCTTATACTTGAGGTTAACCGGATTATTACTTGTTTGTTTTGTGTTAATAAAATCCGTGACAAGTTTTTGGCGCCGTTGCCGGGGAGCCGGACGGTTGTCTAGTTTTTGTTTGTCGATTTTTCTGTTTGTTTCTGTTTTTCCTGTTTTTATCTCGTTTTAAATTCCTGTTTTTAGTTGATAATTGTTGTAGGTAGTTGTTAAGTAGATAATTAGGGTTTAGTTAGGGTTTAAGACCTTCCCTTAGTAGTTTCCTTTGAGATTAGATCGTCTTTCTTTCTATTCTTTTTCTCTTTCTGTCTTACCTTCTTTTCTTTTCTGCAAATTTCTGCTTCTGTTCTAGTTTTCCCGCTACCAAACGGGCGTACGGGATATCGGACGTCCGTCCGGCTGGAAAATTTTCAATTACGTTACATTTTTTTAACCACTTAGACGAGCGTCCGTAATATTTGGACGCCCGTTCAAGTATTCTGTCTTTCAGACGAGCGTTTGGACCACTAAACGCCCGTCCAGTCCAAATTCCATCCGGACGCCCGTCCAAGACCTTGGACGTCCGTCTGGCCCCTTTTTCTTCAATAATTTTGTTTCTTTTTTTTTTTTTCCTTTTCTTTTCTTTAGGCTTTTAATTTCTTAGCTTTTAGGCTTCGTTTCACTTGTTTTTGGTCCGGTTTATGCAAACTCGGAGTCAAAAGGGACCGTTATTATACACCCCTGACCCCGAGCGAACCGTAGTCCGGCCAAACGGGCGGATTTTCCGTTCGCGGTTACGCGCGAGACGAGCCGAGCAAGATCTTGAAGATCAATTAGCAAAGGAAATCAACGATTTTGTGATAATGGCCGCTAATAATAGACGTACGTTGGCGGACTACGCCATGCCGGGCGAAGTCAAAGTCAACCCGGCTATTGTCATTCCAGCCATTATCGCACAAACCTTTGAGCTAAAGCCAGGACTTATCCAGATGATGCAGCATGCATCAATTTTTCATGGCTACCAATAAGAGAATCCGCATACCCACTTACACACATTCTTAGAGATATGCGGTACTACACGCATCCAAGGAGTAAGTGAGGATGCTATCAAGCTAAAACTTTTTCCTTTTTCTTTGAAAGGAGAGGCTAAAGAGTGGTACACCTCTCTCCCTTCTGAATCTATCACCACCTGGGCAGAACTCGAAAAGGAGTTCTTGAGTCAATATTTTCCACCTTCAAAGACGGCCCAGTGCTTAAACGAAATATTCACTTTCTATCAGAAAGAGAATGAATCTTTCTTCGAATGTTGGAAGAGATTCAAGTCTCTTCTTAGAAAGTGTCCCCACCATGGCTTGCCACTGGAAAGGCAAGTCAATACATTCTTCAGTGGATTGACCGAGATCACCAAAGGCATGGTCAACGGTTCATCGGTGGGCGTTTACGAAGAAAACACACGAAGAGGGATGGGCACTTGTTTGAGGACATTGCAAAGTATAACTACGCCCCTCTTATCAAGAAATCCAAGCACCTCCCCCTCCCAAGGTTGAGGAAGTCAATTTGCAAAGTTTGATCGCCATCTTTGCGAAGCGAGATGGCAACACCTCAAGTTTCAAATCCGATAAATCAAACTTCTTCTTTTCCACGAACCCTCGGGTTCATCTTGTGAAAATTCTTTGTCGGACGGCCATATGAATGGCCGGTGTCAATTTAATCCCCACACACTTATCAAGTGAATGCGTTGTTCATGATTATGGACGGTACAATCAAGTCACATGTCGAAATTGTGACGAGGTGGGGCACACTTCTAAATTCTGTCCTATGAACGGACAGAATGCGGAAGTGAATGCATTCTATGGCCAGAACAATCCAAGGTTCAATCAGTTTCCTGGCCAGAACAATTTTCAAAACCAAGGGTTTAATCCATCTTCAAGTTTTAATCCTAATTCGAATTTTAGTTCGAATCCGAATTTCAATAGAAACCCTGGGTTTAATCAGAACCAAAATTCAAAATTTTCAAATCCTACTCAAAGGTTCAATCGAAATTGGCCCGCCAATTCTAATTCTACGATCCAAAGTCGGCCCGGCCCGATTATTCTTCAAATTTCCAAAACTCTCAAAGCTCCTCCCAATCTAACAATCTTGAAGCTAAATTGGAGGAGCAAAGTAGATCGATGAAGAATCTAGAGAGACAAATTGGGCAATGGGTGAACGGTTAGCTTCAGACCCCGGGGCGGCCCGGTTTCACCGAGAAGAATCCAAAGGGTGGTCAAGTTGCTCAAGGCGACTTGAACAAAGGCCCATGTCGACCTCGTGCCATCAATTCAATACGGTAAAGAAGAGGCCGGTGCAATGAACCTCGAAGTGGTACTCAAGTTAGTGGTCCTTCCCGTCCGGGAAACCACTAGCCCCTCTGCCATTGATAAGGCGGGAGGGAAGCCGAGCACCTACACTCCCCTCAACGCAAGGAAAGACTCGGGTGGGCGATCCCCCAGAGGTGAAGAATTTGAAGATCCTCAAGTGGCCGATCCCGAGAGCGAAAAAGCAAACGAAAGTCGGGAGGGCCGATCCCACGACTACAAAAAAACTGAAAAAACTGTTCGATGGAAGGATGCGGAAGATAAAGGCATGTAAGTGCATCCTCAAAGAAAGTCTTTTCGAGAGTGACCTTAAGAAGCTTCCATTTCCACCGAGAAAGAGCAACATTCCCTTGATTGAGGACAAAAAGTACGAGAAGGTGCTGAACCTTTTGAAAAATACTCAGGTAAATCTTCCACTATCAGATGTCTTGGTTGAGATGCCTAAGTATACAAAATTCATCAAGGATGTTGTATCGTCGAAAAAGAAGTTAGCAGGCATGGAAAGGCAAATTGGTGAGGATTGCTCCATGATTCATTATGAGGACTTACCAATTAAAAGAGGTGACCCTGGCAAATTCGTACTTACAGTATTAATGGGAGGTCTAGTCTTCCCTAATTCTTTGTGTGATCTAGGTGCCTCTATAAGCCTTATGCCAATGTACGTATGCAAACGGCTCGGTTTACAAAGCCTTCTAGAACCCACTACTATGAGTTTACAATTCGCGGATAGATCTTCTAAGAAAGCCTCAGGGATCCTGAGAGACGTTTTGGTTCAGATTGATAGATTTACCTTTCCCGTTGATTGGTATGTTTTAGATATGGAGAAAGATGAAAACGTCCCCCTGATTCTTGGAAGACCTTTCTTATCTACAGCTAGAGCCCTCATCGATTGCGATGGTGGGCAGGTGACTATCCGAGTTGGTGATCAAGAGGTGAGTTACAATGTCTTAAAATCCATTCAAGTACCCTCTGGCCCTCCAACCGGCTTTTCCATTGATTATATGACGGATGATTTCACCGACTATATGGATAAGCAAGTCATGGCTGTAGAAGCGGAGTATGAGCGATTGGTTGATAATCTAAATACTCATGGTGTGGTAAATCTAGATCAATTAGCAGCTGATTTTGAGGAAGAATTGTTGGAAGGAGAAGCTTTGGCAGTGGGACCACAGAGTAAACTCAGTGATATTGAGTTGAAAAGTGGAGATCTCAAGTCGAGTTTAGAAGACCCACCTGCAGACTTGGTGTTGAAGCCGTTGCCTAAACATCTTAAGTATGTGTTTTTAAGAGAAGGTGACAAGCTTCCATTGATTATATACGCAAGTTTGTCTCGTTTAGAGGAAATGAAATTAATCAACGTCTTGAAGAAAAATGAAAAAGCCTTTGGATGGCAAGTAGGAGATATCAGAGGGATATCTCCGGACATCTGTATGCATAAGATCAAGACGAATGAGGGTGCCAAATGTGTACGACGGCCCCGAGGAGGCTACACCCTCATATGCAAGAAGTCGTAAAAAAGGAAATCATCAAACTTTTGGACATGGGAATCATTTATGCCATCGCGGATAGTGAATGGGTTTCCCCGACTCAAGTAGTTCCCAAGAAAGGTGGAATTACGATTGAGAAGAATGAGAAGGGAGAGGAAATTGCATTGAGACTTGTCACTTTGGTTACCGAGTCGCATCGATTATCGCAAGCTCAATGAGGTAACCATGAAAGATCACTTCCCCTTCCATTCATTGACCGGATGCTTGAGCGTACGGCGGGACACGCATTTTCTTGTTTCTTAGATGGATATTCGGGATACTTCCGGATACCCATTGATCCGGTGACCAAGAAAAGACCACTTTTACACCTTACTTATGGTACATTCGCTTACGGGCGCATGCCATTTGGTCTCTGCAATGCCCCGACTACATTTCGGCGATGTATGCTAGCTATCTTTGACGGGCTTGTAGAGAAGTGTATGGAGATTTTTATGGACGATTTTTCGGTTTTTGGTCGATCTTTTGATGATTGCCTTGACAATCTTGATCAAGTGTTATCCAGATGTGTGGAAAAGAACTTAGTACTCAATTGGGAAAAATGCCATTTCATGGTTGATGAAGGAATAGTTCTTGGCCACAAAATATCCACCAAGGGTATAGAAGTTGACAGGGCCAAAGTAGAAGCTATCGAAAAGATGAGTTATCCCAAGAATGTGCGAGAAGTGAGAGGTTTTCTTGGACATGTCGGATTCTACAGAAGATTCATTCAGGACTTCTCCAAGATAGCCAAGCCCTGTCCACTTTACTAAAGGAAGACGTTGAGTTCAATTTTGATGAGAGCGCAAGCAAGCGTTTGAGGAGCTCAAAAATCGTTTAATATCTGCTCCAATTCTTATATCACCCGGCGGAACCTACCTTTTGAGCTTATGTGCGACGCATCAAACTATCTTGTTGGTCTTTGTTCTAGGACAAAAGATCAAGGGGAAGTTCCGACCCATCTATTACGCCGGTCACACATTGAACCCCTCTCAAGTTAACTATACTACTACGAAAAAGAGCTGTTGGCCGTAGTTTTTGCTATGGACAAGTTCGTAGATACTTGTTAGGAGCTCAAGTGATTGTGTGGGCGATCACGCTTTGCTTTGCGGTATCGATGACTAAGAAAGAAGCTAAACCGCGTCTACTACGTTGGATATTGACCCTACAAGAGTTCGACGTTCAAATTAAGGACAAAAAGGGCAGTGAAAACGTAGTGGCTGATCACGTTTCTAGAATGTTAAGTGAGGAAAAGGATGCTCCATATGATATAGACCTTTACTTTCCTCTAGAGAACATCATGTTGATAGACGGATGTCCTCACGATGTTCCATGGTATTCTTCCATAGTAAATTACCTTCATGCCCGTTATCTCGATCCAGAAATGTCTTATCAGGAGAAGAAAAAGTTCTTCTCTGATTTGAAATATTTCGTTTGGGATGAACCTTATCTTTTTAGGATCTGTAAAGATGGTTTGCTTAGGAGATGTGTTCCAGAATCTGAGCAACGTGATATCATTGAGCAATGCCACAGTGGACCCACTGGAGGTCACTTTGGTCCGTGGAAAACCGTTGCTAAGATCTTCCAATCCGGTTTCTATTGGCCTACGATCTTTAAGGATACAGAAGCTTTCTGTAAGGCTTGTGATAGGTGCCAAAGGACCGGTACTCTGACAAGGCGTTTTGACATGCCTTTGAAACCCATCTTAGAATGCGAAGTCTTTGATGTATGGGGTATCGATTTTATGGGACCATTCCCATCATCTTGCGGTAACAAATACATCTTAGTCACGTAGACTATGTGTCTAAGTGGGTGGAGGCTCAAGCCACTCCTCACAACGATCATAAGACAGTCATGAAATTTCTAAAAAAGAATATCTTCGTGAGGTTTGGATGTCCACGTGCCTTGATTAGTGATGAAGGGACGCATTTCTGCAACCGACCCCTAGAGAAAGTTCTTGAAAAATATGGTGTCCGTCATAAGACAGGCACACCATATCATCCGATGACTAGTGGTCGGGTTGAAAGGAGCACCAAAGTATTAAGAAAATCCTGGAAAAGACGGTAAACGATCATAGAAAGGATTTGGAGTTTGAAATTAGATGATGTACTTTGGGCATACGGAAGCGCTTATAAAACTCCTATGGGTACATCTCCATATCAAATGGTCTATGGAAAGCCATGTCATCTGCTGTCGAGTTAGAGCATAGAGCTTATTGGGCTACAAAGTTTTTGAACTTTGATTCCCAATCTTGTGGAAAACATCGGCTACGGCGATTACATGAGTTAGACGAATTCGGCCTCCGGGCCTATGAAAGTGCCGGGATTAGTAAAGATAAGATGAAGCTACTCCACGATGCTAAGATTAAGAAGAGAGAATTTCAAGTCGGCGAACAAGTTCTTCTATACAATTCTAGGCTACATTTGTTTCCTGGAAAGTTGAGGACACGTTGGTCCGGCCCTTTCGAGATTCTCCAAATCATTCCTGGAGGCGTTCTAGAACTTCACGGTTATAGCGGTAAACCGTTTCGAGTGAATGGTCAAAGATGCAAGCACTATATTGGTGAACCTAAAGAGAAACCTTTGAATGTCCGTTGCCTCGATATCCTCGGGTGTGGTGCTACGGAAGTCGAAGAATTCGACGAGTTTTCACCCAACTTTGTTTTCGGAAGGATGGCGGTAGTGATCATTCGAAGAAGTTCTAGGCGGTAGTTGGGATATGGAAGAATTGGAGAGGGAGCGTCGGTGAAGCGTCATCGGAGGGCTCGAGAGAATGAAGAAGTCACCCATGGGGAAGTTCAAGCGTATTTGGAAAGCTATTAAAGATTTCACCCCATGTGTGAGATCTTTGTTTACGCGACCACACTGCGATCGAGCTTACACGAGGTAGTGGCTGGCAGAAAAGTCAAATGGCCTAATCCAGGCTGAGTTTTCAACGGTGTCGAGCTAACGACATTAACCAAAAGCGCTACTAGGAGGCATCCTAGATATCCCTTATTATATTAGTTAAATTCTGTTTATGCTGTTAGTGTTATATTTATTTAAGTTTTAGTTTAATTAAGTTTTAGTTGACTAAGTTTTTCTGTTTACATCTGTCAGTTAGTTTGCTTTTTAGATATGGATTACGGAGTTCTTCACGAGGAGTTCCCCATCATTAGTCGGATCCCACGATTACAATAGGCGATGGACCGGGAGGCACTATAGTCTTGCACGTAGATTTTGAGCTTAGTACCCGTACGAAGACCATCACCTATGTTCTCATTGTTCCCCGTTGTTCGGGAGGTAGTGACTTCACTGCGAGGAGCTACGGGAAGCTATAGGACGTCCATATACGGTCCTAAATGACCCTATGCGACCGATCTAGCGGCCGGTACTACGGCTTCACATTTTAGAGGTTTAGAGGTAGCCGGAGATGAGTAGGGCGTACAAGACGACTATGATTTCCCTCCTGCTATTGATATGCTTTGTCGTCTCATCCGTTTGGTGGATTGGGACGAGATTTATGCAGACTAGCGTTAGTTAGGTTTGTTTCGTCGAGCCCCGACGTAAAACGGAAGCGCTTGGTGGGAGGCAACCCACTGTTTTATTCGTGTTTGTTTTATTTTCGAGTTCTTTTATGTTCGTAGCATTTCCGTTTGTACTTTTGAATTTTAACTTATCATTAATAAAAATTTCGCATTTAGTTGTTTTATATGAAAATTTTATAAAATTTTGCATTTTTCTTGGACGACCGTCTGGTACTTCTGGACGCTCGTTCGACCCTCTGTTTTCATGGACGCCCGTCTGGAACCAAAGCTTTCAATCCTGTATTCATCTTTTTAACCAGACGCTCATCCACTAAGTCTGGACGCCCGTCTGATTTATTCCCTCCAATCTTGTATGTGATTTAAACTTTTGGACGAGCGTCTACTAAACTGGACGCCCGTCCAGTTCATCTGATTTCCCAGTGGACGCCCGTCCTCTGAGTTGGACGAGCGTCCAACCTCTGTCTATATATACCCCTTCTTCGAGTGAACCTTCACTTTTCAGGATTTTCAAACGCGAAAAACGGTTTATCTCCCTCCTTTTGCCCTAAAATCGTCAATTCTAAACCATTTTGAGCGATTCCAAGTGCTATAGACCGCTTTTGATACCCTCTCTTCGATTTTCATAACTGTTGGGGAGATTTTGCATCATTAAAACAAAAGAAAATTTATAAAACCTATACTACCATGCAAAACTACCTCCTAACCGGCCGAATACCAGGTAGTTGCTAGTAAAGTTGGATAAGTACGGGTATCGATCCTCAGGGAAAAGGGATGTTGAATCTAATTTCACTAATTCCTTTCAATTGTTACTCAAGAAAACAAATAAACGAAAGATTAAACATAAAAACTCAAAGAACAACTAAAATAAATCTAAGCTAGAACAAATAATAAAAACCTAAACTAAGGATACATGGGATCAAACGATTGCACAAACCAAGTGATCTCAATCTAGTTCATCTCATGATTTTAATTCAAATTGTGGTTTCACCTTTACACGAGACACAAACCCCTAATTCCTTAGTGAATCCGTTTCTCAAGCTATGAATTCCTAATTCCTTAGTGAATTCAATTATCGATCTCTCCTCTTCCGAATGTTGAGACCAATATTCCATACAAAACGAAGGTGTAGATTCAAGTTAACTCCCGTATTTTAGAATCTAACAACCTAGATAATTAATCGATTAATTTGTCATCATTAATGATTAAAAATCCTATCTTTCTATGGTGATCTAGTCTACGCAACTTCCGTATGTTGTAAACGTATCAATAGCAAACGATCTCTCGATCTAATTCACATCATAGCATCAAAATCATAGAACGATACAAAATAAATTAAAGATCATAAAAAACGAATAAGGACTTGAATAAATTAAATAAATAAACTCACGTAGTTTGGTACATGATTGAATCCATGAATCAAAAACGGAAGAAAACTACATCCTAATCTAACCCGGATCACCCGAGCACAAGGCTCGGGTGACCAGCCTTGAAAGCTTCAAAGCTGCCGCTGTTGCGTAAAATTGCGGCTGAATATTTGATATGAATTATTCCATATAGGTTTTCAGTACATGCGCATATATATAGGAAAAGAGAGGCGGCTGGCAATTATCCTTTTCCAATTAGGATTTTTATGTATGTCGGCTGTGCATGGAATAATCCTTCGATTAGATATTTATTGGAATAAAACTTCTAAAATTCATATCTTGAGTTGTAGACCTCCAAAAATTATGATCCGAACATCATAAAAAAGCTCTCGGAAAAATCTACAACTTTCATTAAGGACTCTTCTTCAGAAAACACCTTTTTGATTAGCCCGTCGTATTACGAGTCGTTTTCGGGATTTTCCCAAGCTTTATTTCATCTTCATCCTCTTGTATCTCTTTTTTTCCTTTTTAATCTTCAATCAAACATCATTTAGACCTCTTCCATTCCACATTTGTGCACCTAAAAGATGGCAAAACCGAGCAAAACGTAAAACCATACAAAATAGATAATAAAACCACGATATTTACTCGATTTTGCATTTTAACTATTCAAAACGTCTTTTGCTCAATTAATCGATTATAAGCTCGAATTCTACGAAAAACATCCATATATGGGGAATATTGATATAAAATATATCCTTATAAAACACTACAAATTGACCCTTAACAACTCCCCCACACTTATCTTTTGCTCGTCCCGAGCAAAACAAAACAAAGTCAAGCTCGAGACAAATAAACATCCATACAAATATGAAGTATATTCAATAACTTAGAAGTTCACCCGTGTAGTGTGTGCATAGCCATAATAAACTTCCACTAAGTTCCACAATTTGAAAGTTATTCAAACCAAAACTAGCCCGGTTTCCCATCTAAGTTAGAAATATTCAAAAATTATAACGAGGCACTTTACAAAACATACATATCCCAAAAAGAAATAGTAGAGAATATCTAAAACATTTACGACGGACTCGAGAGGATAATCCCTACAACATATCCTTCAGTTTATACTGGGTATAAGATCGACGATAACTAAGGCTTTCGTTTAATTCATATCACTATTCTCATAAGTTGATTTAATTAGTTCACTTAAACACACATCAGAATGAGCTATTGCCCTCATAGCAGAATAGGACATTTCAAGATAATCCCCTACCTTACTCCAATCATAAGGCGGCTATAAAGCCGACCGTCGTGAGCTTTTGGTCATCATAGTGGAATAGGACATACGTGGTACACCCTACCTCACCCAAATCATAAACCGACTTCCGACACACACAATTACAATTATGTTTACTTAGAGATTTACGGTGGCGGTGGAAAAGATTATTTTCTAGTAGCACGGACCACGAGCATAACACCTCAAGTAAACAATTTATTACTATTGCAAAGACTTAATCACGTTTCACTTATCACATTCAAACTTACGGATATTCACGGTATGTCATACTTTAATCCTAGAATACAAACTACTAAACTTTTCAAGAATTGTACATAAGCAAAGAAACATGCTATAATCATCAAAAATCTCCAACTAAAATGGGGTAGGCTTTCAACATTTAGCTCATCATTTACTATGGCATGTGAAAAAGAGTGTCGGGTGAAACAACTAAAATTACTAAATATACAGAATATAGCAAAAATGATATAAACTCAAGCAAAGATATGCCTTTGTCTACACGGGATATAACAAAAAATTTGAAAGTTAAGCACTTTTCATAGAAATACTAAAAAATATGAGCAAACGAAAGTAGACACATAAATCATCTATCCCTTCCCCCACACTTAGATTGCAACTTGTCCTCAAGTTGTGAAGAATTAAAGAAAAGATAAAGTACTTAGCTGATTGTAGTTCGAAGGTGCAAGTCGGAAGTGGTCATGAGTCGGATCCGGAAATGCTTTGGATGAAAGCGATGCTTGTGGACCATCCACCGGAAAAGCGGCCTCATCTAAAAGCGCACAATTGCTAATGCAAACACCCGGCACACTTGACAAACATGAAATACCTCGGGGATAGGGGAGAAATATAACAACGGGAGAGTGAAAGAGAAGATATAAGCACGGGATATAATAGCTCGGATGGAAAAATTACCAACCGGGTAAAACACGGGACATCTAAGCGTAAGCCACGAAAGCTTATAAAGTTCATCAATAAAAATGTGAGCGACGGAAACCGACAGTAACTCACAATAAAGCACATATGAATAATAGTAGGCTAGGTGAAATCTAAATGGATAAAAATTACAATGCAACCTACGTGATATGCAATACTAAAATAATGATGGTATATGGAAAACCAACAGTAACCATCATAAAAAAAACGAGGTAGTATTACGGAAACCGACAGTTAACTACACTCAGGAAAAATAAAAGAAAAATAAAAAAAACAATGCAACTAGATGACATGCAACTACATGATATGAAAAAATCTATGTTGCACCGACACTCCAATATGGGTAACGTGCGCCGTATCCGACACGCGCCCGACACGACACGCGTCCGACACGCGCCGACACGGTGTCGGACACGTGTCGGTTGATTTAAAATAATGTTAAATTAAATTTTAAAACCGACACGCCGGGGACACGTCCCCGACACGCCGGGGACACGTCAAGGACACGGAGTGACACGGAGGGACACGTCCCCGACACGGGGGACACGTTCCCGACACGGCTATTTATATTTTTTAATATTTTTTTTGTATTTTTTTGTATTTTTTATATTTTTTTTTGTATATATATATATATATATATATAATTATATATATATATATATATATATATATATATATATATATATATATATATATATATATATATACGTGTCCCCGGCGTGTCGTGTCCTATATTTTTGAAAGTTGCCGTGTCGCCGTGTCCGTGTCGTGTCGTGCGCCGTGTCCGTGTCCGTGTCGGTGCAACATAGGAAAAAATAAAAGAAAATAAAAGAAAGAAAACTAGCCCACTCATTTGCAGCATGACATGTATATAATAAACGTCTACCAGATAATGACGGGTTACGATAAACGACGATCTTGTTCATTACATGCGGTGTAGACGCGCTTTAAGACTCGTCAAAGGTGATAGCATTATGGAAACCAACGAGTTAGCTATACTAAACGAGATATAACTCATATGGATTTGGACGTAGCATACGGAAAACCGACGATAGCTACCCATATGAACTACAAAAACAACAAGGAAGCACATAAGTCTCAAAGCTTAAAAGATTCATCACAGCGGTAAGTAGCATACGGAAACCGACATTAGCTACTAAATAACAATAAGAACAGTTATAGCATACGAGAACCGACAGTGACTATAACTTGCATAGATGAATCATATATAAAGAATTGATCAATTATCTAACATGGATTCATAGATGGAAAGGTAAAAACATATAAGTTCAGGACATCTATGTAAACATCAATTAGCCACAGAAGCTCGAATGAAAAATCCACATCAAATAAAAGCATTAAAAATAAAATCAAGAAAAACCGAACACAGGATCGAACCCCGGACGAACGTTCACTTAGCGTTCGGGCGGACGGGCGTTCCACTTTGCGGACGCTCGTCCGCCTTGAAAACCGACCGGACGGGCGTTTAGAATTACGGACGCCCGTCGATTCTTCAAATCGGAGCGGCGAGATTGAAAATTCGGAACGGACGAACGTCCAACATACCGGACGTACGTTCACTGCGGATTATGAACCGGACGGGCGTTCACTTACCCGAACGCTCGTCCAAACAACGAATATGCACGAAACGCGGGAACAACACGAAAAAACCCTAATTATCCTAACGGTTCATCAACTCAAAACAAACACGATATCGCGACCTCATCAAATTAAAGCACAGAGGGTTAGACTAGATTGCAACAACATATAGTTCACATTTCACAAATCGAGTAAAAAACTTTTTGCACATTCTTAACCCAACGGTTATCGAAACACGGCAAAAATAAAAACTCTCGATTTGGTAAACGCTACTTTTATTAAAACGAAAAATAAACGTAACAAAATCGAAAAATTAATTCAACTAAATTCAACAAAACACCGATTCCCCGGCAACGGCGCCACTTTTGTTGGGGAGATTTTGCATCATTAAAACAAAAGAAAATTTATAAAACCTATACTACCATGCAAAACTACCTCCTAACCGGCCGAATACCGGGTAGTTGCTAGTAAAGTTGGATAAGTACGGGTATCGATCCTTAGGGAAAAGGGATGTTGAATCTAATTTCACTAATTCCTTTCAATTGTTACTCAAGAAAACAAATAAACGAAAGATTAAACATAAAAACTCAAAGAACAACTAAAATAAATCTAAGCTAGAACAAATAATAAAAACCTAAACTAAGGATACATGGGATCAAACAGTGCACAAACCAAGTGATCTCAATCCTAGTTCATCTCATGATTTTAATTCAAATTGTGGTTTCACCTTTACACGAGACACAAACCCCTAATTCCTTAGTGAATCCGTTTCTCAAGCTATGAATTCCTAATTCCTTAGTGAATTCAATTATCGATCTCTCCTCTTCCGAATGTTGAGACCAATATTCCATACAAAACGAAGGTGTAGATTCAAGTTAACTCCCGTATTTTAGAATCTAACAACCTAGATAATTAATCGATTAATTTGTCATCATTAATGATTAAAAATCCTATCTTTCTATGGTGATCTAGTCTACGCAACTTCCGTATGTTGTAAACGTATCAATAGCAAACTGATCTCTCGATCTAATTCACATCATAGCATCAAAATCATAGAACGATACAAAATAAATTAAAGATCATAAAAAACGAATAAGGACTGAATAAATTAAATAAATAAACTCACGTAGTTTGGTACATGATTGAATCCATGAATCGAAAACGGAAGAAAACTACATCCTAATCTAACCCGGATCACCCGAGCACAAGGCTCGGGTGACCGGCCTTGAAAGCTTCAAAGCTGCCGCTGTTGCGTAAAATTGCGGCTGAATATTTGATATGAATTATTCCATATAGGTTTTCAGTACATGCGCATATATATAGGAAAAGAGAGGCGGCTGGCAATTATCCTTTTCCAATTAGGATTTTTATGTATGTCGGCTGTGCATGGAATAATCCTTCGATTAGATATTTATTGGAATAAAACATCTAAAATTCATATCTTGAGTTGTAGACCTCCAAAAATTATGATCCGAACATCATAAAAAAGCTCTCGGAAAACTCTACAACTTTCATTAAGGACTCTTCTTCAGAAAACGCCTTTTTGATTAGCCCGTCGTATTACGAGTCGTTTTCGGGATTTTCCCAAGCTTTATTTCATCTTCATCCTCTTGTATCTCTTTCTTTCCTTTTTAATCTTCAATCAAACATCATTTAGACCTCTTCCATTCCACATTTGTGCACCTAAAAGATGGCAAAACCGAGCAAAACGTAAAACCATACAAAATAGATAATAAAACCACGATATTTACTCGATTTTGCATTTTAACTATTCAAAACGTCATTTGCTCAATTAATCGATTATAAGCTCGAATTCTACGAAAAACATCCATATATGGGGAATATTGATATAAAATATATCCTTATAAAACACTACAAATTGACCCTTAACAATAACCAAAACTCCCAACACGCTATATTTTTAGAAAATCAGCACCCATTGTAGTCCGACTCTTAAGAGAAAAAAAATCCGATTTTTGGAGGCCATTTGGACTTGTTTGGACTAATCTTCATCTCGATCAGCATCACTCATCTTACTCGGTAAGTTAGTAACAACTTTTCTCGTTTTTCTTCACGTTTTTCTGAGTTCGATCTTTGAGTCGGCTCGTTCACTTGAATGTCATCTTATTTGTTTTCTTTCTTTCGTTTTTGATTCTTGATTCTTGTTGGTTGATGATGTTGATGATGAATGGGTTGGTTATTGATCATGGATGGTTGTGGGTTGTGGTTTGGTTGATTTGAAATCCCGCTTTGGATGTTAAACGGGTATCTTTTGTGGTGAATTGGGATTGTTTTTGTGTAGGCTTGAAAATGGTTAATAAGAAAGCAGTCGTGAAGAGACACGGTAAGGAAGTGGCCCGGGAGTCGGGGAAAAAGCGCAAGGAGTTTGATCCCACCTTAGTTGATCTTAACCGGGGTGTGAGTATTTGTGAGCAACCCCCTAGAGCCTCCCAAACTCGGGCAACCTTAAGAGATGAACCAACCTCAGACTCTGAGACGGACGACGATATTCCTTTAGTACGGATGCCTAGAGCTCAGAAAGGCAGAGCCTCGTCTAGGGTTGAGGAGGTTGTAGAAGCTACACGGGAAGATGAGCCGGTTGAACCTAGGGCTGCTCCACCTAGAAAGAGAGCCAAAACCGTACCCCCTATGCCTTTGCCTCGTAGATTCATGAACCCTAGAGCTCACGATGCGTATAAACATCACTATTTCTCGAGGACGATGTTGATAGAAAGGGCCACTTTGGAGGCAAAGGTTGATCCCGGGTTTGTCAAGCTGTTAAGGGATCGGAAATGGGACGCTTTGATGACGATTCCAACTACCCCGGTCAATAGTTCCTTGGTTCGGGAGTTTTATGCCAATTGTTCGAAACCGACTTGGAAACGAAGGTGGTTGTAGTTCGAGGAGTCCAAGTTCCGTTTACGCCGGAGGTGATCAATGCAAAGTATGGGTCGGCGGCTTTTGAGGGTCGGGATTACAATGAGGAGATTTTACATAGGCAGAGTTTGGGGCAGGATCCCTTGGAGGAGTTGAGGTTGCGATTTTGCCCGGATGTGGCGTGGACGTTAAGGCCGGGAGGAGACCGGAAGGAGTTGGTTACCACGACCTGGACGGAAGGACCCGGAAGGTCCGGTGTCGCTTTATTCGAATCGGTTGTTGCCTAAGAACAACTTGACACACTTTCATATTGGTGACCTAGGCATGTTATATGCATTGACATTTGGCTTGAATGTGGATGTGGGACAAGCCTTGTATGACGAGATATCGATTAATCGAAGGTTTACACACGGAGCTTGATCGTCCCTCACCTTATCCACGGTTGTGTATCGATGCCGGTGTGCACCGAGTATGGAGCCGATCACAAGCCGAAGAATCCGAGGCCTATACGAGAGAGAGAAGAGTAAGCCTTCGGGTCAATCTGAGTCGGGGGCACCGCAGGAGCCTGGTTCTTCGGCACCGCCTCGTGCATCCTCCCGTCCTACTTTATCTCCCACAGTTAGGATGCGGTTGAGCATGGCCAATAGTTTCCGGGAATGGCTGGGTGATATCCGTGATACGCAGAACAACATTTTGTCGATTCTTCAATGTATTTGTGAGGGCCGGCAGCCGAGGGACGACAGATCCTTCAATCCGAGCTCCGTTGATTATCTCTTTCTGATGAGATCGAGCAGGTCATTGCGGATGTTCTACACGACTCTGAGTCATCTTCAGATGAGGAGCAGCCTGACTCGGCAGCTAGGGCTACGTCACCACCTTCTGGACCCTCCTCTGATCCTCCGGCCGATGATTCTGCGACACCGAGCCAGCCTTGATTTTATTTTTCTGATTCTAGTTTTTCTTTTTCTTTGATTCGATGGATGTATGTTATTGATACTTTTTCTTATATGATTCGTTGTAATTTTGATATTGCTACTGTTACTTTTCCCGATGGATCATGTAAGCCATAAGGCACCCGTACTTTCACTTCTTTGTGTTTATACTTTAAAATTTGTATTGAATGCTTTCACTTTTGCTTTATTTTCATTTTTGATATCTCTTTTCGTTCTGGTATAATTCTCCGTTTTCCCCGAGATGGTTCCATGGTTGTCAAGACGTGCAGGTATATTTTTAGCGGTTTCGTCGAGCTACATTGTCTGGTTACGCGTTCTAAGTGTCATTATGTAGGCTCCGGCCTGACCGACGATTCGAGTTTCGATTTACATCAGCTAAGTCTTTTCCTTTTTCTTTCGTTCTGCACAACATGAGGACATGTTGATTTTTAAGTGTGGGGGAGGGGAATGTTCGATACGTATCTACACATTTGCTTAATTCGATATGTTTCTATGCAAAATGAGCAAAATGAGCTAAAATTTTCAAAATTTTTCGACACTTTTGTTTTTGTTTTGTCCCGAGTAGGCAATTCGATTCAATGTTCGTTATTTTTATAGTCATTTAAGCTATATATCATATGTTTAGTAAGTTAGTTGTTTCACACGAGATCTATTTTTCACGAGCCATAGTAAATGATGAGCTATTTTATAAAGTTATACCCTTTTGGACGAGTGATTTCGATTTTCTTATAAGTCATGTGCTTAGTGCTACGTATATATATCTTGAGATTTATGATAGTTTGTATTTAGATCCGGAGTATGTTATACTTGTGAATATCTAAGGTTTGAATGTGATAAGTAACACGTAACTTAATGTCAAATGGAAAAGTTGAATTAAATGAATTAATTGGGTGTGTCGGAAGGCGGTCGGTGATTTGAGTGCGATAGGGTATACCACGTATGTCCTATACCACTATGATGACTAAAAGCTCACGACGATCGAGAAGAAGCTTGCCTTATGATTGGAGTAAGGTAGGGTATATCTCGAATATCCTATTACGCTATGACGGGGCAAGAGCTCATTCTGATGTGCGTTTAAAAGTGAACAAGTTAAATCAACTAATGAATTGTTATGAAATGAATATAAGGCTAAGTTATCGTCTATCTTATCCCCAGTATAAACTGATAGATATGCTGTAGGGATTATCCTCTGAGTATTTCAGGAAGGCCCTAGATATATTCTATCATCCTTTTCGGGATATGTCACGTCGTAGGGTGCACCTTATGAGTGTCATTTATTGCTAGTCTACAAGGGGGTATTAGCTAGTTTTGCTTTGGGTTTCTCGAGTTTGGATTTAGTGGAAGTTTTCTATGGCTTTGCACACACGCACTGGTGAACTTCTGATTTATTGGATATGTGTTATATATGTTTGGGTGTCTATCTTTTCTCGAGCCTTTACATTGTTTTGTTTTGCTCGGGACGAGCAAAAGCTAAGTGTGGGGGAGTTGTTAAGGGTGAATTTATACGATTTATAACGCTATATTTTATGATAATTTCCCCCATATTTGTATGAATTTGCATAAGAAACGTGTGTTTAATGAATATATTGAGTAAATGATATTTCGAAAGAGTTAATCGCAAAATAGGTTGATTTATGTGCTTTAATTATGTTTTTACGATTATTTGAGCGATATTACATTTTGCGATGTTTTTATGTGTTGTAGATACATGATTGAGGCTCAAAAGATGATCAAAAGTTGATTTAGTTCGAGCTAATTGATGATAAAAGAGATAATGAAGAAGTGGGATAGAGATAGAAGAGATAGAGATCAAGAAATCGAAATTCAGTCATATTGGACTGGCGTCCAGGTTCCGTCCAGTGGACGGGCGTTTGCTGAAACTGAACGAGCGTCCAGGGATGGAAAGTTGATTCAGGAAGTTTGGACGCTGGGGTGGACGTTGCATGGACGAGCGTCTGATCATGACTCGGCCCGACTCGAAGTTTTATTGAAGAATAGACGGGCGTTCAAGGACCCAGACGGGCGTCCGGTAGCCGACTTGTTTGAAACCGACTTAGAGATCTATATATAGTCGGTTTGTTTCTCAACCCTAAGGATACCATACACTCATTATTCAAAACCCTAAACCTAGGGGCGGCTTTAGGCTGCGTTTTTCTTCTTTTATTCCGGTTTTTATGCACTTTAGATCTAGATTAAATTAGTTATCTTTTTATGCACTATTTACGCAAATTCGAGTTCTTGAGGATGTTTAGAGGCTAAAAGCTTCATCAAACGAGTATTGTGAAGCCGTCCAACGATTGTTGATTTCGTTTTCTTCGGTTGTACTGTGAGTTTTTATTTAAAGGTTGTTTCTTATTCATGTTTATTACGTTTAATTGCTTTTACATCGGAAGATATGCATGTGTGATTGTTTATTGTTGATGGAAATCTTAATAAACCCTAGATCATCATGAATAAGAATAGTAATTCGAATCTATCATAACGGAAGTTAATAGGTTTAATTACTAGATTACGAACGTAAAGTTTACACCTTTGGTTAGAAAACGCGTTAATCTTACATCGGAAGATAATAGATTAATAGATGAACTTTCTAAGGAATTAGGGTTCATAATTAGATAAGGTGAATCACAACTTAGATAAAAACCACAATATAATCGAGATAGGAAATCAATGCTTGTTGGATAGGTGGATCAATCCTCGTTTGTTCGTTATAAACTTGATTTAAATCCTTAAAACTTGACTTTGTTTAGTAGTTTACTTTTATTTGCACCTTTGTTTAGTTAGTTTAAATTGGTTCGCAGCCCGTATTCTTCCTAGCTTTGGATCATATCCTCTGTCTAGTTTTATTTTACGTTCGTCTCGTTTTATTCGCTTGTTTAGATTAGTTTCGTGACATTAGTTAGTCAGTTAAACAAAAATACTAGGGTTAGCAATCGTTTAGTTCCCCGTAAGATCGACCCGGCATTAACCACTATTACTACGATCCTTATACTTGAGGTTAACCGGATTATTACTTGTTTGTTTTGTGTTAATAAAATCCGTGACAGTTTTAATCCATAAAGTGCTTTGTTGAGTCTATACACTTTATCTTCATGATCTTTGACTTCAAATCCAGGAGGTTGCTGTACATACACTTCCTCCTCTAAAATGTCATTCAAAAATGCACTTTTGACATCCATTTGATATACCTTGAAGTTCTTATATGCAACATGTGCCAAGAATAATCTGATGGCTTCCAATTTTGCAACAGGTGCATAAGTTTCATCAAAATCTATTCCTTACGCTTGAGAATAGCCTTTTGCAACTAGTCGGCCTTATTCCTTACAATGGTACCGATTCATCAAGTTTATTTCGTATACCCACTTAGTACCAATGATATTTGCATGACTTGGCCTTTCAACTAGTGTCCAAACTTGATTTCTTTCAAATTCATTTAATTCTTCTTTCATAGCAATTATCCAATCTGGATCTGAAATTGCTTCTTCAACAACTTTAGGTTCCATTTGAGATAGAAAACAGGTAAACATAGCTTCCAGTTGTCTTCTAGTCCTAACACCTTGCTGTACATTGCCAATAACTTGTTCAGCAGGGTGATTCCTTAACCATTGTGGATTTTGGTTATTTTGATTTTCAGGAACATCATCTTGAGTAGGGTCAGCTGTAACTTCTTCTACAGGGGAGTCAGCAGATCCTTGAACTGCTTCAGTTGTTGCATCAGTAACATTATCAGCAGGGTGTTCAGCAGGGGCAGTATCAGAAACTTTCAAGTCATTGAATCTTTCCAAAACTTCAACACAATCTGGATCAGTGACTTATTGATTCTCAGCAGGTCCACAATCTTCATCTTCCATACCAGTAAACTTAGGTTCATCAAACACAACATGGATTGTTTCTTCATGTTTCGGTGACCTCTTGTTCGGTACTTCGAATGCTCTGCGGCGATCGAAGAATATCCCAAGAATATGCCTTCATCTGATTTTGGTTGGAATGTTTTCAAATGAACTTTATGATTTAGAATAAAACATTTGCTTTCAAATGGATGGAAATAAGATATGTTAGGTTTCCTTCCATTCCAAACCTCATAAGGTGTCTTCGAGCTTTCTTGTTTCTTGATGCTCTGTTTTGTGTATAGCATCTTGTATTTACTTGCTTCACCCAATATCTTTCGGGTAGCAATGCTTCACAAATCATTTTTCTTCCTGCTTCCTTTAAAGTTCTGTTTCTTCTTTCAAAGAACCCCATTTCTTTGAGGTGTACCAATGACAAGTTGATGTAGTACACCATTCTCGTTCACAATATTCTCTTATAACTTTGTTGAGAAATTCGGTACTTTGATCGATCTTATCTTTATTCTTGTTAAACTTTTCTCATTTTGTAATCTTTTCAAAAGATTAGGCATGCTTTGAAGTGTTTCACTTTTCTTGTTCATAAATATCACCCAAGTATACCTTGAATAATTATCCACAACCACTAAAGTGTACTTCTTTCTGTTACACTTGTTGGAGTTATTGGTCCAAAAAGATCCATGTGCATCGGCTCCAACACTCTATTAGTTGATTGTTTGGTCTTTGATTTGAAACTTGACTTTATCTGTTTACCCCGCTGTTGACATGCATCACATATAGCATCCTTTTTGAATGTGATCTCGGGTAAACCAATCACCGACTTCTTCTTCACCAACTGATTGATGTCATCAAAGTTTAAGTGATTTAACTTCTTGTGCCATAACCAATTGAGTTCGATTTGGTATGCACAATCGGGCGAGTTTCGGAACTAGCGTAGACCAATCCACAACATACATGTTCATGTTGTCTTCTACCGACAAGTACAACTTGATCACCTCTTTCACTAATGACAATACGGTTGTCTTTGTCAAAAGTGACCTTGTATCCCATGTCACGAGAATTGTCCGGTGCTCGGCAAGTTGTAGTCCGATCCTTCCACATATGCAACATTCTTGATTGTAAGTCCATTTCGATAAGTGTGCCATATCCTCTTGTATATCCAGTGTATTCTTGTTGCCAAAATTCACCCTTGGACCATCTTTTGCCACAAAGTTTGACAGACGAGTGCTTATTCTTTGTCATGTGTCCGGAACATCCACTTTGTCAAAGTACCGGACACCCTACAAAACAAAGTTAATGCATTTTAGGTACCCAAACTTTGTTTGGGTCCATAGTGGTCGATGGCAAGCATGACCCTTGGTATGTTTCCATAAGGTCTTCTCTGAATGTGTCATACTTTGGTTCATACTTGTATTCCACACATCCATAAGTTCTAACGTAGGTTGTGTAGGAATCACATATGTTTTACGGCCTTTTGGTTTATAATGCTTTGTTTAAAGTGATTCTTGGTGTTAGAAGCATTAGTATAACCATTTGTTTGCCATCTGTTAGGAACGTACCACGTAATATGGAGTCTGCTTTGGTCTTGTGTAAGTCCTCTGCGCGATCCCATTGCCTAGGTTTTACCCTAGTTTGCATGGTTATACTTGTTGTTTCTAACAGTAGATGCAGGAATGTTCCAATCATCATCAGTGGGAAACAGTCTACCTTTCCCCCTGAGATAAGTATCCCTTGAATGATTAACATTTTTGGGTTTAGGATTCTTATCCTTGGAATATTTCTATTTCTTACCCTTCTGTGGTCCAGCCGACTTAGTAGCAGGTCTGCTATCAGCAGGCTTATAAGGCACAGCAGTCCTATTTTTAGATTTACTATTTTTATTAGGAGCTGTTGACTTCTTTGACTTCTGGTTTTGCTTCCTTGAAGCATTCTCATTGGGTTTTACTGCTTCAGCAACCTTACTGGGAGTTGGATCTAGTGCAGGTACAAACTTAGGACCGATTTGAAGGATGCAGGTTCTTAGATCTAAACGAATTAGATCTACGCGCAGCGGATGGATCACGATTTATATATCAAAACACATAATTAAAGGACTTAAACTACTACAAGGGGGTTTAAGGTCATTTTACCAATAACGGGAAGAGAAGCCTTGATCTTTCGATGTGTTCTCCAAACGGCGGTTGGTGGACACCCTTCTTGATACACGAACCTCCTTGATATGCAACACCAAGAAAAACTCCAAGTTTTTCTTCCTCTAAAACCCTAGACAAGAAAATAAATTTCTTCTCTCTTTTATGGTGTATGGGGCGAAATTTTTAAGTGCCAATACACTTGGAATAACTCTCCTTTTATAGGAGAGTAAATCCTTGGTCTCCAAGTATTAATTAATTAAATAAATAATTAATTAAACAAAATAAAAAGATATTTTCATTAATGACTAATTGTGACATGTATTGACCAATAGGAAATCAAATAGCAAGTCATCCAACCAATCACATAACAAGAATATCTTTTATTTTCCATAACACAAGAAAATTAATTCTTGTGCTAAAAGAGACATAATAGGCGTCACTTATTAGGGTTTCAAGTCCACATAAAATGTCTTTTATGTGTATTATATTATTTAGCCCAACTAAATAATATCCATGCATATCAATTAATTAGCCCGGCCACCAATTAATTATCAACGAGGCCCAAATAACAAGATTATTAGTCCGAATTACGAAGCCACATCGGGGACCATGGACCATAACCGGTAGCTCCAATAATTAATTATTCATCGAACGAGAATAAGCACATTAATTATTAATTCCGGGATTACGCCACCATAAACCCGAAACGAACTCTACCGATTATAGATGTATACTTATACTCAATCCATAGAGTGAATAAGCGTCCATTGATATAATCACTACATACGGATTAACCCTCCATAGTTGTCCATTACGAGTGGGAAGTCTCCGTGAACCCGACTCGAATATCTTATCCTTATTTACCATCAACCCCGATGATCAATTAGTACACATATCGACTAGTAGCTAATTAGTCAATTGTGAACTCCCGGGATCGATCACTTTCTTAGGACTAACAAATAAGGGGAATTTGTCTCTCTACTTCCCGCAGGAAGGAATGGATTCCATGTCTGTGAAAATCAGAACTACTCACTCATCAGGAGATAGTGCCAATGAGAAGTGGCTTGGAACACATATTCAAGTGAACCGTAACTAACACATCAAACATTACCCCGAGACAAGCAGCACCCTGTGATCACCTCAGGATTAAGGTTGATCCATATATGATCATCTAATGATTTAATAAGATTCCTCGATTACGGAATTATATTGAGAAATACAGATTAAATCGGTCCAGTCCTATATGAATGTCATCATATATAAATGCCCCACGTAGGTACCCTCTACCGACGGTCTGGATAAGACTATCACACCCTAAGGTGTTACGGGCGCATTATTGGTGTTTTAATCAAGAGACCACTAAACTCGATTAAGTTCACCACGGACTAACGATTTAAGTATATCACCACTAACTCAATCCTCACGTGCATGCCATACACCGAGTTAAGCGGTTACATACCGATATACTTAGGGTTTGCGACGGTGTATTATTTACAAGCACAAAGCAAGTAATAAGGTGAGATAAAATCTTTTGTCATCCATTGTTAAAAACAATTACACAAATTGTCTTTCGGGCACTACACCTAACAATCTCCCACTTGCACGAAATGACAAGCAACGATTGTTTTTAGAGCACACCCTTTCTCATCTTATTCACAACATTCTCCCACTTGCTCTAAAAGCGAGATGAGACATATCCATCAATGCCGTACCCTCCAAGCACTCGACTTGGTACACGATTAGTTAGGTTGTCGACTCGAGACGATCTTTAGGATTGAAACGTTGTCGGTCCTTCCAATCGGGCGGTACTCTCTCTCAATAAGCTTTTGACTTCTTGTGAGCGAGAAGATCCTTCTAAGCTATCTCTTCACTTGTTTTCACAATGAAGTGATATCGGCTTATCGGACACGGAATTACTCCCAGAGACAAAAAGGAAATTCTAAGCACTATGAGTAAACACCGAGCCCGAGATCAACTTAATGATCATCCTTAATCGACTACAAGTCGAATCGGTGTAGTCAACCATATTCAAGTTTGCACCTGAATATACAAGCATATGATTCCTCGTTCTCTAAAGATACTTGAGACGTACTAAACCCGCTATTCAATGCTCGAATCCGAGATTTGACTATTATTGACTTGTGACAACCTGACTTGCCGTCATCCAAGAGAGACTCTATCCCATTTTCTCTTTATCCGAAGATTTAGAGAATCATTCCTGAGAGGTAGGGTAGGACTACTCTCGATGAATGTTGCATACGTATATGCATGATCATCTTATCCAATAAGATAGGTGGGATGGCCAATGACACATTCTCGTGAATTTGACCGAATCAAATTCTTAGAATATAGTCCAATTCTCTCATCTAGAGAATCTTGGCCTGTCAGTTTCCGACTTCAGATAGCACACACATGTTGTTTCCAACTGTTTCAGTGTTTGTTAGATGTAGTGCCCGAAAGACAATTTATGTAATTGTTTTATATTAATAAATGACAGATTTTATTATTCATCTTATTTGCTTTGTGCTTATATAGTATACAACTTTGCGCTGCAAACCCTAAGTATATCGTATGTAACCACTTAGCTCGGTGTATGGAATGCACGTGAGGATTGAGTTAGTGGTGATATACTTAAGCTGTTAGTCCGTGGTGAACTTAATCGAGTTTAGGGTCTCTTGATTAAAACACCAATAATGCGCCCGAACACCTTAGGGTGTGATAGTCTTATCCGGACTATCGGTAGAGGTACTACGTGGGGCATTTATATATGATGGCATTCATATAAGGCCGGACCGATTTAATCGAATTTCCCGATATAATTCCGTAATCGAGGAATCTTATTAAATCATTATATGATCATATATGGATCAACCTTAATCTGAGGTGATCACGAGTCTTGCTTGTCTCGGGGTAGTGTTTGATGTGTTAGTTACGGTTCACTTGAATATGTGTTCCAAGCCACTTCTCATTGGCACTATCTCCGATGAGTGAGTAGTTCGATTTTCACGGACATGGAATCCATTCCTTCTGCGGGAAGTAGAGAGACGAGTCCCTTATTTGTTAGCCTTAAGAAAGTGATCGATCGGCCGAGTTCACATTTGACTAATTAGCTACTAGTCGGATATGTGCACTAATTGATCATTAGGGGGTTGATGGTAAATAAGGATAAGATATTCGAGTCGGGTTCACGGAGACTTCCCACTCGGAATGGACGATCTATGGAGGGTTAATCCGTATGTAGTGATTATATCGATGGACACTTATTCGCTCTACATGGGTTGAGTATAAGTATACATCTATAATCGGTGGAGTTCGGTTTCGGGTTTATGGTGGCGTAATCCCGGAATTAATAATTAATGTGCTTATTACGTTCGATGAATAATTAATTATTGGAGCTACTGGTTATAGGTCCATGGTCCCCGATGTGGCTTCTGTAATTCGGACAAATAATCTTGTTTTTTGGGCCTCAGAAATAATTAATTGGCTGGGCTAATTAATTGATATGCATAGATATTATTTAGTTGGACTAAATAATATTATACACATAAAAGACATTTTATGTGGGCTTTTATACCCTAAAAGTGGCGCCTCCTCCTTTATTAATTATCACAAGAATTATTTTTTGTGATGTGGAAAATAAAAGATATTCTTGTTATATGATTGGTTGGATGACTTGTTATTTGATTTCCTATTGGTCAATACATGTCACAATTAGTCATTAAGGAAAATATCTTTTTATTTTGTTTAATTAATTATTTATTTAATTAATTAAAACTTGGAGGCCAAGGATTTACTCTCCTATAAAAGGAGAGTTATTCCAAGGGTAATTCACATGTGTGAATTTCGACTACCACCACTAAAAGGAGAGAAATAATTAGTTTTCTTGTCTAGGGTTTTGTAGAAGAAAAACTCTAAGTTTTTCTTGAGTGTTGCATATCAAGGAGGCTTGAGTATCAAGAAGGGTGTCCACCAACCGCCGTTTGGAGAACACATCGGAAGATCAAGGCGTCTCTTCCTAATATTGGTAACTTGATTTTAACCCCTTGTAGTTTTTAAGTCCTTTAACTATGTTTTATGATATGTAAATCGTGATCCGTCCGCATTGCGTATAGATCTAACTTGGTTAGATCTAAGAACCTGCATCCTTCATGTGGTATCGGAGCCGGGTTCCACGATTTATATAGTCATAATCGTAATTAAACGACTTAAAGGAGTGGAATTGCATGTAGGTGATATTTTACTTATTGTTATGCATTAATAATTTTTTAAATTGTTATGGTTGAAGAGATGGATTGGGGTTGACATCGTTTACCCGTTAGATCTATTGTAAACTCATATAAACAATGAACATTCGTTCATATGAGTATAGGAAATTATGTAATTTATTTTTTATTGCAATTTTAATTTCCAGAAAATAGATCTGTTTAGTAGCTGTTTAGATTTTTCGTTTTTCCCGTTGATCGAGCCGTTAAAAGGAAGATCCCTCCGGTCAGAATCAAGATTGGAAGTTGGGGAACAATCCCACAAAATTTGGCGTCGATCAGAGTCCGTTTGGATGTCCGTTCGTTGTTGCAAAGAAGCTGCTGTAACAGAAAAACGCAGGATTCACAGAAATCCTACCTGTGACTTCCTCGAATTTCTGGGAGAGTTTCGACCGTTGAAACGCAAATCGAACCGGTCAGATTTACAAATATGGAGTTTTGTACGTGGAATAAAAATTTCAGGTCGATCGGGTTTCATCTTGATTCCCGATCGTCAGTGGGAAGTCATTGATGCGCTGCTGTAAAAGTCAGATTCAGCAGCAAGTTGGGCGGCTCGCTGGAGAAGATTGACAAGTCAAAGCTCCGATCCAACCGTCCATCTTGAAGTCCGAAGAATGAAGATCAGATCTGGAAAGTTTCGTCCCGATCCGAGTTCGTTTGATATGCCGATCGTCGAAGATTCTTAACAGCTGCAGATTAGGGTTTTAATTTATTTTCGAATAGATTAGTTACGGGGGTGCCAACGGTCCATCTCGGTGTTTATTTTCCGCACTAGTATACATGTGTAGATTGTATGAGTAGAACCGGAAAATTGCCATGACATGCATCATATCATGAATTCCACTCCATATGCATACATGTAGAAATTAATTCGAGGAATTAGTTAGGCATGTATAAAACACACGATTAGTTTTAATTAATTGTTTGATATTAATTAGAAACTAATTAGGGTAAAAACCGAGGAACACGGGTTTTTTCAATCGTCGAGGTTGGGTGATGGATTCTCGGTGAATCCCACTCTGCGAAAGCATAAGGAGTAAAATCCCGAAACCTCGTGGTTAAGGTGTTGGATTCTCGGTGAATTCCACCTTACCTAAGACAAGATTACGTTTTTGTTCCGTAGTGTCTACGTGAATGTTTGATGTTTAAGGATTGGATAATCACGGGCAAACGGGTTCGAAAGTGGTTTAACCACGGTTGGGTGGTCAACGGTAGCTACGGCTCAATCGACTTCACCCTCCACGTGTGGCGTTTGCACGGGGGGCAGCAATGCGAGCCATCCGAAGAGTCACTACGACTCAACGGAGCTCTCCTAGCCTTGACCCGTCCGACGGCCACATATGTTCTAACGAATAGGTCGGGTGGGCTAGCCCACATAACCGACAACATTCGGGCCTATGATTTATTGTTCCTTAATGTAACATCAAGTCCAAAAACGTGATCGGTAAACCCACCACTTTTTCAAAATATTGAGTGGGAGCGGGAGAGGCGACGGCCGACCCCACCGCCTCTCTTGTTGACACAAGCGACGTGAGAGAATGGTGACGCCTCGTGCCGGCTTTGATTTCGGCCCCTAAGGAAGGCCTTCACCGCTATCAAAATTCAAGGCTTGGTCTCCGAAAGGATAGGATTTTGGGTACTCGGCGAGTCAGCGACCGACCCTAAGGCGGCACACTCGGGGTCTATCTAAAGATGCGAAACGATGTAGGTCACACTCATAAAGGGTATTTTGGTAATACCTTGGCTGAAAAAGGAAAGGTGATTGACGATCACAAATGAGATGTTTGATTCTCAAGTTGATCTTCAATATTAATCGAAACCTCTTTGACCTACCCTAAGGCGGCACTGAGGTGAGAGATTAAGTCCTTGGAACGGTAGGATAGACTATAAGTACTTAGTTTATAGTTCCTAAAATTTATTAGCAGTTTATGAACTTGAATTTAATTTCTGTCATTTTACTTTACAGCATCATGTCGTCTCAGATTTCTTTACTGTTAAATGATAAGTTGACCGGAAACAATTTTTCAAAGTGGAAAAGTAACCTCAACGTTGTTCTCGTCTTTGAAAATGTTCAACACACCTTGACTTCGGCTATTCCAGCACTTACCACTCAGTCTTCCAAAGCCGAGAAAGAAAGTCGGCAGAAGTGGACTGAGGCAGACAACAAAGCGCGGGGCATCATGTTAGCCTCAATGTCGGAGATCATAAGGACCAAATGTGAGAACTTTGGCACTGCAAAAGAAATGATGCAGCACCTTGTTTCCATGTTCGGCTCACCTTCTGATCAGGCCCGACATGAGGATGTCAGGATGGCTGTTAACGCGAAGATGAGGAAGGGTCAGTCAGTGACGGGTCATGTAATGAACATGATCAATTACTTCGCTGATGCTGAGACTCACGGTTCCAAGTTCGACGAAGTGACTCGGGTGAGCATGATTCTCGAATCACTTGTCACGATTTCCTCCGATTCAAGACCAACTACGTCATGAACAAGCTTAAGTTTGACTTGACGCGGTTGATAAATGAGCTGCAGATATTCGAGGGTTTCCGGTCTAACAATCGGGCCCGAGAAGGGGAAAAGAAAGGCGAAGCCAATTTGGGCGAGGCTAAGTCGTCAAACAAAGGGACAAAGGGAAAGCCGAAAGCCAAGCTGTGAAAGAACGAAATCAAAACCCATGAAGAAGAAAGGGAAAAAGGCAACTCCTTCCAAACCTAAAGGTAAGTGCTTTCAACCGTGGAGAATTAGGGCATTGGCGCAAGCATTGCCCGAAACATCTCAAAGAGGTGAAGGAAGGAAAGGGCCGAGGCAAACAAGGCGCGGGATAAGATAGGTAATTTACTTGTCTTGGAATCCTACGGTGTAGCTAAAGATGTATCAACTTGGATCTTTGGATTACGGAGCTACTAACCATGTTTGTTCTTCTTTGCGGATCCTTAGTTCGTATGAGGAGCTAGAGGACGGGGCACATGTGATGAGAGTTGGCAACGGAGCGGTGGTTTCGGCAAGAGCGATGGGAGTAGTTCGTTTAATGTTTGGAAATAAAGTCCTTAAGTTGGACCATGTCTTTTATATTCCGCACTTTAGAAGAAATTTAATTTACGTATGCATTTTGCAAGAACAATTGTATTCTTTATCTTTTGAGTATAATAAGATTGTTATTTCCGAAATGGACGTGACTTATGTTACGCAATGTTAGAAAACGGACTTTGTATGTCATTAAACCAACCGATACTCCACACTTAATCTTTGAAATGTTTAAAGTAGCACATCAAAGTTACTGCTAAAAGGCGAAGAAGTTTCTCAAAATGATGAAACATACCTTTGGCACCTTAGGCTAGGCCATATTTCCTTGGAAAGAATCAAAATGCGGCCAAAGATGGTCCCTTAAGTGAGTTATCGGTGACTCACTTTGCCCGATCTGCGAGTCTTGCACGGAGGGGAAGATGACCAAGCGACCCTTCTCGTCAAAGGGTAACGGGGCTAAAGAACCTTTAGAATTGGTACATTCGGATACTGTGTGGTCCGATGAATGTACGGGCTAGAGGTGGATTCGAGTACTTTGTGACTTTCATAGACGACTACTCGAGATTCGGATATGTTTATACGCTACATAGGAAATCCGAAGCTTTTGGAAAGTTTAAGGAATTCCGGGCGAAGCCGAAAGGCGATTGGGCAAGTCTTTGAAATGCTTTCGCTCGATCGCGGAGGTGAGTACATGGATGCGATTTCACGACTACCTCTTGGAACATGGGATTTGTTCCCAACGTTCGCGCCCGAACGCCTCGGCAAAACGGAGTTGCGGCGGAGAAACGAGGACTTTAATAGACATGGTCAGATCCATGATGAGCTACGCGTCACTGCCGGTGTCTTTTTGGGGACATGCCCTTCAAACAGCGGTCCGCATTCTAAATGTGGTGCCGTCAAAGTCTGTCGAGAGAACGCCTCTTGAGTTATGGAGTGGGAGTAAACCTAGTTTGCGTCACTACCGTATATGGGGGTGTCCGGCACATGTCTTTGGTTGACAAGACTAGCAAATTGCAAGCACGTACGAAAGTATGTCTGTTTGTAGGGTATGCACAAGGGACAAGAGGAGGTACGTTCTATGATCCGGAAGATCGAGAGGGTAATAGTTTCAACTAACACCACTTTTCTCGAGGATCAATATATGAAAGACTTCAAACCTCGAAGTAAAGTTGTACTCGAGGAGTTACTTTCGACGAAGTCGGACCACGGTGACACCTGCGTCACGAACAACAACACCAACGATACACCTGTCGACCACGACGGTCCTAGACCACTCAGACGTACCACCAGAGTGGTTAAGCCACCAGTGCGGTACGGTATGCAACCAGAGGCTAATATCGCCGTCTCTGATGGAGTGGAGGATGATCCAGTGTCCTATCGCAGGGCTATGGATGACTCTGATAAGGACATGTGGGTTGAGGCGATGAATCAGGAGATGGAGTCCATGTACTCTAACTCAGTCTGGAAACTTGTGGATTGCCCTGAGGGTATACAACCCATAGGCAGTAAATGGATCTACAAGAGAAAGCGAGGAGTGGATGGAAAGGTTGAAACCTTTAAAGCTCGGCTAGTGGCAAAAGGCTACACACAGAGAGAGGGAATCGACTACGAAGAAACCTTCTCCCCTGTGGCAATGCTGAAATCCATTCGGATCCTCCTTTCAATAGCTGCATGTCTAGATTACGAGATGCAGCGGATGGATGTTAAGACGGCCTTCTAAACGGCTATCTTGACGAGGAAATATATATTCGGCAACCGAAGGATTTGTCGAGAAAGGCCAAGAGCACAAAGTGTGCAAATTGCTCGGATCCATTTATGGGTTAAAGCAAGCATCTCGGTCTTGGAATCATAGATTTGATGAAACAGTCAAGTCGTATGGCTTCGAACAAAACTTTGATGAGCCTTGTGTATACAAGAAGGTCGTCAAAGATCAGGTGGCGTTCTTAGTGTTGTATGTTGACGACATTCTGCTAATTGGACCCAATAAGGGGATGCTGTCAGAAGTGAAGAATTGGTTATCCACGCAATTCCAAATGAAAGATTTGGGAGAGGCGAGTTATATTCTGGGGATCCAAGTTATACGGGATCGTACGAATAGGATGTTGGCTCTGTCCCAAGCATCTTACATAGATAAGATGTTGTTGCGTTACAGCATGACGAATGCAAAGAAGGGTTTCCTACCAACCCGTCACGGCATTCAACTCTCTAAGAAACGATCTCCACGGACTCTGAGGAAATTGAGAGTATGGGACGAATACCATATGCTTCGGCATGTTGGTAGTCGATGTACGCTATGTTGTGTACTAGACCGGACATACGTTATGGCGTGGGTTTGGTCGGCCGTTTTCGGTCCAATCCGGGCATGGAACATTGGACGGCAGTGAAGAATCTCCTCAAGTATCTTAAGAGAACGAGGAATTATATGCTTGTATATTCAGGTGTGAACCTGGATATCGCAGGGTACACTGATTCTGACTTCCAGTCAGATAAGGATGATCGTAAATCGACATCAGGCTCAGTGTTTACTCTGGGAGGCGGAGCAATAGTCTGGAGAAGCGTCAAGCAATCTAGTACGGCCGACTCAACTATGGAAGCCGAATACATAGCGGCCTCCGAGGCAGCTAAGGAAGCGGTATGGCTCAAGAAGTTCCTGGGAGATTTAGGAGTAATCCCAAATCCAGAAAATCCGATACGTCTCTACTGTGACAACAACGGGGCAGTGTCGAATTCCAAGAGAACCCCGGAGTCACCGAAGTCAAAGCATATAGAGAGAAAATACCATTTGATCAGAGAGATTGCTCAAAGAGGAGACATTTCCGTCACGAAAATCCCCTCAGCCGACAACCTTGCTGATCCATTTACGAAGACACTTTCCATTGAGGTCTTTACGAGGCACTTGGAAAACATGGGTATTCGGGACATGAGTCATTTGCTTTAGAGCAAGTGGGAGATGTAGTTCTTGTTGTATAGTTAATGGGTGTGCTCTAAAACAATTATTACTTGTCATTCGTGCAAGTGGGAGATTGTTAGATGTAGTGCCCGAAAGACAATTTATGTAATTGTTTTATATTAATAAATGACGATTTTTATTATTCATCTTATTTGCTTTGTGCTTATATAGTATACAACTTTGCTTTTGCAAACCCTAAGTATATACGTATGTAACCACTTAGCTCGGTGTATGGAATGCACGTGAGGATTGAGTTAGTGGTGATATACTTAAGCTGTTAGTCCGTGGTGAACTTAATCGAGTTTAGGGTCTCTTGATTAAAACACCAATAATGCGCCCGAACACCTTAGGGTGTGATAGTCTTATCCGGACTATCGGTAGAGGGTACTACGTGGGGCATTTATATATGATGGCATTCATATAGGGCTTTGGACCGATTTAATCGAATTTCCCGATATAATTCCGTAATCGAGGAATCTTATTAAATCATTAGATGATCATATATGGATCAACCTTAATCTGAGGTGATCACGGGGTCTTTGCTTGTCTCGGGGTAGTGTTTGATGTGTTAGTTACGGTTCACTTGAATATGTGTTCCAAGCCACTTCTCATTGGCACTATCTCACGATGAGTGAGTAGTTCGATTTTCACGGACATGGAATCCATTCCTTCTGCGGGAAGTAGAGAGACAGTCCCTTATTTGTTAGCCTTAAGAAAGTGATCGATCGGCCGAGTTCACATTTGACTAATTAGCTACTAGTCAGATATGTGCACTAATTGATCATTATGGGGTTGATGGTAAATAAGGATAAGATATTCTGAGTCGGGTTCACGGAGACTTCCCACTCGGAATGGACGATCTATGGAGGGTTAATCCGTATGTAGTGATTATATCGATGGACACTTATTCGCTCATGGGTTGAGTATAAGTATACATCTATAATCGGTGGAGTTCGGTTTCGGGTTTATGGTGGCGTAATCCCGGAATTAATAATTAATGTGCTTATTACGTTCGATGAATAATTAATTATTGGAGCTACGGTTATAGGTCCATGGTCCCCGATGTGGCTTCTGTAATTCGGACAAATAATCTTGTTTTTTGGGCCTCAGAAATAATTAATTGGCTGGGCTAATTAATTGATATGCATGGATATTATTTCGTTGGACTAAATAATATTATACACATAAAAGACATTTTATGTGGGCTTTTATACACTAAAAGTGGCGCCTCCTCCTTTATTAATTATCACAAGAATTATTTTTTGTGATGTGGAAAATAAAAGATATTCTTGTTATATGATTGGTTGGATGACTTGTTATTTGATTTCCTATTGGTCAATACATGTCACAATTAGTCATTAAGGAAAATATCTTTTTATTTTGTTTAATTAATTATTTATTTAATTAATTAAAACTTGGAGGCCAAGGATTTACTCTCCTATAAAAGGAGAGTTATTCCAAGGGTAATTCACATGTGTGAATTTCGACTACCACCACTAAAAGGAGAGAAATAATTAGTTTTCTCATCTAGGGTTTTGTAGAAGAAAAACTCTAAGTTTTTCTTGAGTGTTGCATATCAAGGAGGCTTGAGTATCAAGAAGGGTGTCCACCAACCGCCGTTTGGAGAACACATCGGAAGATCAAGGCGTCTCTTCCTAATATTGGTAACTTGATTTTAACCCCCTTGTAGTTTTTAAGTCCTTTAACTATGTTTTATGATATGTAAATCGTGATCCGTCCGCTGCGTATAGATCTAACTTGGTTAGATCTAAGAACCTGCATCCTTCAGTGTTATCATTCATGAACACTAATACTACTATTTTACCAATATTGATACCCAATCTACATAAGACTTATCAATATCCTGGTCAAGTCCACATATTTTAAAACATGCGACTTTTAATGACCGAGAGGTTCTCCTACATCCACAAAGGACATAAGTCCTGGTAGTAAACCTGCCATTTGTTCTAACCAAGACCCTTCTGTTCCGAATGAATCCAGACTCCGTTTTACGGCAAGAAAGTCTCAGGGAATCACCCCTATTTTCCGCTTTCTAACGAAATCTTGCAAGACTGAGTGGTGAGAGAGTTCAAGGTCTGGTTAACTCTCTACTTGTCGGGGAATCACCCCATACCACTAAGCTTTGCCTTTGAAAATTTAAACTTTCCTATTCATTCGACTCTTTTCGGCGTAGATCCATTTACTCCCACCGGGCTGAGACACTCGGGTGGTTCTACAAGAGGCTGAACAGAACTGGAGTACCAAAACTCCATTCACAGGGATAAGGTTTTCGAACCAACCTCTCTGATCAGAATCCTATACAGCCCACAAAGAGCCACAGGTTATCAATCACCCCAGCAGACTATAAAGTCCACAAAACCACAATGGGTCAACGGTTAAACCATACTCCCACTGCGTTTTGGATGGATTGACATTCTGATCTAGTAGCATTTATCAGTGTAATCACCAACAACCAATGTTGGACGTGGTCTGATTAAATCAGATAGTAACTACCTTGGGTAACTATACTCCAAGGTTTAAGGCTGTTACTTATAGATTTTATCAGAAGGCTTGTGACAGTTCAACCGTCACTCAAGAATCTTATAACCAACCTTCACTCGACACATTAAGATATTTCATGAACAGTCACAATCTGAACGTATGAGCAAAATCTCCAGTCCTACCTTCAAGCATTAAATGCTAAATGCCTACATTTACGGAAGTGGTGTGAACCGAATTCACTCCTTATCCATAAATTCACTAGCATCTTCTAGGTAGACTTCTCGGTTTACATAATAATGTTGAAGAGAGTTTGAGAATGTGATAAACACAAGAGTAAACTTCAACTTAGTTTATTCATTGAGTAAAAAGATGTATAAATAGATACAATTGAGATAGAGTAGCAAGCTAGCTTGGGCGGCCACTTGAGTATGTAGATGTGGGCGGCAAGCATGCAAAGGTAAAAGTAAAAGTTATGTCTATGACATAAAGTAAACTAGAGTTTGACATATTAATTGTGTCTATGACATAAAGTAAACTAGAGTTTGACATGTTATAAAGGGAAAACACAAATTTTCGGTGATGTCAACTCGTTATTAAGGAAAAAAAACATTTAATCTTCAAGGACAACTCATTACCAGAGAAAAACACAAATTTGAACTCGTTAATAAGAAGAAAACATGAATTTAGACTCGTTACCAAAGAAAAAACACAAATTTCTACTCGTTATAAAGGAAAATCACAAATTTCCGGCGATGTCAACTCGTTATTAGGGAAAAAGACATTTTATCCGCAAGGACAACTCGTTACCAGAGAAAAACACAAATTTGAACTCGTTAATAAGAAGAAAACTTGAATTCGAACTCGTTACCAAAGAAAAAACACAAATTTCTACTCGTTATAAAGGGAAAACACAAATTTCCGGTGATGTCAACTCGTTATTAGGGAAAAAGACATTTTTTGTGGAAGGACAACTCGTTACCAAAGAAAAACACAAATTTGAACTCGTTAATAAGAAGAAAACAAGAATTTGAACTCGTTTCCAAAGAAAAAACACAAATTTCTACTCGTTATAAAGGGAATACACAAATTTCCGGCGATGTCAACTCGTTATTCTGGAAAAAGACATTTTTCTGGAAGGACAACTCGTTACCGAGAGAAAAACACAAATTTGAACTCGTTAATAAAGAAGAAAACATGAATTCGAACTCGTTACCAAAGAAAAACACAAATTTCTACTCGTTATAAAGGGAATACACAAATTTCCGGCGATGTCAACTCGTTATTCGGGAAAAAGACATTTTTTCTGGAAGGACAACTTGTTACCAGAGAAAAACACAAATTTGAACTCATTAATAAGAAGAAAACATGAATTCGAACTCGTTACCAAAGAAAAAACACAAATTTTTACTCGTTATAAAGAGAAAACACAAATTTCCGGCAATGTCAACTCGTTATCAGGGAAAAAACATTTTTTCTGCAAGGAAAACTAGTTACCAGAGAAAAACACAAATTTGAACTCGTTAATAAGAAGAAAACATGAATTCGAACTCGCTACCAAAGAAAAAACACAAATTTCTACTCGTTATAAAGGGAAAACACAAATTTCCGGCGATGTCAACTCGTTATTATCGGAAAAAACATTTTTTCTGCAAGGACAACTAGTTACCAGAGAAAAACACAAATTTGAACTCGTTAATAAGAAGAAAACATGAATTCGAACTCGTTACCAAATAAAAAACACAAATTTCTACTCGTTATAAAGAGAAAACACAAATTTCCGGCGATGTCAACTCGGTATTAGGGAAAAAGACATTTTATCTGCAAGGACAACTCGTTACTAGAGAAAAACACAAATTTGAACTCGTTAATAAGAAGAAAACAAGAATTCGAACTCGTTACCAAAGAAAAAACACAAATTTCTACTCGTTATAAAGGGAAAACACAAATTTCCGGCGATGTCAACTCGTTATTAGGGAAAAAAAACATTTAATCTTCAAAGACAACTAGTTACCAGAGAAAAACACAAATTTGAACCTGTTAATAAGAAGAAAACATGAATTCGAACTCGTTACCAAAGAAAAAACACAAATCTCTACTCATTATAAAGGGAAAACACAAATTTCCGGCGATGTCAACTCGTTATTAGGGAAAAAGATATTTTTTTTTGGAAGGACAACTCGTTACTAGAGAAAAACACAAATTTGAACTCGTTAATAAGAAGAAAACATGAATTCGAACTCGTTACCAAAGAAAAAACAGAAATTTTTACTCGTTATAAAGAGAAAACACAAATTTCCGACGATGTCAACTCGTTATTAAGGAAAAAAAACATTTAATCTTCAAGGACAACTCATTACCAGAGAAAAACACAAATTTGAACTCGTTAATAAGAAGAAAACATGAATTTAGACTCGTTACCAAAGAAAAAACACAAATTTCTACTCGTTATAAAGAGAAAACACAAATTTCCGGTGATGTCAACTCGTTATAAGGGAAAAAGACATTTTTTCTGGAAGGACAACTCGTTACCAGAGAAAAACACAAATTTGAACTCGTTAATAAGAAGAAAACCTGAATTCGAACTCGTTACCAAAGAAAAAACACAAATTTCTAGTTGTTATAAAGGGAAAACACAAATTTCCGGCGATGTCAACTCTTTATTCGCGAAAAAGACATTTTTTCTGGAAGGACTACTCGTTACCAGTGAAAAACACAAATTTGAACTCGTTAATAAGAAGAAAACATGAATTCGAACTCGTTACCAAAGAAAAAACACAAATTTTTACTCGTTATAAAGAGAAAACACAAATTTCCGGTGATGTCAACTCGTTATTAGGGAAAAATACATTTTTTCTGGAAGGACAACTCGTTACCAGAGAAAAACACAAATTTGAACTCGTTAATAAGAAGAAAACATGAATTCGAACACGTTACCAAAGAAAAAACAAAAATTTCTACTCGTTATAAAGGAAAACACAAATTTCCGGCGATGTCAACTCGTTATCAGGGAAAAAACATTTTTTCTGCAAGGACAACTAGTTACAAGAGAAAAACACATATTTGAACTCGTTAATAAGAAGAAAACATGAATTCGAACTCGTTACCAAAGAAAAAACACAAATTTTTACTCGTTATAAAGAGAAAACACAAATTTCCGATGATGTCAACTCGTTATTTGGGAAAAAAACATTTTATCTGCAAGGACAACTCGTTACCAGAGAAAAACACAAATTTGAACTCGTTAAATAGAAGAAAACATGAATTCGAACTCGTTACCAAAGAAAAAACATAAATTTCTACTCGTTATAAAGGGAAAACACAAATTTCCGGCGATGTGAACTCGTTATAAAGGAAAAAGACATTTTTTCTGGAAGGACAACTCGTTACCAGAGAAAAACACAAATTTGAACTCGTTAATAAGAAGAAAACATGAATTCGAACTCGTTACCAAAGAAAAAACACAAATTTTTACTCATTATAAAGAGAAAACACAAATTTCCGGCGATGTCAACTCGTTATTTGGGAAAAAGACATTTTATCAGCAAGGACAAATCGTTACCAGAGAAAAACACAAATTTGAACTCGTTAATAAGAAGAAAACATGAATTCGAACTCGTTACCAAAGAAAAAACACAAATTTCTACTCGTTATAAAGGGAAAACACAAATTTCCGGTGATGTCAACTCGTTATTAGGGACAAAAGACATTTTTCTGGAAGGACAACTCGTTACCAGAGAAAAACACAAATTTGAACTCGTTAATAAGAAGAAAACATGAATTCGAACTCGTTACCAAAGAAAAAACACAAATTTCTACTCGTTATAAAGGGAAAACTCAAATTTCCTGCGATGCCAACTCGTTATTAGGGAAAAAGACATTTATCTGCAAGGACAACTCGTTACCAGAGAAAAACACAAATTTGATCTCGTTAATAAGAAGAAAACATGAATTCGAACTCGTTACCAAAGAAAAAACACAAATTTCTACTCGTTATAAAGGGAAAACACAAATTTCCGGTGATGTCAACTCGCTATTAGGAAAAAGACATTTTTTCTGGAAGGACAACTCGTTACCAGAGAAAAACACAAATTTGAACTCGTTAATAAGAAGAAAACATGAATTCGAACTCGTTACCAAAGAAAAAACACAAATTTCTACTCGTTATAAGGGAAAAACAAAAATTTCCGGCGATGTCAACTCGTTATTCGGGAAAAAGACATTTTTTCTGGAAGCACAACTCGTTACTAGTGAAAAACACAAATTTGAACTCGATAGTAAGAAGAAAACATGAATTCGAACTCGTTACCAAAGAAAAAACACAAATTTCTACTCATTATAAAGGGAAAACACAAATTTCCGGCGATGTCAACTCGTTATTAGGGAAAAAGACATTTTATCTGGAAGGACAACTCGTTACAAGAGAAAAACACAAAATTGAACTCGTTAATAAGAAGAAAAAACATGAATTCGAACTCGTTACCAAAGAAAAAACACAAATTTTTACTCGTTATAAAAAGAAAACACAAATTTCCGGCGATGTCAACTCGTTATTAGGGAAAAAAACATTTAATCTACAAGGACAACTCATTACCAGAGAAAAACACAAATTTGAACTCGTTAATAAGAAGAAAACATGAATTTAGACTCGTTACCAAAGAAAAAACACAAATTTCTACTCGTTATAAAGAGAAAACACAAATTTCCGGTGATGTCAACTCGTTATTAGGGAAAAAGCCATTTTTTCTGGAAGGACAACTCGTTACCAGAGATAAACACAAATTTGAACTCGTTAATAAGAAGAAAACCTGAATTCGAACTCGTTACCAAAGAAAAAACAAAAATTTCTACTTGTTATAAAGGAAAACACAAATTTCCGGCGATGTCAACTCGTTATTCGCGAAAAAGAAATTTTTTCTGGAAGGACTACACTTTACCAGTGAAAAACACAAATTTGAAATCGTTAATAAGAAGAAAACATGAATTCGAACTTGTTACCAAAGAAAAAGCACAAATTTCTACTCGTTATAAAGGGAAAACACAAATTTCCGGCGATGTCAACTCGTTATTAGGGAAAAAGACATTTTTTTTCTGGAAGGACAACTCGTTACTAGAGAAAAACACAAATTTGAACTCGTTAATAAGAAGAAAACATGAATTCGAACTCGTTACCAAAGAAAAAACACAAATTTCTACTCGTTATAAAGGGAAAACACAAATTTCCGCCGATGTCAACTCGTTATTAGGGAAAAAGACATTTTTTCTGGAAGGAAAACTCGTTACTAGAGAAAAACACAAATTTGAACTCGTTAATAAGAAGTAAACATCAATTCGAACTCGTTACCAAAGAAAAAACACAAATTTCTACTCATTATAAAGGGAAAACACAAATTTCCGGTGATGTCAAATCGATATTAGGGAAAAAGACATTTTTTCTGGAAGGACAGCTCGTTACCAGAGAAAAACACAAATTTGAACTCGTTAATAAGAAGAAAACATGAATTCGAACCGTTACCAAAGAAAAAACACAAATTTCTACTCGTTATAAAGGGAAAACACAAATTTCCGCGATGTCAACTCGTTATTCGGGAAAAAACATTTTTCTAGGAAGGACAACTCGTTACCAGAGAAAAACACAAATTTGAACTCGTTAATAAGAAGAAAACATGAATTCGAACTCGTTACCAAAGAAAAAACACAAATTTCTACTCGTTATAAAGGGAAAACACAAATTTCCGGCGATGTCAACTCGTTATTAGGGAAAAAGACATTTTTTTCTAGAAGGACAACTCGTTACAAGAGAAAAACACAAATTTGAACTCGTTAATAAGAAGAAAACATGAATTCGAACTCGTTACCAAAGAAAAAACACAAATTTTTACTCGTTATAAAGAGAAAACACAAATTTCCGGCGATGTCAACTCGTTATTAGGGAAAAAAACATTTAATCTACAAGGACAACTCGTTACCAGAGAAAAACACAAATTTGAACTCGTTAATATAGAAGAAAACATGAATTCGAACTCGTTACCAAAGAAAAAACACAAATTTCTACTCGTTATAAAGGGAAAACACAAATTTCCGGTGATGTCAACTCGTTATTAGGGAAAAAAACATTTTTTCTGGAAGGACAACTCGTTACCAGAGAAAAACACAAATTTGAACTCGTTAATAAGAAGAAAACATGAATTCGAACTCGTTACCAAAGAAAAAACACAAATTTCTACTCGTTATAAAGGGAAAACACAAATTTCCGGCGATGTCAACTCGTTATCAGGGAAAAAACATTTTTCTCGCAAGGGCAACTCGTTACCGAGAGAAAAACACAAATTTGAACTCGTTAATAAGAAGAAAACATGAATTCGAACTCGTTACCAAAGAAAAAACACAAATTTTTACTCGTTATAAAGAGAAAACACAAATTTCCGGCGATGTCAACTCGTTATTAGGGAAAAAACATTTTATCTACAAGGACAACTCGTTACGAGAGAAAAACACAAATTTGAACTCGTTAAATAGAAGAAAACATGAATTCGAACTCGTTACCAAAGAAAAAACACAAATTTCTACTCGTTATAAAGGGAAAACACAAATTTCCGGCGATGTGAACTCGTTATTAAGGAAAAAGACATTTTTTCGGAAGGACAACTCGTTACCGAGAGAAAAACACAAATTTGAACTCGTTAATAAGAAGAAAACATGAATTCGAACTCGTTACCAAAGAAAAAACACAAATTTTACTCGTTATAAAGGGAAAACACAAATTTCCGGCGATGTCAACTCGTTATTAGGGAAAAAGACATTTTTTCGGAAAGACAACTCGTTACCAGAGAAAAGCACAAATTTGAACTCGTTAATAAGAAGAAAACATGAATTCGAACTCGTTACCAAAGAAAAAACACAAATTTCTACTCGTTATAAAGGGAAAACACAAATTTCCGGCAATGTAAACTCGTTATTCGGGAAAAAGACTTTTTTTCTGGAAGGACAACTCGTTACCAGTGAAAAACACAAATTTGAACTCGTTAATAAGAAGAAAACATGAATTCGAACTCGTTACCAAAGAAAAAACACAAAATTTCTACTCGTTATAAAGGGAAAACACAAATTTCCGGCGATGTCAACTCGTTATTAGGGAAAAAGACATTTTTTTCGGGAGGACAACTCGTTACCCAGAGAAAAACACAAATTTGAACTCGTTAATAAGAAGAAAACATGAATTCGAACTCGTTACCAAAGAAAAAACACAAATTTTTACTCGTTATAAAGAGAAAACACAAATTTCCGGCGATGTCAACTCGTTATTTGGGAAAAAAAAACATTTTATCTGCAAGGACAACTCGTTACCAGAGAAAAACACAAATTTGAACTCGTTAATAAGAAGAAAACATGAATTCGAACTCGTTACCAAAGAAAAAACACAAATTTCTACTCGTTATAAAGGGAAAACACAAATTTCCGGCGATGTCAACTCGTTATTAGGGAAAAAGACATTTTTCTCTGGAAGGACAACTCGTTACCAGAGAAAAACACAAATTTGAACTCGTTAATAAGAAGAAAACACGAATTCGAACTCGTTACCAAAGAAAAAACACAAATTTTTACTCGTTATAAAGAGAAAACACAAATTTCCGGCGATGTCAACTCGTTATTAGGGAAAAAGACATTTTTTCTACAAGGACAACTCGTTACCAGAGAAAAACACAAATTTGAACTCGTTAATAAGAAGAAAACATGAATTCGAACTCGTTACCAAAGAAAAAACACAAATTTCTACTCGTTATAAAGGAAAACACAAATTTCCGGCGATGTCAACTCGTTATTAGGGAAAAAACATTTTTTTTCGGAAGGACAACTCGTTACCAGAGAAAAACACAAATTTGAACTCGTTAATAAGAAGAAAACATGAATTCGAACTCGTTACCAAAGAAAAAACACAAATTTCTACTCGTTATAAAGGGAAAACACAAATTTCCGGTGATGTCAACTCGTTAATAGTGGAAAAAGACATTTTTTTCTAGAAGGACAACTCGTTACCGAGAGAAAAACACAAATTTGAACTCGTTAATAAGAAGAAAACATGAATTCGAACTCGTTACCAAAGAAAAAACACAAATTTCTACTCGTTATAAAGGGAAAACACAAATTTCCGGCAATGTCAACTCGTTATTCGGGAAAAAGACATTTTTCTGGAAGGACAACTCGTTACCAGAGAAAAACACAAATTTGAACTCGTTAATAAGAAGAAAACATGAATTCGAACTCGTTACCAAAGAAAAAACACAAATTTCTACTCGTTATAAAGGGAAAACACAAATTTCCGGCGATGTCAACTCGTTATTAGGGAAAAAGACATTTTTACTGGAAGGACAACTCGTTACCAGAGAAAAACACAAATTTGAACTCGTTAATAAGAAGAAAACATGAATTCGAACTCGTTACCAAAGAAAAAACACAAATTTCTACTCGTTATAAAGAGAAAACACAAATTTCCGGCGATGTCAACTCGTTATTAGGGAAAAAAAAACATTTTTCTCGCAAGGACAACTCGTTACCGAGAGAAAAACACAAATTTGAACTCGTTAATAAGAAGAAAACATGAATTCGAACTCGTTACCAAAGAAAAAACACAAATTTCTACTCGTTATAAAGGAAAACACAAATTTCCGGCGATGTCAACTCGTTATTAGGGAAAAAGATATTTTTCTACAAGGACAACTCGTTACCGAGAGAAAAACACAAATTTGAACTCGTTAATAAGAAGAAAACATGAATTCGAACTCGTTACCAAAGAAAAAACACAAATTTTTACTCGTTATAAAGAGAAAACACAAATTTCCGGCGATGTCAACTCGTTATTAGGGAAAAAACATTTTTCTACAAGGACAACTCGTTACCGAGAGAAAAACACAAATTTGAACTCGTTAAATAGAAGAAAACATGAATTCGAACTCGTTACCAAAGAAAAAACACAAATGTCTACTCGTTATAAAGGGAAAACACAAATTTCCGGCGATGTGAACTCGTTATTAAGGAAAAAGACATTTTTTTTGGAAGGACAACTCGTTACCAGAGAAAAACAAAAATTTGAACTCGTTAATAAGAAGAAAACATGAATTCGAACTCGTTACCAAAGAAAAAACTCAAATTTCTACTCGTTATAAAGGGAAAACACAAATTTCCGGTGATGTCAACTCGTTATTGTGGAAAAAGACATTTTTTCTGGAAGGACAACTCGTTACCAGAGAAAAACACAAATTTGAACTCGTTAATAAGAAGAAAACATGAATTCGAACTCGTTACCAAAGAAAAAACACAAATTTCTACTCGTTATAAAGGGAAAACATAAATTTCCGGCGAAGTAAACTCGTTATTCGGGAAAAAGACTTTTTTCTGGAAGGAAAACTCGTTACCAGTGAAAAACACAAATTTGAACTCGTTAATAAGAAGAAAACATGAATTCGAACTCGTTACCAAAGAAAAAACAAAAATTTCTACTCGTTATAAAGGGAAAACACAAATTTCCGGCGATGTCAACTCGTTATTAGGGAAAAAGACATTTTTTCGGAAGGACAACTCGTTACCCAGAGAAAAACGCAAATTTGAACTCGTTAATAAGAAGAAAACATGAATTCGAACTCGTTACCAAAGAAAAAACACAAATTTTTACTCGTTATAAAGAGAAAACACAAATTTCCGGCGATGTCAACTCGTTATTAGGGAAAAAAAAACATTTTATCTGCAAGGACAACTCGTTACCAGAGAAAAACACAAATTTGAACTTGTTAATAAGAAGAAAAAATGAATTCGAACTCGTTACCAAAGAAAAAACACAAATTTCTACTCGTTATAAAGGGAAAACACAAATTTCCGCCGATGTCAACTCGTTATTAGGGAAAAAAAGACATTTTTTTTTGCAAGGACAACTAGTTACCGAGAGAAAAACACAAATTTGAACTCGTTAATAAGAAGAAAACATGAATTCAAACTCGTTACCAAAGAAAAAACACAAATTTCTACTCGTTATAAAGGGAAACACAAATTTCCGGTGATGTCAACTCGTTATTAGGGAAAAAGACATTTTTTCGGAAAGACAACTCGTTACCGAGAGAAAAACACAAATTTGAACTCGTTAATAAGAAGAAAACATGAATTCGAACTCGTTACCAAAGAAAAAACACAAATTTCTACTCGTTATAAAGGGAAAACACAAATTTCCGGCGATGTCAACTCGTTATTAGGGAAAAAGACATTTTTTACGGAAGGACAACTCGTTACCGAGAGAAAAACACAAATTTGAACTCGTTAATAAGAAGAAAACATGAATTCGAACTCGTTACCAAAGAAAAAACACAAATTTCTACTCGTTATAAAGGGAAAACACAAATTTCCGCCGATGTCAACTCGTTATTAGGGAAAAAGACATTTTTTTTCGGAAGGACAACTCGTTACCGAGAGAAAAACACAAATTTGAACTCGTTAATAAGAAGAAAACATGAATTCGAACTCGTTACCAAAGAAAAAACAGAAATTTCTACTCGTTATAATGGGAAAACACAAATTTCCAGATATGTCAACTCGTTATTAGGGAAAAAGACATTTTTCTGGAAAGACAACTCGTTACCGAGAGAAAAACACAAATTTGAACTCGTTAATAAGAAGAAAACATGAATTCGAACTCGTTACCAAAGAAAAAACACAAATTTCTACTCGTTATAAAGGGAAAACACAAATTTCCGGATATGTCAACTCGTTATTCGGGAAAAAGATATTTTTTTCTAGAAGGACAACTCATTACCAGAGAAAAACACAAATTTGAACTCGTTAATAAGAAGAAAACATGAATTCGAACTCGTTACCAAAGAAAAAACACAAATTTTTACTCGTTATAAAGAGAAAACACAAATTTCCGGCGATGTCAACTCGTTAATAGGGAAAAAAACATTTTATCTGCAAGGACAACTCGTTACCAGAGAAAAACACAAATTTGAACTCGTTAATAAGAAGAAAACATGAATTCGAACTCGTTACCAAAGAAAAAACACAAATTTCTACTCGTTATAAAGGGAAAACACAAATTTCCGCCCATGTCAACTCGTTATTAGGGAAAAAGACATTTTTTCAGGAAGGACAACACGTTACCAGAGAAAAACACAAATTTGAACTAGTTAATAAGTAGAAAACATGAATTCAAACTCGTTACCAAAGAAAACACACAAATTTCTACTCGTTATAAAGGGAAAACACAAATTTCCGGCGATATCAACACGTTATTCGGGAAAAAGACATTTTATCCTGGAAGGACAACTCATTACCAGAGAGAAACACAAATTTGAACTCGTTAATAAGAAGAAAACATGAATTCGAACTCGTTACCAAAGAAAAAACACAAATTTTTACTCGTTATAAAGAGAAAACACAAATTTCCGGCGATGTCAACTAGTTAATAGGTAAAAAAACATTTTATCTGCAAGGACAACTCGTTACCAGATAAAAACACAAATTTGAACTCGTTAATAAGAAGAAAACATGAATTCGAACTCGTTACCAAAGAAAAAACACAAATTTCTACTCGTTATAAAGGGAAAACACAAATTTCCGCCGATGTCAACTCGTTATTAGGGAAAAAGACATTTTTTCTGGAAGGACAACTTGTTACCAGTGAAAAACACAAATTTGAACTCGTTAATAAGAAGAAAACATGAATTCGATCACCGTAACCAAAGAAAAAACACAAATTTCTACTCGTTATAAAGGGAAAACACAAATTTCCGGTGATGTCAACTCGTTATTAGGGAAAAAGATATTTTTCTGGAAGGACAACTCGTTACCAGAGAAAAACACAAATTCGAACTCATTAATAAGAAGAAAACATGAATTCGAACTCGTTACCAAAGAAAAAACACAAATTTTTACTCGTTATAAAGAGAAAACACAAATTTCCGGCGATGTCAACTCGTTATTAGGGAAAAAAAACATTTTATCTGCAAGGACAAGTCTTACCAGAGAAAAACACACATTTGAACTCGTTAAATAGAAGAAAACATGAATTCGAACTCGTTACCAAAGAAAAAACACAAATTTCCGGTGATGTCAACTCGTTATTAGGGAAAAATACATTTTATCTGCAAGGACAACTCGTTACCAGAGAAAAACACAAATTTGAACTCGTTATTAAGAAGAAAACATGAATTCGAACTCGTTACCAAAGAAAAAAACAAATTTCTACTCGTTATAAAGGGAAAACACAAATTTCCGCCGATGTCAACTCGTTATTAGGGAAAAAGACATTTTTTCTGGAAGGACAACTCGTTACTAGTGAAAAACACAAATTTGAACTCGTTAATAAGAAGAAAACATGAATTCGAACTCGTTACCAAAGAAAAAACACAAATTTCTACTCGTTATAAAGAGAAAACACAAATTTCCGGCAATGTCAACTCGTTATTAGGGAAAAAGACATTTTTTTCTGGAAGGACAACTCGTTACCAGAGAAAAACACAAATTTGAACTCGTTAATACGAAGAAAACATGAATTCGAACTCGCTACCAAAGAAAAAACACAAAGTTTTACTCGTTATAAAGAGAAAACACAAATTTCCGGCGATGTCAACTCGTTATTAGGGAAAAAAACATTTTATCTGTAAGGACAAGTCGTTACCAGAGAAAAACACAAATTTGAACTCGTTAAATAGAAGAAAACATGAATTCGAACTCGTTACCAAAGAAAAAATACAAATTTCTACTCGTTATAAAGGGAAAACACAAATTTCCGGCGATGTCAACTCGTTATTAGGGAAAAAGACATTTTTTTCGGAAGGACAACTCGTTTCCCAGAGAAAAACACAAATTTGAACTCGTTAATAAGAAGAAAACATGAATTCGAACTCGTTACCAAAGAAAAAACACAAATTTTTACTCGTTATAAAGAGAAAACACAAATTTCCGGCGATGTCAACTCGTTAATAGGGAAAAAAACATTTTTTCTGCAAGGACAACTCGTTACCAGAGAAAAACACAAATTTCAACTCGTTAATAAGAAGAAAACATGAATTCGAACTCGTTACCAAAGAAAAAACACAAATTTCTACTCGTTATAAAGGGAAAACACAAATTTCCGCCGATGTCAACTCGTTATTAGGGAAAAAGACATTTTTTCTGGAAGGACAACACGTTACCAGAGAAAAACACAAATTTGAACTCGTTAATAAGAAGAAAACATGAATTCAAACTCGTTGCCAAAGAAAAAACACAAATTTCTACTCGTTATAAAGGGAAAACACAAATTTCCGGCGATGTCAACTCGTTATTACGGAAAAAACATAAATTTCTACTCGTTATAAAGAAAAAACACAAATTTCTACTCGTTATATAGGGAAAACACAAATTTCCAACGATGTCAACTCGTTATTAGGGAAAAAGACATTTTTTTCTAGAAGGACAACTCGTTACTAGAGAAAAAAACAAATTTGAACTCGTTGATAAGAAGAAAACATGAATTCAAACTCGTTACCAAAGAAAAAACACAAATTTTTACTCGTTATAAAGAGAAAACACAAATTTCCGGCGATGTCAACTCGTTAATAGGGAAAAAAACATTTTATCTGCAAGGACAACTCGTTACCAGAGAAAAACACAAATTTGAACTCGTTAATAAGAAGAAAACATGAATTCGAACTCGTTACCAAAGAAAAAACAAAAATTTCTACTCGTTATAAAGGGAAAACACAAATTTCCGCCAATGTCAACTCGTTATTAGGGAAAAAGACATTTTTTCTGGAAGGACAACTCGTTACCAGAGAAAAACACAAATTTGAACTCGTTAATAAGAAGAAAACATGAATTCAAACTCGTTACCAAAGAAAATACACAAATTTCTACTCGTTATAAAGGGAAAACACAAATTTCCGGTGATGTCAACTTGTTATTAGGGAAAAAGACATTTTTTCGGAAGGACAACTCGTTACCCAGAGAAAAACACAAATTTGAACTCGTTAATAAGAAGAAAACATGAATTCGAACTCGTTACCAAAGAAAAAACACAAATTTCTACTCGTTATAAAGGGATAACACAAATTTCCGGCGATGTCAACTCGTTATTAGGGAAAAATACATTTTTTCAGGAAGGACTACTCGTTACCAGTGAAAAACACAAATTTCAACTCGTTAATAAGAAGAAAACATGAATTCGAACTCGTTACCAAAGAAAAAACACAAATTTCTACTCGTTATAAAGGGAAAACACAAATTTCCAACGATGTCAACTCGTTATTAGGGAAAAAGACATTTTTTTCTGGAAGGACAACTCGTTACTAGAGAAAAAAAAAATTTGAACTCGTTGATAAGAAGAAAACATGAATTCAAACTCGTTACCAAAGAAAAAACACAAATTTTTACTCGTTATAAAGAGAAAACACAAATTTCCGGCGATGTCAACTCGTTAATAGGGAAAAAACATTTTATCTGCAAGGACAACTCGTTACCAGAGAAAAACACAAATTTGAACTCGTTAATAAGAAGAAAACATGAATTCGAACTCGTTACCAAAGAAAAAACAAAAATTTCTACTCGTTATAAAGGGAAAACACAAATTTCCGCCAATGTCAACTCGTTATTAGGAAAAAGACATTTTTTCGGAAGGACAACTCGTTACCGAGAGAAAAACACAAATTTGAACTCGTTAATAAGAAGAAAACATGAATTCAAACTCGTTACCAAAGAAAATACACAAATTTCTACTCGTTATAAAGGGAAAACACAAATTTCCGGTGATGTCAACTTGTTATTAGGGAAAAAGACATTTTTTATGGAAGGACAACTCGTTACCGAGAGAAAAACACAAATTTGAACTCGTTAATAAGAAGAAAACATGAATTCGAACTCGTTACCAAAGAAAAAACACAAATTTCTACTCGTTATAAAGGGATAACACAAATTTCCGGCGATGTCAACTCGTTATCAGAGAAAAAACATTTTTTCGGCAAGGACAACTCGTTACCGAGAGAAAAACACAAATTTGAACTCGTTAATAAGAAGAAAACATGAATTCGAACTCGTTACCAAAGAAAAAACACAAATTTCTACTCGTTATAAAGGGAAAACACAAATTTCCGGCGATGTCAACTCGTTATTAGGGAAAAAGACATTTTTTTCGGAAGGACAACTCGTTACCGAGAGAAAAACACAAATTTGAACTCGTTAATAAGAAGAAAACATGAATTCGAACTCGTTACCAAAGAAAAAACACAAATTTTTACTCGTTATAAAGGGATAACACAAATTTCCGGCGATGTCAACTCGTTATTAGGGAAAAAGACATTTTTTCGGAAGGACTACTCGTTACCGAGTGAAAAACACAAATTTCAACTCGTTAATAAGAAGAAAACATGAATTCGAACTCGTTACCAAAGAAAAAACACAAATTTCTACTCGTTATAAAGGGAAAACACAAATTTCCGCCATGTCAACTCGTTATTAGGGAAAAAGACATTTTTTCGGAAGGACAACTCGTTACCGAGAGAAAAACACAAATTTGAACTCGTTAATAAGAAGAAAACATGAATTCGAACTCATTACCAAAGAAAAAACACAAATTTCTACTCGTTATATAAAGGGAAAACACAAATTTCCGCCGATGTCAACTCGTTATTAAGGAAAAAGACATTTTTTTCGGAAGGACAACTCGTTACCGGTGAAAAACACAAATTTGAACTCGTTAATAAGAAGAAAACATGAATTCGAACTCGTTACCAAAGAAAAAACACAAATTTCTACTCGTTATAAAGGGAAAACACAAATTTCCGGCGATGTCAACTCGTTATTAGGGAAAAAGACATTTTTTCCGGAAGGACAACTCGTTACCGAGAAAAAACACAAATTTGAACTCGTTAATAAGAAGAAAACATGAATTCGAACTCGTTACCAAAGAAAAAACACAAATTTCTACTCGTTATAAAGGGAAAACACAAATTTCCGCCGATGTCAACTCGTTATTAGGGAAAAAGACATTTTTTTCGGAAGGACAACTCGTTACCGAGAGAAAAACACAAATTTGAACTCGTTAATAAGAAGAAAACATGAATTCGAACTCGTTACCAAAGAAAAAACACAAATTTTTACTCGTTATAAAGAGAAAACACAAATTTCCGGCGATGTCAACTCGTTATTAGGGAAAAAAAAAAAACATTTTATCTTCGCAAGGACAACTCGTTACCGAGAGAAAAACACAAATTTGAACTCGTTAATAAGAAGAAAACATGAATTCGAACTCGTTACCAAAGAAAAAACACAAATTTCTACTCGTTATAAAGGGAAAACACAAATTTCCGCCAATGTCAACTCGTTATTAGGAAAAAGACATTTTTTCGGAAGGACAACTCGTTACCGAGAGAAAAACACAAATTTGAACTCGTTAATAAGAAGAAAACATGAATTCAAACTCGTTACCAAAGAAAATACACAAATTTCTACTCGTTATAAAGGGAAAACACAAATTTCCGGTGATGTCAACTTGTTATTAGGGAAAAAGACATTTTTTCTGGAAGGACAACTCGTTACCAGAGAAAAACACAAATTTGAACTCGTTAATAAGAAGAAAACATGAATTCGAACTCGTTACAAAGAAAAAACACAAATTTCTACTCGTTATAAAGGGAAACACAAATTTCCGGCGATGTCAACTCGTTATTAGGGAAAAATACATTTTTTCGGGAAGGACTACTCGTTACCGAGAAAAACACAAATTTCAACTCGTTAATAAGAAGAAAACATGAATTCGAACTCGTTACCAAAGAAAAAACACAAATTTCTACTCGTTATAAAGGGAAACACAAAATTTCCGCCAATGTCAACTCGTTATTAGGGAAAAAGACATTTTATCCGCAAGGACAACTCGTTACCGAGAGAAAAACACAAATTTGAACTCGTTAATAAGAAGAAAACATGAATTCGAACTCGTTACCAAAGAAAAAACACAAATTTCTACTCGTTATAAAGGGAAAACACAAATTTCCGGCGATGTCAACTCGTTATTAGGGAAAAAGACATTTTTTCTTGGAAGGACAACTCGTTACTAGAGAAAAACACAAATTTGAACTCGTTAATAAGAAGAAAACATGAATTCGAACTCGTTACCAAAGAAAAAACACAAATTTTTACTCGTTATAAAGGGAAAACACAAATTTCCGGCGATGTCAACTCGTTATTAGGGAAAAAGACATTTTTTCTGGAAGGACAACTCGTTACCGAGAAAAACACAAATTTGAACTCGTTAATAAGAAGAAAACATGAATTCGAACTCGTTACCAAAGAAAAAACACAAATTTCTACTCGTTATAAAGGGAAAACACAAATTTCCGCCAATGTCAACTCGTTATTAGGGAAAAAGACATTTTTTACGGAAGGACAACTCGTTACCGAGAAAAACACAAATTTGAACTCGTTAATAAGAAGAAAACATGAATTCGAACTCGTTACCAAAGAAAAAACACAAATTTCTACTCGTTATAAAGGGAAAACACAAATTTCCGGCGATGTCAACTCGTTATTAGGGAAAAAGACATTTTTTCGGAAGGACAACTCGTTACCGAGAGAAAAACACAAATTTGAACTCGTTAATAAGAAGAAAACATGAATTCAAACTCGTTACCAAAGAAAAACACAAATTTCTACTCGTTATAAAGGAAAACACAAATTTCCGGTGATGTCAACTCGTTATTAGGGAAAAAGACATTTTTTCTACGAAGGACAACTCGTTACCGAGAGAAAAACACAAATTTGAACTCGTTAATAAGAAGAAAACATGAATTCGAACTCGTTACCAAAGAAAAAACACAAATTTCTACTCGTTATAAAGGGAAAACACAAATTTCCGGCGATGTCAACTCGTTATTAGGGAAAAAGACATTTTTTCGGAAGGACAACTCGTTACCGAGAAAAACACAAATTTGAACTCGTTAATAAGAAGAAAACATGAATTCGAACTCGTTACCAAAGAAAAAACACAAATTTCTACTCGTTATAAAGGGAAAACACAAATTTCCGCCGATGTCAACTCGTTATTAGGGAAAAAGACATTTTTTCGGAAGGACAACTCGTTACCGAGAAAAACACAAATTTGAACTCGTTAATAAGAAGAAAACATGAATTCGAACTCGTTACCAAAGAAAAAACACAAATTTTTACTCGTTATAAAGAGAAAACACAAATTTCCGGCGATGTCAACTCGTTAATAGGGAAAAAAACATTTTATCGCAAGGACAACTCGTTACCGAGAAAAACACAAATTTGAACTCGTTAATAAGAAGAAAACATGAATTCGAACTCGTTACCAAAGAAAAAACACAAATTTCTACTCGTTATAAAGGGAAAACACAAATTTCCGCCAATGTCAACTCGTTATTAAGGAAAAAGACATTTTTTCTGGAAGGACAACTCGTTACCAGAGAAAAACACAAATTTGAACTCGTTAATAAGAAGAAAACATGAATTCAAACTCGTTACCAAAGAAAATACACAAATTTCTACTCGTTATAAAGGGAAAACATAAATTTCCGGTGATGTCAACTTGTTATTAGGGAAAAAGACATTTTTTCGGGAAGGACAACTCGTTACCAAAGAAAAACACAAATTTGAACTCGTTAATAAGAAGAAAACATGAATTCGAACTCGTTACCAAAGAAAAAACACAAATTTCTACTCGTTATAAAGGGATAACACAAATTTCCGGCGATGTCAACTCGTTATTAGGGAAAAATACATTTTTTCGGAAGGACTACTCGTTACCGAGAAAAACACAAATTTCAACTCGTTAATAAGAATAAAACATGAATTCGAACTCGTTACCAAAGAAAAAACACAAATTTCTACTCGTTATAAAGGGAAAACACAAATTTCCGCCAATGTCAACTCGTTATTAGGGAAAAAGACATTTTTTTCGGAAGGACAACTCGTTACCGAGAGAAAAACACAAATTTGAACTCGTTAATAAGAAGAAAACATGAATTCGAACTCGTTACCAAAGAAAAAACACAAATTTCTACTCGTTATAAAGGGAAAACACAAATTTCCGCCGATGTCAACTCGTTATTAGGGAAAAAGACATTTTTTTCGGAAGGGACAACTCGTTACTAGAGAAAAACACAAATTTGAACTCGTTAATAAGAAGAAAACATGAATTCGAACTCGTTACCAAAGAAAAAACACAAATTTTTACTCGTTATAAAGGGAAACACAAATTTCTGCCGATGTCAACTCGTTATTAGGGAAAAAGACATTTTTTCTGGAAGGACAACTCGTTACCGAGAAAAACACAAATTTGAACTCGTTAATAAGAAGAAAACATGAATTCGAACTCGTTACCAAAGAAAAAACACAAATTTCTACTCGTTATAAAGGGAAAACACAAATTTCCGGCGATGTCAACTCGTTATTAGGGAAAAAGACATTTTTTCGGAAGGACTACTCGACAACTCGTTACCGAGTGAAAAACACAAATTTCAACTCGTTAATAAGAAGAAAACATGAATTCGAACTCGTTACCAAAGAAAAAACACAAATTTCTACTCGTTATAAAGGGAAAACACAAATTTCCGACAATGTCAACTCGTTATTAGGGAAAAAGACATTTTATCTGCAAGGACAACTCGTTACCGAGAGAAAACACAAAATTTGAACTCGTTAATAAGAAGAAAACATGAATTCGAACTCGTTACCAAAGAAAAAACACAAATTTCTACTCGTTATAAAGGGAAAACACAAATTTCCGGCGATGTCAACTCGTTATTAGGGAAAAAGACATTTTTTTCCGGAAGGACAACTCGTTACCGAGAGAAAAACACAAATTTGAACTCGTTAATAAGAAGAAAACATGAATTCGAACTCGTTACCAAAGAAAAAACACAAATTTTTACTCGTTATAAAGGGATAACACAAATTTCCGGCGATGTCAACTCGTTATTAGGGAAAAAGACATTTTTTCTGGAAGGACTACTCGTTACCAGTGAAAAACACAAATTTCAACTCGTTAATAAGAAGAAAACATGAATTCGAACTCGTTACCAAAGAAAAAACACAAATTTCTACTCGTTATAAAGGGAAAACACAAATTTCCGCCAATGTCAACTCGTTATTAGGGAAAAAGACATTTTTTCTGGAAGGACAACTCGTTACCAGAGAAAAACACAAATTTGAACTCGTTAATAAGAAGAAAACATGAATTCGAACTCGTTACCAAAGAAAAAACACAAATTTCTACTCGTTATAAAGGGAAAAACACAAATTTCCGCCGATGTCAACTCGTTATTAAGGAAAAAGACATTTTTTTCTGGAAGGACAACTCGTTACCAGTGAAAAACACAAATTTGAACTCGTTAATAAGAAGAAAACATGAATTCGAACTCGTTACCAAAGAAAAAACACAAATTTTTACTCGTTATAAAGGGAAAAAACAAATTTCTGGTGATGTCAACTCGTTATTAGGGAAAAAGACATTTTTTCGGAAGGACAACTCGTTACCAGAGAAAAACACAAATTTGAACTCGTTAATAAGAAGAAAACATGAATTCGAACTCGTTACCAAAGAAAAAACACAAATTTTTACTCGTTATAAAGAGAAAACACAAATTTCCGGCGATGTCAACTCGTTATTAGGGAAAAAACATTTTATTACGCAAGGACAACTCGTTACCAAAGAAAAACACTAATTTGAACTCGTTAAAAGAAGAAAACATGAATTCGAACTCGTTACCAAAGAAAAAACACAAATTTCTACTCGTTATAAAGGGAAAACACAAATTTCCGGCGATGTCAACTCGTTATTAGGGAAAAAGACATTTTTTCGGAAGGACAACTCGTTACCGAGAGAAAAACACAAATTTGAACTCGTTAATAAGAAGAAAACATGAATTCAAACTCGTTACCAAAGAAAATACACAAATTTCTACTCGTTATAAAGGGAAAACACCAATTTCCGGTGATGTCAACTTGTTATTAGGGAAAAAGACATTTTTTTCTGGAAAGACAACTCGTTACCAGAGAAAAACACAAATTTGAACTCGTTAATAAGAAGAAAACATGAATTCGAACTCGTTACCAAAGAAAAAACACAAATTTCTACTCGTTATAAAGGGATAACACAAATTTCCGGTGATGTCAACTCGTTATTAGGGAAAAAGACATTTTTTCTGGAAGGACTACTCGTTACCGAGAGAAAACACAAATTTCAACTCGTTAATAAGAAGAAAACATGAATTCGAACTCGTTACCAAAGAAAAAACACAAATTTCTACTCGTTATAAAGGGAAAACACAAATTTCCGCCGATGTCAACTCGTTATTAGGGAAAAAGACATTTTTTTCGGAAGGACAACTCGTTACCGAGAAAAACACAAATTTGAACTCGTTAATAAGAAGAAAACATGAATTCAAACTCGTTACCAAAGAAAAAACACAAATTTTTACTCGTTATAAAGAGAAAACACAAATTTCCGGCGATGTCAACTCGTTAATAGGGAAAAAAACATTTTATCTGCAAGGACAACTCGTTACCGAGAAAAACACAAATTTGAACTCGTTAATAAGAAGAAAACATGAATTCGAACTCGTTACCAAAGAAAAAACACAAATTTCTACTCGTTATAAAGGGAAAACACAAATTTCCGCCAATGTCAACTCGTTATTAGGGAAAAAGACATTTTTTCGGAAGGACAACTCGTTACCGAGAGAAAAACACAAATTTGAACTCGTTAATAAGAAGAAAACATGAATTCAAACTCGTTACCAAAGAAAATACACAAATTTCTACTCGTTATAAAGGGAAAACACAAATTTCCGGTGATGTCAACTTGTTATTAGGGAAAAAGACATTTTTTCGGAAGGACAACTCGTTACCGAGAGAAAAACACAAATTTGAACTCGTTAATAAGAAGAAAACATGAATTCGAACTCGTTACCAAAGAAAAAACACAAATTTCTACTCGTTATAAAGGGATAACACAAATTTCCGGCGATGTCAACTCGTTATTAGGGAAAAAAAACATTTTTTCGGAAGGACTACTCGTTACCGAGTGAAAAACACAAATTTCAACTCGTTAATAAGAAGAAAACATGAATTCGAACTCGTTACCAAAGAAAAAATACAAATTTCTACTCGTTATAAAGGGATAACACAAATTTCCGGCGATGTCAACTCGTTATTAGGGAAAAAGACATTTTTTCTGGAAGGACAACTCATTACCGAGAGAAAAACACAAATTTGAACTCGTTAATAAGAAGAAAACATGAATTCAAACTCGTTACCAAAGAAAATACACAAATTTCTACTCGTTATAAAGGGAAAACACAAATTTCCGGTGATGTCAACTTGTTATTAGGGAAAAAACATTTTTTTACGGAAGACAACTCGTTACCGAGAGAAAAACACAAATTTGAACTCGTTAATAAGAAGAAAACATGAATTCGAACTCGTTACCAAAGAAAAAACACAAATTTCTACTCGTTATAAAGGGATAACACAAATTTCCGGCGATGTCAACTCGTTATTAGGGAAAAAGACATTTTTTCGGAAGGACTACTCGTTACCGAGAAAAAACACAAATTTGAACTCGTTAATAAGAAGAAAACATGAATCGAACTCGTTACCAAAGAAAAAACACAAATTTCTACTCGTTATAAAGGGAAAACACAAATTTCCGGCGATGTCAACTCGTTATTCGGGAAAAAGACATTTTTTTCGGAAGGACAACTCGTTACCGAGAGAAAAACACAAATTTGAACTCGTTAATAAGAAGAAAACATGAATTCGAACTCGTTACCAAAGAAAAAACACAAATTTCTACTCGTTATAAAGGGAAAACACAAATTTCCGCCGATGTCAACTCGTTATTAGGGAAAAAGACATTTTTTCGGAAGGACAACTCGTTACCGAGAGAAAAACACAAATTTGAACTCGTTAATAAGAAGAAAACATGAATTCGAACTCGTTACCAAAGAAAAAACACAAATTTCTACTCGTTATAAAGGGATAACACAAATTTCCGGTGATGTCAACTCGTTATTAGGGAAAAAGACATTTTTTCTGGAAGGACTACTCGTTACCAATGATAAAAACACAAATTTCAACTCGTTAATAAGAAGAAAACATGAATTCGAACTCGTTACCAAAGAAAAAACACAAATTTCTACTCGTTATAAAGGGAAAACACAAATTTCCGCCGATGTCAACTCGTTATTAGGGAAAAAGACATTTTTTTCTGGAAGGACAACTCGTTACCAGAGAAAAACACAAATTTGAACTCGTTAATAAGAAGAAAACATGAATTCGAACTCGTTACCAAAGAAAAAACACAAATTTTTACTCGTTATAAAGAGAAAACACAAATTTCCGGCGATGTCAACTCGTTAATAGGGAAAAAACATTTTATCTGCAAGGACAACTCGTTACCAGAGAAAAACACAAATTTGAACTCGTTAATAAGAAGAAAACATGAATTCGAACTCGTTACCAAAGAAAAAACACAAATTTCTACTCGTTATAAAGGGAAAACACAAATTTCCGCCAATGTCAACTCGTTATTAGGGAAAAAGACATTTTTTCTGGAAGGACAACTCGTTACCAGAGAAAAACACAAATTTGAACTCGTTAATAAGAAGAAAACATGAATTCAAACTCGTTACCAAAGAAAATACACAAATTTCTACTCGTTATAAAGGGAAAACACAAATTTCCGGTGATGTCAACTTGTTATTAGGGAAAAAGACATTTTTTCGGAAGGACAACTCGTTACCGAGAAAAACACAAATTTGAACTCGTTAATAAGAAGAAAACATGAATTCGAACTCGTTACCAAAGAAAAAACACAAATTTCTACTCGTTATAAAGGGATAACACAAATTTCCGGCGATGTCAACTCGTTATTAGGGAAAAATATTTTTTTCGGAAGGACTACTCGTTACCGAGAAAAACACAAATTTCAACTCGTTAATAAGAAGAAAACATGAATTCGAACTCGTTACCAAAGAAAAAATACAAATTTCTACTCGTTATAAAGGGAAACACAAATTTCCGGCGATGTCAACTCGTTATTAGGGAAAAAGACATTTTTTTCGGAAGGACAACTCGTTACCGAGAGAAAAACACAAATTTGAACTCGTTAATAAGAAGAAAACATGAATTCAACTCGTTACCAAAGAAAAACACAAATTTCTACTCGTTATAAAGGGAAAACACAAATTTCCGGTGATGTCAACTTGTTATTAGGGAAAAAGACATTTTTTCCGGAAGGACAACTCGTTACCGAGAGAAAAACACAAATTTGAACTCGTTAATAAGAAGAAAACATGAATTCGAACTCGTTACCAAAGAAAAAACACAAATTTCTACTCGTTATAAAGGGAAAACACAAATTTCCGGCGATGTCAACTCGTTATTAGGGAAAAAGACATTTTTTCGGAAGGACTACTCGTTACCGAGAGAAAAACACAAATTTGAACTCGTTAATAAGAAGAAAACATGAATTCGAACTCGTTACCAAAGAAAAAACACAAATTTCTACTCGTTATAAAGGGAAAACACAAATTTCCGCCGATGTCAACTCGTTACTAGGGAAAAAGACATTTTTTTCTGGAAGGACAACTCGTTACCAGTGAAAAACACAAATTTGAACTCGTTAATATGAAGAAAACATGAATTCGAACTCGTTACCAAAGAAAAAACACAAATTTTTACTCGTTATAAAGAGAAAACACAAATTTCCGGTGATGTCAACTCGTTAATAAGGAAAAAAAACATTTTATCTGCAAGGACAACTCGTTACCGGAGAAAACTCAAATTTGAACTCGTTAATAAGAAGAAAACATGAATTCGAACTCGTTACCAAAGAAAAAACACAAATTTCTACTCGTTATAAAGGGAAAACACAAATTTCCGCCAATGTCAACTCGTTATTAGGCAAAAAGACATTTTTTCTGGAAGGAAAACTCGTTACCAGAGAAAAACTTTGAACTCGTTAATAAGAAGAAAACTTGAATTCAAACTCGTTACCAAAGAAAATACACAAATTTCTACTCGTTATAAAGGGAAAACACAAATTTCCGGTGATGTCAACTTGTTATTAGGGAAAAAGACATTTTTTCTGGAAGGACAACTCGTTACCAGAGAAAAACACAAACTTGAACTCGTTAATAAGAAGAAAACATGAATTCGAACTCGTTACCAAAGAAAAAACACAAATTTCTACTCATTATAAAGGGATAACACAAATTTCCGGCGATGTCAACTCGTTATTAGGGAAAAAGACATTTTTTCTGGAAGGACTACTCGTTACAAGTGAAAAACACAAATTTCAACTCGTTAATAAGAAGAAAACATGAATTCGAACTCGTTACCAAAGAAAAAACACAAATTTTTACTCGTTATAAAGGGAAAACACAAATTTCCGCCAATGTCAACTCGTTATTAGGGAAAAAGACATTTTTTCGGAAGGACAACTCGTTACCAGAGAAAAACACAAATTTGAACTCGTTAATAAGAAGAAAACATGAATTCGAACTCGTTACCAAAGAAAAAACACAAATTTCTACTCGTTATAAAGGGAAAACACAAATTTCCGCCGATGTCAACTCGTTATTTGGGAAAAAGACATTTTTTCTGGAAGGACAACACTGTTAGTAATACCATCCGCAGCGGAAACGATTTATGGATCTAGATCTATAAACTACACGTAATAAAATAACTAGATCTTTATCTACAAGGGGGTTGTAGATCATACCTCTTGGATCTCAAAATCCAAGTTGAAGAACCGCAATAGGATGAACGAAGGAAAGCGTGAAGAGCACCACGATCTTCCGTACGTGTGATCCAAGCAACTCCCGGTGGAAGGAAATTCTCGACTCGAACCCTTCCGATATGTTACCCGGAAAAATCTCCAAGATTTCTCCCTAATACCCCTTGGCCGAAAAAATATTTTCTTCTCCTCTCTAAGAGGTGAAGTCGAAATTTATGTGTGTGTTAAGGCTTGGGAGAACTCTCTTTATATAGGAGAGTAACCCTTGTCCTCCAAGGATTAAATAATTAAGAGATAATTATTACATTAATCCTTTTTCCAAATAAAAGATAAATAAAATAATTATCCCAAACAAATTAGGATAAATCATATTATTATCTAATATTTCATGAATTATCATTTAACAAATAAAAGATAAATCACACATTAAATAATTATCCAAGAAAAAACAATTTCTTCCTAATTATTTGTCAAAAAAAGGCGCCACCTTTTTATTAAGAAAGGTTCACACGCTTTTTCCAATATTTGACCAATTGGGTCAAAATTGTCAACACACTAATTTGGGCCAAGTCCACGAAAAATGTCTTTTCCGTGTATTTAATTATTTAGCCCAACTAATTTAATAGTCCACTAAACAATTAATTCACATATCGTTTTAATAAAGTCCAACAAGAACTAAATTAATATTATTAGGATTCGACGTCCGAGAATAGCTATGCTATATTAGGAGGCACGTCGGGGACCATGGACTAATAATCAGCGGCTCCGATAAATCAAATAAATAATTATAGAATAATTATATTCGATAAATCAATCACATGAATATGCCACCATAATCCCGTGACTGCACTCCTCCGATTATGAGATTATATTTATCTCCTCACGAGAATAATAATAAGCGTCCATTGATATAATCATTACATATGGATTAATCCTCCATAGACTGTTCATTCTAAATCGGGAAGTTACCGTTAACCCTTTTTAGAACCTCTTATCCTTATTTACCATTAACCCCCTAGTGATCAATTAATTCATACAACTCACTTTGGTGATCAATCGGTGTGATATGAACTCCATGGATCGATCGGTTTCTAGGATTAACAAATAAGGGAACTATCTATCTACTTCCATAAATGGAAGGAATGGATTCCGTATCGTGATAACACGGACTACTCACTCAATCCGGTACAATGCCAAGATGGGGTAATTCGGACCACGGACTCGGTGTAATCCTTAACCGTCAAGTCAAACTTCATACGATTCAAGCGGTTGACCGTGATCACCTCGGGATTAAGATATATCCATAAATATGATCATCCATTGATTTGATAAGACTTCTCGATTACGGAATTATATCGTGAACTCTAATCAAATCGGTCCAAATTTCTATACGATATATCTATCATATATAAATGCCCCATTAGGTTCTCTTAACCGAAAGTCCGGATAAGACAATCACACCAACGTGTTCGGGCGCATTAATAGCACGTTAAAGGAGAGACCCGATACTCTCGATTAACTTCACTACGGGCTAATTGTATTTTAAGTACATCTTCACTAACTCAATCCTCCCGTGTATATACCATACACCGAGTTAAGTGATTACATAAACGATATACTTAGGGTTTTACGTAGTGTAAATACTATTGTCACATCGGTGATTATGAGAATAATAAATATGAATAATAACGTCAATTCATTTATTAAATAAAACAATTACAAAAATTGTCTTTCGGGCATCACACCTAACAATCTCCCACTTGCACGAAAGCATGTGATTAATTGTTTTAGAGCACACCCTATTATTTAAACTACAACAAACTACATCTCCCACTTGCTCTAAAGCAATGGAGACTCATCCCGTATTCTAGTACCCATTAAGCATATCATAACCATTTCGATTCCAAAGTACACTCCGAGTATGCCGTCGTAGGATAGGTCGGTGACTCGGTGAGTACCTACATCTAAATGTCATGGGTCTTAATGATTAGTCGGGTTGTCGGCTCGAGACGATCCGTAGAATCGAAACGTTACCGGTCCATCAAATCATGTGGTGCGAGTAAACACGAGCCCGAGATCGATTTAACGATCATCCTCAATCGACTTAAAGTCAAAATCAGTGTATCACACATATCCAGGTTCACACATGAATATGTCCGCATATTGTTCCTCTTTCTCTCAAGATACTAAAGGACATACTAAACTTGCTTTGTTAACCGCCGAATCTAAGATTCGATCAAAGTTGACGTTCAATAACTTTGACCATCTCTTACTAGAAAGAAAATCTATCCTATTTCTCTTGATCCGAAGATTTAGAGAGTCATTCTGAGGCATAGGGTAGAACTTCCTCGTTGAATGTTGCATACACGGATGCATCATCTTAACCAATAAGATGGATGGGAAACCGATGGATCGATTCTAATGAATTCGACCGAGTCAAACTCTAAAGAATGTTGTCCAAAACTCATGTTGCGAGAAATTGTGGTATTGTCGGATTCGACTTCGGATAACACACCCATGTTGATTCCAAGCCGGTGCGGTGTTAGCCTTCACAAACACTAATTTATATATTCACTACTTTGTACTAAAATTGATATCCGGTCTACAAAAGACTTATCAATATTACGGTCAAATCCACATATTGTAAAAATATATGACTTCCAATGACCGAGAGGTTTGCTTTTTATCCACAAAAGGACATAAGCCTTGACGGTCATCTGTCGAAGTTCATAAGTCAATACCCTTCGTTTCGAATGAATCCGGACTCCGTTTGTTTGGCAAGAAAGTCTCGGGGAATCACCCCTATTTTCTCGCTTTTGAACGAAATCATGCAATACCGAACTCATTCTACTCTTTTCCATGTAGATCCAATTACTCCCACTTTGGGCTCGAGACACTCGGTGGTTCTACAAGAGTATGAACGACTCGGAGTACCAAACTCCATTCACGGGGTTATGGCTTGTAAACCAACCTCTATTATCGAATCCTATCTTGCTCACAAAAGAGCCATAGGTCATCGATCGATCCTTAGACTACAAAGTCGCGAGAACCCGTAACGGGTAATGGATAAACCATACTCCCACTACATTCTGGGTGGATCGAAATTCTGATCTAGTTTAGTAGTATTTAGTGTTATCACCAACAACCGATGTTGGATGTGGTCTGATTTTAATCAGTTAGTAACTACCTTGAGTAAACGTACTTCAAGGTTTAAGGTTTTACTGTTCATAGACTCTATCAGAAAGGACGCAACAGTATAACTGTCCCTTCCCGATTTCAAGAATCTTATAACAAACCTTTTTCTCAATGCTACAAGATATAGAACGATTGGTCACTGACCGAACGTGGTCGCGAAATTTCCAGACCTACCTTCAAGCACCGTGTGCTAAATGCTTATATTTACGGAAGTGGGGTGAACCGAGTCCACACCTTATTCGTAAATTCCAAAGCATATTCTAGGTAGACTTGGTTGGTCTTACATTTCAATGTAAACCGATATTTCGCTTCTAATATCTTTATTGAGTTAAGCGATGTATTGTGGCACATTGACAACTATGTAAAGGCAATTCAATGGTTTCTTCCTTAGTGAAAGCATTTCACTATGAGGCGAACCGAGCATCGGTCCCTAGGACTATGTGATGGCCCATTTATGAGTATAGAATACTCTATCTCTCGTTGAAAACGAGAGAAACCTCAAAATATTTTGGATAAACTTACCGGAGTGTTTGAATAGTTATCAGACAAGAAGTCACTACTCGGAAGCTCCTACTAGCTTGTATCTTTCATCAGACCCCGAAGGTCGTCATAAACAAGCTATGTTACTTCTTTATAACCATTATCCTTTCCCGATTGAAAGGAAACTTAGTCATTGAACCTTTGAGACAATATAACCGTACTTGGGAGAAAGGAATCACCCCGAGCCGGTCTTCGGGTCTTGTCTTTTAGGGACTATGCACTAACTATGGAATATGAAGAAGCGTTTATCTAAATATAGAAACCAATTGCTTTTAATGGTTCTTTAAGATGTGTTTTATATACATATTTCAAATAGTTGTAAGTGGTTTTGACTTTATCAAACAAAAGTCCGAGTCTTGGATTCGTACTACAAATGGTATATTCACTTTCTATACGACAAACAAATTATCGAATAGAAGGTAAATCCATTCGTTCCAACGAATCTTAAACGAAAAATAAATCTTGCGATATCCAAGGATTGAATCCGAGATTCATTTCCTCATATCACTCCCACTATTCTAGCTAAAATTAACGCCCGTTGTTTTCTCTTTTAATCGTTAAATGCACTTTCTATTTGCCTTGTTCTTCCAAAGAACTTAGCTCAAGAAAATCGCCAAGGATTCATAGGTTGGTGATCCGAAATCACTATCCTTATCCTATGATTTTCGCTTTATTAATTTTCGGTTTAGCCTTAAAATCAACTCAGTTTTAGATGACTAACATTCTTAGACATACTCTCCCATTCTTGACTTTCCATAAATGGAAACAGTTTTGAACTAGCAGTTCGTGTGAGTAGACACTACTCTTGAACCGTGGGATGTCTATTTCGAGTGTTACTTGTCGGGACTTCTCGGATTTTCTAATATACCAGAAAAAACAACAAATCATAACATTAAAGCTCCCACTAGTTTATCGGTTCCAAATACCGTCTAACGAGCAACGCTTTATTTTTTATGATTTTCCGATTTTTTCGATTAGAAAAATCTTATAGTTCCAATGTTTCCAGAAAAACAACAAATCATAGAACTCCCACTAGTTCATCGATTCCAAATATCGTCCAACTAGCGACATTTCATGACTTCCCGGTTTTTCAATTAGAACGGTTACGTGTGTAGTCAGTTACACGTTTCTGATGTTCTAGAAAAACAACAAATCATAAAGCTCCTACTAGTTCATCGATTCCAAATATCGTCCAACTAGTAACACTTCATGATTTTCCGATTTTTCAATTAGAAAATTACTTGTGTAATTACTACACACTCAAAATTCACTAGAAGAATTTCAAAGTCCGAAATCACCTTTGATCAAACTAAGTTTGTCTTCCGTTTGACACGAATGACACTAGTGACATACCTATATGTCACTCTAGTTTTTTTTTTTAAAAAAGGCTTAAGAGAAAATATCTCTTTCGAAAAATAATTGCATTATCGATTAACTAGTTCAACGTCCTAGTTACTTTCCACTTTTTAACAAAGTCATTACTAGTCAATTAAATTTTAAGCAATTTAGTAAGGGATATAATGCTGTAAATAAAATGACATGTATTAATTCAAGTTTAACACTACTATATTTTATTTTAGGAATTGTAAACTAAAATTAAGTCTACTCTACCATTCCAAGGTTTTAACCTCGCATCTCAGTGCCGCCTTAGGGTAGGTCAAAGAGATGACGGTTAAATCGAGACAATCTCATCAATGAATAACTTGTGAGAATCGGACATCCCACGAGAATCGAACATCCCTTTATTCATTGACTACCTTCCTTTTCCAGCCTAGATATTTCCAAAAATACCCATGATGAGTGTGACCTACTATATCGGATCTCTTAGGTACGCCCCGAGTATGCCGTCTTAGGATAGGTCAGTGACCCGACGAGTACCCGTAAATCCTATCCTTTCGGAGACCAAGCCATGAATGTTGATAGGGGCGAACACCATCCTTAGGGGGACGAAATCAAAGCGCCTCGAGGCGTCACCCTTCTCTCACTTACTTGTATCTATAGTAGAGGCCGTGGGGTTGGTTTGTCGCCTCCCCCGCTCCCACTCAATATTTTGGAAGTGGTGGTAGGTTAACTAACCACGTCTTTTTGATGTTAACATAAAAGCACATCAAATCAAGGATTCCGAATGGTGTCGGTAACGTAGGCAAGCCTACCCGTCCTATTCGTTGGAACATATGTGACAAGTCGGACGAAATCGGGTCAAGAGAGCCCTATTGAGATTAGAAGGAATCACCCCTCCGCTCTCGGTTTGGCTTAGTCTTGCCGGACCCCCGTGCATACATCACACTAGGAGGGTTAAGTCGTTTGAGCGAAGCTCGCTTGACCACCCAACCTAAAGGCGAACCGTTTTTATCCAAGATTTATTGTTCTTTTACCATCATTCAATCTCGTAGACACTACGAATTGAAAACGTGATCTCGTTTCGGCTTTAAGGCGGTTCACCGAGAACACACACCGAAAGGCTAACGATTTCATAACCCGTCCTCGGATCTTTAATTAGTTACTAAATTAATTAATTACCACGTATTAATTAAATTTCAACTAATTACACGAGTTTGTATACATGCCTATTTTAATTACCAAAATTAAAATTCTACATGTATGCATGGAGTGGATTTATGATATGATGCATGTCATGGCAATTCCGATTTTATATCTATTTTATGATCAAACACATAAAAAATAAATGCGGAAAATTTAAACACCGAGATGGATCGTTGGCACCCCCGTATCTAATCTATTAGAAAATAAAAACCAAAACCCTAACTAGGGTTTAATACTTTCTAACTAAATCTGCAGCTGTTCGAACTCTTTGACGATCGGCATACTAAACGAATTCGGATCGGGACGAAACCTTCCAGATCTTATCTTCACTCCTTGAACTTCAATATGGACGGTTGGATCGGTGGTTTGACTTACCAATTTTCTCCAGTAAACCGCCAAACTAGCTGCTGAATCTGACTTTGACTGCACTGCATCAAGGACTTCCTGAGGCAGATCGGGAATCGAGATGAATCCCGATCGACCTAAAATTTTTATGGTACGTCCAAAACTCCAAGTTGAGCAATCTGAACGGTCGGATTTGATTTTCAACGGTCCAAACTCTCCCAGAAAATCGAGGAAGTCACAGATAGTGTTTCTGTGAATCCTGCGTTTTTCTGTTACAGCAGCCTCTTCGCAGCATCAAACGGATATTGAAACGGACTCTGATCGACGCCAAAATTTTTGGAGTTGATCATCATCTTCTAATCTTGATTCTGACCGGAGGGATCTTCGTTTCAACGGTTCGATCAACGGGAAACACGAAATAACTAAACAGCTACTAAACAGATCTATTTTCTGGAAATTAAAATTGCAATAAAAAAAAGAATTACATAATTTCCTATACTCATATGGACGAATTTTCATCGTTTATATGAGTTTACAATAGATCTAACGGGTAAACATGATGCCAACCCCAATCCATCTCTTCAACCACGACATTCATAAGCATAAAAAATAATCATGCATGCGCCCCATTTAAAAATTGGGACAAAAATCTACATGTTTTACCACTCCTAGATCTAATATTTTATACGTATAAATATAGATCACCATGGCGACCGATACCACTTCGTTAGTAATACCATCCGCAATGCGGAAACGATTTATGGATCTAGATCTATAAACTACACGTAATAAAATAACTAGATCTTTATCTACAAGGGGGTTGTAGATCATACCTCTTGGATCTCAAAATCCAAGTTGAAGAACCGCAATAGGATGAACGAAGGAAAGCGTGAAGAGCACCACGATCTTCCGTACGTGTGATCCAAGCAACTCCCGGTGGAAGGAAATTCTCGACTCGAACCCTTCCGATATGCTACCCGGAAAAATCTCCAAGATTTCTCCCTAATACCCCTTGGCCGAAAAAATATTTTCTTCTCCTCTCTAAGAGGTGAAGTCGAAATTTATGTGTGTGTTAAGGCTTGGGAGAACTCTCTTTATATAGGAGAGTAACCCTTGTCCTCCAAGGATTAAATAATTAAGAGATAATTATTACATTAATCCTTTTTCCAAATAAAAGATAAATAAAATAATTATCCCAAACAAATTAGGATAAATCATATTATTATCTAATATTTCATGAATTATCATTTAACAAATAAAAGATAAATCACACATTAAATAATTATCCAAGAAAAAACAATTTCTTCCTAATTATTTGTCAAAAAAAGGCGCCACCTTTTTATTAAGAAAGGTTCACACGCTTTTTCCAATATTTGACCAATTGGGTCAAAATTGTCAACACACTAATTTGGGCGAAGTTCACGAAAAATGCTCTTTTCCGTGTATTTAATTATTTAGCCCAACTAATTTAATAGTCCACTAAACAATTAATTCACATATCGTTTTAATAAAGTCCAACAAGAACTAAATTAATATTATTAGGATTCGACGTCCGAGAATAGCTATGCTATATTAGGAGGCACGTCGGGGACCATGGACTAATAATCGGCGGCTCCGATAAATCAAATAAATAATTATAGAATAATTATATTCGATAAATCAATCACGGGAATATGCCACCATAATCCCGTGATCGCACTCCTCCGATTATGAGATTATATTTATCTCCTCACGAGAATAATAATAAGCGTCCATTGATATAATCATTACATATGGATTAATCCTCCATAGATTGTTCATTCTAAATCGGGAAGTTACCGTTAACCCTTTTTAGAACCTCTTATCCTTATTTACCATTAACCCCTAGTGATCAATTAATTCATACAACTCACCGGTGATCAATCGGTGTGATATGAACTCCATGGATCGATCGGTTTCTAGGATTAACAAATAAGGGAACTATCTATCTACTTCCATAAATGGAAGGAATGGATTCCGTATCCGTGATAACACGTACTACTCACTCAATCCAGGTACAATGCCAAGATGGGGTAATTCGGACCACGGACTCGGTGTAATCCTTAACCGTCAAGTCAAACTTCATACCGATTCAAGCGGACTGTGATCACCTCGGGATTAAGATATATCCATAAATATGATCATCCATTGATTTGATAAGACTTCTCGATTACGGAATTATATCGTGAACTCTAATCAAATCGGTCCACCCTATACGATATATCTATCATATATAAATGCCCCATTAGGTTCTCTTAACCGAAAGTCCGGATAAGACAATCACACCAACCGTGTTCGGGCGCATTAATAGCACGTTAAAGGAGAGACCCGATACTCTCGATTAACTTCACTACGGGCTAATTGTATTTTAAGTACATTTCACTAACTCAATCCTCCCGTGTATATACCATACACCGAGTTAAGTGATTACATAAACGATATACTTAGGGTTTTCTCGTAGTGTAAATACTATTGTCACATCGGTGATTATGAGAATAATAAATATGAATAATAACGTCAATTCATTTATTAAATAAAACAATTACAAAAATTGTCTTTCGGGCATCACACCTAACAAACACGTTACCAGAGAAAAACACAAATTTGAAATCGTTAATAAGAAGAAAACATGAATTCAAACTCGTTGCCAAAGAAAAAACACAAATTTCTACTCGTTATAAAGGGAAAACACAAATTTCCGGCGATGTCAACTCGTTATTAGGGAAAAAGACATTTTTTCTGGAAGGACAACTCGGTACCAGTGAAAAACACAAATTTGAACTCGTTAATAAGAAGAAAACATGAATTCGAACTCGTTACCAAAGAAAAAACACAAATTTCTACTCGTTATAAAGAGAAAACACAAATTTCCGGCGATGTCAACTCGTTATTAGGGAAAAAGACATTTTTTTCGGAAGGACAACTCGTTACCGAGAGAAAAACACAAATTTGAACTCGTTAATAAGAAGAAAACATGAATTCGAACTCGTTACCAAAGAAAAAACACAAATTTTTACTCGTTATAAAGAGAAAACACAAATTTCCGGCGATGTCAACTCGTTATTAGGGAAAAAACATTTTATCTGTAAGGACAAGTCGTTACCAGAGAAAAACACAAATTTGAACTCGTTAAATAGAAGAAAACATGAATTCGAACTCGTTACCAAAGAAAAAATACAAATTTCTACTCGTTATAAAGGGAAAACACAAATTTCCGGCGATGTCAACTCGTTATTAGGGAAAAAGACATTTTTTTCTGGAAGGACAACTCGTTTCCAGAGAAAAACACAAATTTGAACTCGTTAATAAGAAGAAAACATGAATTCGAACTCGTTACCAAAGAAAAAACACAAATTTTTACTCGTTATAAAGAGAAAACACAAATTTCCGGCGATGTCAACTCGTTATTAGGGAAAAAAACATTTTATCGAAAGGACAACTCGTTACCGAGAGAAAAACACAAATTTCAACTCGTTAATAAGAAGAAAACATGAATTCGAACTCGTTACCAAAGAAAAAACACAAATTTCTACTCGTTATAAAGGGAAAACACAAATTTCCGCCGATGTCAACTCGTTATTAGGGAAAAAGACATTTTTTCGGAAGGACAACACGTTACCGAGAGAAAAACACAAATTTGAACTCGTTAATAAGAAGAAAACATGAATTCAAACTCGTTACCAAAGAAAAAACACAAATTTCTACTCGTTATAAAGGGAAAACACAAATTTCCGGCGATGTCAACTCGTTATTAGGGAAAAAGACATTTTTTCGGAAGGACTACTCTTTACCGAGAAAAACACAAATTTGAACTCGTTAATAAGAAGAAAACATGAATTCGAACTCGTTACCAAAGAAAAAACACAAATTTCTATCTCGTTATAAAGGGAAAACACAAATTTCCGCCGATGTCAACTCGTTATTAGGGAAAAAGACATTTTTTCGGAAAGACAACTCGTTACCAGAGAAAAACACAAATTTGAACTCGTTAATAAGAAGAAAACATGAATTCGAACTCGTTACCAAAGAAAAAACACAAATTTCTACTCGTTATAAAGGGAAAACACAAATTTCCAACGATGTCAACTCGTTATTAGGGAAAAAGACATTTTTTTTCTGGAAGGACAACTCGTTACTAGAGAAAAAAACAAATTTGAACTCGTTAATAAGAAGAAAACATGAATTCAAACTCGTTACCAAAGAAAAAACACAAATTTTTACTCGTTATAAAGAGAAAACACAAATTTCCGGCGATGTCAACTCGTTAATAGGGAAAAAACATTTTATCTGCAAGGACAACTCGTTACCAGAGAAAAACACAAATTTGAACTCGTTAATAAGAAGAAAACATGAATTCGAACTCGTTACCAAAAGAAAAACACAAATTTCTACTCGTTATAAAGGGAAAACACAAATTTCCGCCATTGTCAACTCGTTATTAGGGAAAAAGACATTTTTTCTGGAAGGACAACTCGTTACCAGAGAAAAACACAAATTTGAACTCGTTAATAAGAAGAAAACATGAATTCAAACTCGTTACCAAAGAAAATACACAAATTTCTACTCGTTATAAAGGGAAAACACAAATTTCCGGTGATGTCAACTTGTTATTAGGGAAAAAGACATTTTTTCTGGAAGGACAACTCGTTACCCAGAGAAAAACACAAATTTGAACTCGTTAATAAGAAGAAAACATGAATTCGAACTCGTTACCAAAGAAAAAACACAAATTTCTACTCGTTATAAAGGGATAACACAAATTTCCGGCGATGTCAACTCGTTATTAGGGAAAAATACATTTTTTCGGAAGGACTACTCGTTACCGAGAAAAACACAAATTTCAACTCGTTAATAAGAAGAAAACATGAATTCGAACTCGTTACCAAAGAAAAAACACAAATTTCTACTCGTTATAAAGGGAAACACAAATTTCCGCCAATGTCAACTCGTTATTAGAGAAAAAGACATTTTTTCTGGAAGGACAACTCGTTACCGAGAGAAAAACACAAATTTGAACTCGTTAATAGAAGAAAACATGAATTCGAACTCGTTACCAAAGAAAAAACACAAATTTCTACTCGTTATAAAGGGAAAACATAAATTTCCGGCGATGTCAACTCGTTATTAGGGAAAAAGACATTTTTTTCTGGAAGGACAACTCGTTACTAGAGAAAAACACAAATTTGAACTCGTTAATAAGAAGAAAACATGAATTCGAACTCGTTACCAAAGAAAAAACACAAATTTTTACTCGTTATAAAGGGAAAACACAAATTTCCGGCGATGTCAACTCGTTATTAGGGAAAAAGACATTTTTTCTGGAAGGACTACTCGTTACCAGAGAAAAACACAAATTTGAACTCGTTAATAAGAAGAAAACATGAATTCGAACTCGTTACCAAAGAAAAAACACAAATTTCTACTCGTTATAAAGGGAAAACACAAATTTCCGGTGATGTCAACTCGTTATTAGGGAAAAAGACATTTTTTCGGAAGGACAACTCGTTACCGAGAGAAAAACACAAATTTGAACTCGTTAATAAGAAGAAAACATGAATTCGAACTCGTTACCAAAGAAAAAACACAAATTTTTACTCGTTATAAAGGGAAAACACAAATTTCCGGCGATGTCAACTCGTTATTAGGGAAAAAACATTTTATCTCGCAAGGACAACTCGTTACCAAAGAAAAACACAAATTTGAACTCGTTAAATAGAAGAAAACATGAATTCGAACTCGTTACCAAAGAAAAAACACAAATTTCTACTCGTTATAAAGGGAAAACACAAATTTCCGGCGATGTCAACTCGTTATTAGGGAAAAAGACATTTTTTCTGGAAGGACAGCTCATTACCAGAGAAAAACACAAATTTGAACTCGTTAATAAGAAGAAAACATGAATTCAAACTCGTTACCAAAGAAAATACACAAATTTCTACTCGTTATAAAGGGAAAACACCAATTTCCGGTGATGTCAACTTGTTATTAGGGAAAAAGACATTTTTTCCGGAAAGGACAACTCGTTACCGAGAAAAACACAAATTTGAACTCGTTAATAAGAAGAAAACATGAATTCGAACTCGTTACCAAAGAAAAAACACAAATTTCTACTCGTTATAAAGGGATAACACAAATTTCCGGCGATGTCAACTCGTTATTAGGGAAAAGACATTTTTTCGGAAGGACTACTCGTTACCAGTGAAAAACACAAATTTCAACTCGTTAATAAGAAGAAAACATGAATTCGAACTCGTTACCAAAGAAAAAACACAAATTTCTACTCGTTATAAAGGGAAAACACAAATTTCCGCCGATGTCAACTCGTTATTAGGGAAAAAGACATTTTTTTCTGGAAGGACAACTCGTTACCGGAGAAAAACACAAATTTGAACTCGTTAATAAGAAGAAAACATGAATTCGAACTCGTTACCAAAGAAAAAACACAAATTTTTACTCGTTATAAAGAGAAAACACAAATTTCCGGCGATGTCAACTCGTTATTAAGGAAAAAAAACATTTTATCTGCAAGGACAACTCGTTACCGAGAAAAACACAAATTTGAACTCGTTAATAAGAAGAAAACATGAATTCGAACTCGTTACCAAAGAAAAAACACAAATTTCTACTCGTTATAAAGGGAAAACACAAATTTCCGCCGATGTCAACTCGTTATTAGGGAAAAAGACATTTTTTCTGGAAGGACAACTCGTTACCAGAGAAAAACACAAATTTGAACTCGTTAATAAGAAGAAAACATGAATTCAAACTCGTTACCAAAGAAAAACACAAATTTCTACTCGTTATAAAGGGAAAACACAAATTTCCGGCGATGTCAACTCGTTATTAGGGAAAAAGACATTTTTTCTGGAAGGACAACTCGTTACCAGAGAAAAACACAAATTTGAACTCGTTAATAAGAAGAAAACATGAATTCGAACTCGTTACCAAAGAAAAAACACAAATTTCTACTCGTTATAAAGAGAAAACACAAATTTCCGGCGATGTCAACTCGTTATTAGGGAAAAAGACATTTTTTCGGAAGGACAACTCGTTACCGAGAAAAAAACAAATTTGAACTCGTTAATAAGAAGAAAACATGAATTCGAACTCGTTACCAAAGAAAAAACACAAATTTCTACTCGTTATAAAGGGAAAACACAAATTTCCGCCGATGTCAACTCGTTATTAGGGAAAAAGACATTTTTTTCGGAAGGACAACTCGTTACCGAGAGAAAAACACAAATTTGAACTCGTTAATAAGAAGAAAACATGAATTCGAACTCGTTACCAAAGAAAAAACACAAATTTTTACTCGTTATAAAGAGAAAACACAAATTTCCGGCGATGTCAACTCGTTATTAGGGAAAAAAACATTTTATCTGCAAGGACAACTCGTAACCGAGAAAAACACAAATTTGAACTCGTTAAATAGAAGAAAACATGAATTCGAACTCGTTACCAAAGAAAAAACACAAATTTCTACTCGTTATAAAGGGAAAACACAAATTTCCGGCGATGTCAACTCGTTATTGGGGAAAAAGACATTTTTTTCGGAAGGACAACTCGTTACTAGAGAAAAACACAAATTTGAACTCGTTAATAAGAAGAAAACATGAATTCGAACTCGTTACCAAAGAAAAAACACAAATTTCTACTCGTTATAAAGAGAAAACACAAATTTCCGGCGATGTCAACTCGTTATTAGGGAAAAAGACATTTTTTTCGGAAGGACAACTCGTTACCGAGAGAAAAACACAAATTTGAACTCGTTAATAAGAAGAAAACATGAATTCGAACTCGTTACCAAAGAAAAAACACAAATTTCTACTCGTTATAAAGAGAAAACACAAATTTCCGGCGATGTCAACTCGTTATTAGGGAAAAAAACATTTTTCCGGAAGGACAACTCGTTACCGAGAGAAAAACACAAATTTGAACTCGTTAATAAGAAGAAAACATGAATTCGAACTCGTTACCAAAGAAAAAACACAAATTTCTACTCGTTATAAAGGGAAAACACAAATTTCCGGCGATGTCAACTCGTTATTAGGGAAAAAGACATTTTTTTCTCGGAAGGACAACTCGTTACCGAGAGAAAAACACAAATTTGAACTCGTTAATAAGAAGAAAACATGAATTCGAACTCGTTACCAAAGAAAAAACACAAATTTTTACTCGTTATAAAGAGAAAACACAAATTTCCGGCGATGTCAACTCGTTATTGGGAAAAAACATTTTATCTCGCAAGGACAACTCGTTACCAGAGAAAAACACAAATTTGAACTCGTTAATAAGAAGAAAACATGAATTCGAACTCGTTACCAAAGAAAAAACACAAATTTCTACTCGTTATAAAGGGAAAACACAAATTTCCGCCGATGTCAACTCGTTATTAGGGAAAAAGACATTTTTTCGGAAGGACAACTCGTTACCGAGAGAAAAACACAAATTTGAACTCGTTAATAAGAAGAAAACATGAATTCAAACTCGTTACCAAAGAAAATACACAAATTTCTACTCGTTATAAAGGGAAAACACAAATTTCCGGTGATGTCAAATTGTTATTAGGGAAAAAGACATTTTTTCTCGGAAGGACAACTCGTTACCGAGAAAAAACACAAATTTGAACTCGTTAATAAGAAGAAAACATGAATTCGAACTCGTTACCAAAGAAAAAACACAAATTTCTACTCGTTATAAAGGGATAACACAAATTTCCGGCGATGTCAACTCGTTATTAGGGAAAAATACATTTTTTCAGGAAGGACTACTCGTTACCAGTGAAAAACACAAATTTCAACTCGTTAATAAGAAGAAAACATGAATTCGAACTCGTTACCAAAGAAAAAACACAAATTTCTACTCGTTATAAAGGGATAACACAAATTTCCGCCAATGTCAACTCGTTACCAGAGAAAAACATTTTATCTGCAAGGACAACTCGTTACCAGAGAAAAACACAAATTTGAACTCGTTAAATAGAAGAAAACATGAATTCGAACTTGTTACCAAAGAAAAAACACAAATTTCTACTCGTTATAAAGGGAAAACATAAATTTCCGGCGATGTCAACTCGTTATTAGGGAAAAAGACATTTTTTTCTGGAAGGGCAACTCGTTACTAGAGAAAAACACAAATTTGAACTCGTTAATAAGAAGAAAACATGAATTCGAACTCGTTACCAAAGAAAAAACACAAATTTTTACTCGTTATAAAGGGATAACACAAATTTCCAGCGATGTCAACTCGTTATTAGGGAAAAAGACATTTTTTCTGGAAGGACTACTCGTTACCAGTGAAAAACACAAATTTCAACTCGTTAATAAGAAGAAAACATGAATTCGAACTCGTTACCAAAGAAAAAACACAAATTTCTACTCGTTATAAAGGGAAAACACAAATTTCCGCCAATGTCAACTCGTTATTAGGGAAAAAGACATTTTTTTCTGGAAGGACAACTCGTTACCAGAGAAAAACACAAATTTGAACTCGTTAATAAGAAGAAAACATGAATTCGAACTCGTTACCAAAGAAAAAACACAAATTTCTACTCGTTATAAAGGGAAAACACAAATTTCCGCCGATGTCAACTCGTTATTAAGGAAAAAGACATTTTTTTCTGGAAGGACAACTCGTTACCAGAGAAAAACACAAATTTGAACTCGTTAATAAGAAGAAAACATGAATTCGAACTCGTTACCAAAGAAAAACACAAATTTTTACTCGTTATAAAGGGAAAAAACAAATTTCCGGTGATGTCAACTCGTTATTAGGGAAAAAGACATTTTTTCTGGAAGGACAACTCGTTACCAGAGAAAAACACAAATTTGAACTCGTTAATAAGAAGAAAACATGAATTCGAACTCGTTACCAAAGAAAAAACACAAATTTTTACTCGTTATAAAGAGAAAACACAAATTTCCGGCGATGTCAACTCGTTATTACGGAAAAAACATTTTATCTGCAAGGACAACTCGTTACCAAAGAAAAACACAAATTTGAACTCGTTAAATAGAAGAAAACATGAATTCGAACTCGTTACCAAAGAAAAAACACAAATTTTTACTCGTTATAAAGGGAAAAAAACAAATTTCTGGTGATGTCAACTCGTTATTAGGGAAAAAGACATTTTTTCTGGAAGGACAACTCGTTACCAGAGAAAAACACAAATTTGAACTCGTTAATAAGAAGAAAACATGAATTCGAACTCGTTACCAAAGAAAAAACACAAATTTTTACTCGTTATAAAGAGAAAACACAAATTTCCGGCGATGTCAACTCGTTATTACGGAAAAAACATTTTATCTGCAAGGACAACTCGTTACCAAAGAAAAACACAAATTTGAACTCGTTAATAAGAAGAAAACATGAATTCGAACTCGTTACCAAAGAAAAAACACAAATTTCTACTCGTTATAAAGGGAAAACACAAATTTCCGGCGATGTCAACTCGTTATTAGGGAAAAAGACATTTTTTCGGAAGGACAACCTCGTTACCAGAGAAAAACACAAATTTGAACTCGTTAATAAGAAGAAAACATGAATTCAAACTCGTTACCAAAGAAAATACACAAATTTCTACTCGTTATAAAGGGAAAACACAAATTTCCGGTGATGTCAACTTGTTATTAGGGAAAAAGACATTTTTTCTGGAAGGACAACTCGTTACCAGAGAAAAACACAAATTTGAACTCGTTAATAAGAAGAAAACATGAATTCGAACTCGTTACCAAAGAAAAAACACAAATTTCTACTCGTTATAAAGGGATAACACAAATTTCCGGCGATGTCAACTCGTTATTAGGGAAAAAGACATTTTTTCTGGAAGGACTACTCGTTACCAGTGAAAAACACAAATTTCAACTCGTTAATAAGAAGAAAACATGAATTCGAACTCGTTACCAAAGAAAAAACACAAATTTCTACTCGTTATAAAGGGAAAACACAAATTTCCGCCGATGTCAACTCGTTATTAGGGAAAAAGACATTTTTTTCGGGAGGAACAATCGTTACCCAGTGAAAAACACAAATTTGAACTCGTTAATATGAAGAAAACATGAATTCGAACTCGTTACCAAAGAAAAAACACAAATTTTTACTCGTTATAAAGAGAAAACACAAATTTCCGGCGATGTCAACTCGTTAATAGGGAAAAAAACATTTTATCTGCAAGGACAACTCGTTACCAGAGAAAAACTCAAATTTGAACTCGTTAATAAGAAGAAAACATGAATTCGAACTCGTTACCAAAGAAAAAACACAAATTTCTACTCGTTATAAAGGGAAAACACAAATTTCCGCCAATGTCAACTCGTTATTAGGGAAAAAGACATTTTTTCTGGAAGGACAACTCGTTACCAGAGAAAAACACAAATTTGAACTCGTTAATAAGAAGAAAACATGAATTCAAACTCGTTACCAAAGAAAATACACAAATTTCTACTCGTTATAAAGGGAAAACACAAATTTCCGGTGATGTCAACTTGTTATTAGGGAAAAAGACATTTTTTCTGGAAGGACAACTCGTTACCAGAGAAAAACACAAATTTGAACTCGTTAATAAGAAGAAAACATGAATTCGAACTCGTTACCAAAGAAAAAACACAAATTTCTACTCATTATAAAGAGATAACACAAATTTCCGTCGATGTCAACTCGTTATTAGGGAAAAAGACATTTTTTCTGGAAGGACTACTCGTTACCAGTGAAAAACACAAATTTGAACTCGTTAATAAGAAGAAAACATGAATTCGAACTCGTTACCAAAGAAAAAACACAAATTTTTACTCGTTATAAAGGGAAAACACAAATTTCCGCCAATGTCAACTCGTTATTAGGGAAAAAGACATTTTTTGTGGAAGGACAACTCGTTACCAGAGAAAAACACAAATTTGAACTCGTTAATAAGAAGAAAACATGAATTCGAACTCGTTACCAAAGAAAAAACACAAATTTCTACTCGTTATAAAGGGAAAACACAAATTTCCGCCGATGTCAACTCGTTATTTGGGAAAAAGACATTTTTTCTGGAAGGACAACACGTTACCAGAGAAAAACACAAATTTGAAATCGTTAATAAGAAGAAAACATGAATTCAAACTCGTTGCCAAAGAAAAAACACAAATTTCTACTCGTTATAAAGGGAAAACACAAATTTCCGGCGATGTCAACTCGTTATTAGGGAAAAAGACATTTTTTTCAGGAAGGACTACTCTTTACCAGGGAAAAACACAAATTTGAACTCGTTAATAAGAAGAAAACATGAATTCGAACTCGTTACCAAAGAAAAAACACAAATTTCTACTCGTTATAAAGGGAAAACACAAATTTCCGGCGATGTCAACTCGTTATTAGGAAAAAAGACAATTTTTTCTGGAAGGACAACTCGTTACCAGAGAAAAACACAAATTTGAACTCGTTAATAAGAAGAAAACATGAATTCGAACTCGTTACCAAAGAAAAAACACAAATTTCTACTCGTTATAAAGGGAAAACACAAATTTCCGCCGATGTCAACTCGTTATTAGGGAAAAAGACATTTTTTTCCTGGAAGGACAACTCGTTACCAGAGAAAAAACACAAATTTGAACTCGTTAATAAGAATAAAACATGAATTCGAACTCGTTACCAAAGAAAAAACACAAATTTTTACTCGTTATAAAGAGAAAACACAAATTTCCGACGATGTCAACTCGTTATTAGGGAAAAAAACATTTTATCTGCAAGGACAACTCGTTACCAGAGAAAAACACCAATTTGAACTCGTTAAATAGACGAAAACATGAATTCGAACTCGTTACCAAAGAAAAAACACAAATTTCTACTCGTTATAAAGGGAAAACACAAATTTCCGGCGATGTCAACTCGTTATTGGGGAAAAAGACATTTTTTTCTGGAAGGACAACTCGTTACTAGAGAAAAACACAAATTTGAACTCGTTAATAAGAAGAAAACATGAATTCAAACTCGTTACCAAAGAAAAAACACAAATTTTTACTCGTTATAAAGAGAAAACACAAATTTCCGGCGATGTCAACTCGTTAATAGGGAAAAAAACATTTTATCTGCAAGGACAACTCGTTACCAGAGAAAAACACAAGTTTGAACTCGTTAATAAGAAGAAAACATGAATTCGAACTCGTTACCAAAGAAAAAACACAAATATCTACTCGTTATAAAGGGAAAACACAAATTTCCGCCAATGTCAACTCGTTATTAGGGAAAAAGACATTTTTTCTGGAAGGACAACTCGTTACCAGAGAAAAACACAAATTTGAACTCGTTAATAAGAAGAAAACATGAATTCAAACTCGTTACCAAAGAAAATACACAAATTTCTACTTGTTATAAAGGAAAACACAAATTTCCGGTGATGTCAACTTGTTATTAGGGAAAAAGACATTTTTTCTGGAAGGACAACTCGTTACCAGAGAAAAACACAAATTTGAACTCGTTAATAAGAAGAAAACATGAATTCGAACTCGTTACCAAAGAAAAAACACAAATTTCGACTCGTTATAAAGGGATAACACAAATTTCCGGCGATGTCAACTCGTTATTAGGGAAAAAGACATTTTTTCTGGAAGGACTACTCGTTACCAGTGAAAAACACAAATTTTAAACCGTTAATAAGAAGAAAACATGAATTCGAACTCGTTACCAAAGAAAAAACACAAATTTCTACTCGTTATAATGGGAAAACACAAATTTCCGCCAATGTCAACTCGTTATTAGGGAAAAAGACATTTTTTCTGGAAGGACAACTCATTACCAGAGAAAAACACAAATTTGAACTCGTTAATAAGAAGAAAACATGAATTCGAACTCGTTACCAAAGAAAAAACACAAATTTCTACTCGTTATAAAGGAAACACAAATTTCCGCCGATGTCAACTCGTTATTAGGGAAAAAGACATTTTTTTCTAGAAGGACAACTCGTTACCAGTGAAAAACACAAATTTGAACTCGTTAATAAGAAGAAAACATGAATTCGAACTCGTTACCAAAGAAAACACACAAATTTTTACTCGTTATAAAGAGAAAACACAAATTTCTGGCGATGTCAACTCGTTAATAGGGAAAAAATCATTTTATCAGCAAGGACAAGTCGTTACCAGAGAAAAACACAAATTTGAACTCGTTAAATAGAAGAAAACATGAGTTCGAACTCGTTACCAAAGAAAAAACACAAATTTCTACTCGTTATAAAGGGAAAACACAAATTTCCGCCAATTTCAACTCGTTATTAGGGAAAAAGACATTTTTTCTGGAAGGACAACTCGTTACCAGAGAAAAACACAAATTTGAACTCGTTAATAAGAAGAAAACATGAATTCAAACTCGTTACCAAAGAAAATACACAAATTTCTACTCGTTATAATGGGAAAACACAAATTTCCGGTGATGTCAACTTGTTATTAGGGAAGAAGACATTTTTTCTGGAAGGATAACTCGTTACCAGAGAAAAATACAAATTTGAACTCGTTAATAAGAAGAAAACATGAATTCGAACTCGTTACCAAAGAAAAAACACAAATTTCTACTCGTTATAAAGGGATAACACAAATTTCCGGCGATGTCAACTCGTTATTAGGGAAAAAGACAATTTTTCTGGAACGACTACTCGTTACCAGAGAAAAACACAAATTTGAACTCGTTAATAAGAAGAAAACATGAATTCAAACTCGTTACCAAAGAAAATACACAAATTTCTACTCGTTATAATGGGAAAACACAAATTTCCGGTGATGTCAACTTGTTATTAGGGAAAAAGACATTTTTTCTGGAAGGACAACTCGTTACCAGAGAAAAACACAAATTTGAACTCGTTAATAAGAAGAAAACATGAATTCAAACTCGTTACCAAAGAAAAAACACAAATTTCTACTCGTTATAAAGGGAAAACACAAATTTCCGCCAATGTCAACTCGTTATTAGGGAAAAAGACATTTTTTCTGGAAGGACAACTCGTTACCAGAGAAAAACAAAAATTTGAACTCGTTAATAAGAAGAAAACATGAATTCAAACTCGTTACCAAAGAAAAAACACAAATTTCTACTCGTTATAAAGGGAAAACACAAATTTCCGCCGATGTCAACTCGTTATTAGGGAAAAAGACATTTTTTTCTGGAAGGACAACTCGTTACCAGTGAAAAACACAAATTTGAACTCGTTAATAAGAAGAAAACATGAATTCGAACTCGTTACCAAAGAAAAAACACAAATTTCTACTCGTTACAAAGAGAAAACACAAATTTCCGGCGATGTCAACTCGTTATTAAGGAAAAAAAACATTTTTTCTGGAAGGACAACTCGTTACCAGAGAAAAACACAAATTTGAACTCGTTAATAAGAAGAAAACATGAATTCGAACTCGTTACCAAAGAAAAACACAAATTTCTACTCGTTATAAAGGGAAAACACAAATTTCCGGCGATGTCAACTTGTTATTAGGGAAAAAGACATTTTTTCTGGAAGGACAACTCGTTACCAGAGAAAAACACAAATTTGAACTCGTTAATAAGAAGAAAACATGAATTCAAACTCGTTACCAAAGAAAAAACACAAATTTTTACTCGTTATAAAGAGAAAACACAAATTTCCGGCGATGTGAACTCGTTATTAGGGAAAAAAACATTTTATCTCGAAGGACAACTCGTTACCGAGAGAAAAACACAAATTTGAACTCGTTAATAAGAAGAAAACATGAATTCGAACTCGTTACCAAAGAAAAAACACAAATTTCTACTCGTTATAAAGGGAAAACACAAATTTCCGCCAATGTCAACTCGTTATTAGGGAAAAAGACATTTTTTCGGAAGGACAACTCGTTACCGAGAGAAAAACACAAATTTGAACTCGTTAATAAGAAGAAAACATGAATTCAAACTCGTTACCAAAGAAAAAACACAAATTTCTACTCGTTATAAAGGGAAAACACAAATTTCCGGCGATGTCAACTTGTTATTAGGGAAAAAGACATTTTTTTCGGAAGGATCGGGAGTGGACGGGCGTCCGACAATCCAAACGGGCGTCTAGGGGAAGGATTCAATACTGAGGCTTCATGAACTTACTGAACGAGCGTCCAGAAGAAGCAGACGAGCGTCCAAGGTGCAAAAAGAAGATCAGAGAGTTTGGACGCTATCCAGACGAACGTCTACATTGGAGTTCAGAACACTTGGACGAGAGTCCACTTCATCGGACGAGCGTCCGGATTGCCGACTTAGTGAAACCGCCTCAAATCTCTATAAATACTTGCCTATTTTTCACACATTGAGAGACCAATTGATAATTCTCGAACCCTAAACCCTAGGGGCGGCTATAGGCTGCGTTTTTACTCAGTTTTTACCAGTTTTTATGTTCTTCAATTCCTATATAAAATTAGTTTAATTTATGCAATTTACTTCAACAATTCGAGCTATTCAAGGATGCTAAGAGGCTAGGCTTCAATCAAACGAGCATTGTGAAGCCATCCAACTTTCATTAATTTTGATTCTCCGGTTATATTGTAAGTTTTTAATCAAGTTGTTTCCTTTATCATGTCTTATGTTGATTAATTGCATTTATATCGAAAGATGTGCATGTATGATGTTTTATATTTGATGAAAGTCTTTATAAACATTAGATCACCATGATTTAGGAATAGATCTTTGATCTATGTCAAACGAAAGTTGATAGGTTGAATATCTAGGTTAAAACGTTAAAGTTTACATCTTTGTTTATGTTATGACGCGTTAATTTCCGTAAATCGAAAGATAGAAATTAATAGGCGAATCATCTACAAAAGTAGGATTCATACCTTTGATAAGATGAATCACAACTTGATAGAAACTGCAATATAATCGGGATGAGAGATTAGTGTTTGTTGGATAGGTGGATCAATACTCGTTTGTCCGTTTTAAACTTGATTTAACCCTTAAAACTTGAACTGTTTAGTTAGTTTATTTTCTATTGCACCTTAGATTAATTTGTTCGCAACCAAACCTTCCTAGATTTGGATTTTCGTCCTCTGTCTAGTTTATTTTCAGCATATATGTGTAGTTTAGTTCTGTTTTACTCGCTGTTTAGTTTAGTTTTTCGTGACATAGTTTAGTTAGACAAAAACTAGGAACCACAATCGTCTAGTTCCCCGTAGGATCGACCCGGCATTAACCACTAGTACTACGATCCTTATACTTGGGGTTAACCGGATTATAAATTTATTACTTGTTTGTTTTGCATAGATAAAATCCGTAGACAAGTTTTTGGCGCCGTTACCGGGGAACCGGACATTGCCTAGTTTTTGTTTTGTTTCCAATTCCTGTTTTTAGGTTAGATCTTCTCAGTTCTGTTTCTGGTTAATCGTTTAGTTGTTTTTGTTCACTTGTCTATCGTTTTAATTGTGTTTCTGTTAGTAGTTAATATAAAATTTTTGCTCCTAGTCTATACTCTGTTTATCACGCTCTGTTTTTCTAATCGTTCTGCCCAGTTGGACGAGCGTCCGTTTTACCAGACGCCCGTCCAGTTCTTGCTTCAGTCGGACGAGCGTTTAATTCCATCGGACGCCCGTCCGCTGAAAATTCTTCAATCCCCGTATCAATTCGACCCGCGACGAGTGTTCATACTTCGGACGCCCGTCCAAAGGAATTTCGAAAAAGAGGACGAGCGTTCATATTTTGAACGCCCGTCCATTCTGAAAACTGGTCAGACGCTCGTCCATAATTTTGGACATCCGTCCGTTCCTCTTTCCTCCTATCATCTTCTTCTTTTCTCTTCTTTTCTTTTCTCTAGGTTTTGATCTTAGATTAGATTGTAAGTCTTTAGTTTAAGTTGTTAGTTTCGTAGTTTATAGTTCTCTTTCTCTCCTTCTTTCTTTCTTGCTCAATAACTTGATCTTGGATCTCGGTGTATGCAAACTCGTAGTCAGAAGGGACCACTAATCTACTCTCCTGACCCCGAGCGGACCATAGTCCGACCCAATAGGCGGAGACTTCGTTTTGAGCAAAATTTGAGCAAAATCTTGCAGAAGAAATCAAAGAAATAGTAATAATGGCAGCGGAAGATAGACGGACGTTGGCCGATTATGCCATGCCCGGTACAGTCACCATCAACCCGGCTATCGTTATGCCGGCCATTACTGCTCCAACTTTCGAGCTAAAGCCAGGACTTATTCAGATGATGCAGCATGCATCAATTTTTCACGGCTATCAATCGGAGAACCCCCATACTCACCTACACACATTTCTACATATATGCGGTACTACCCGTATCCAAGGTGTAAGTGAGGACGCAATCAAGCTCAAACTTTTCCCATTTTCCTTGCGAGGGGAAGCACTAGAGTGGTATCACTCTCTCCCTTCGGAATCCATTACGACCTGGGACGGACTTGAAAAAGGAATTTTTGAGTCAATATTTCCCTCCATCAAAGACGGCCCAGTGTTTGAACGAAATCTTCACATTCCATCAGCAGGAAAATGAGTCTTTCTTTGATTGCTGGAAAAGGTTCAAGTCCCTCCTCCGAAAATGTCCCCACCATGGCTTGCCGATGCAAAGGCAAGTCAATACATTCTTTAGCGGATTGACCGAGCTCACTAAGGGCATGGTCAATAGTTCATCAGGTGGGGCGTTTTTGAAGAAGACTCCAGACGAAGGATGGGCATTGTTTGAAGACATTGCCAAATATAACTATGCCCCATCCTATCAAGCTATTCAGGCACCTCCTCCTCCTCCCAAGGTCAAGGAAGTGACTATGCAGAATCTGATTGCCATGTTGCAAAAGCAAATGGCTAATTCTCAGCTGACAACATCCCAAACTGTTCCTAATCCGAGTAATCAGACTCTTTCGTTTCCACAGAACTCTCAGGTTCTGTATTGCGAAAATTGTTGTCAGACTGGCCACATGTCTGGCCAGTGTCAATTTCAACCCCCTTCTGTTCATCAAGTCAACGCTGTTCATAATAATGGACAGTATAATCCAATCACATGCCAAGTTTGTGATGATCCGGGGCATACTGCTCGTTTCTGCCCCATGATTGGACAAAATGCAGAAGTGAATGCCTTTTCTGGCCAGTCTAATCCGAGGTTCAATAACCAATTCTCTGGCCAGAATAATGCTCAAAATCAGGGCGTCGGCCAGAATCCAAGCTTTAATCAGAATCCAAACTTCAACAGAAACCCTGGATTCAATCAGAACCAAAACTCGAATTTTTCCAATTCCACACCAAGGTTCAATCAGAATTGGCCCTCTAATTCCAATCCTAATTATCAAAGTCGACCCAGCCAGCCATACTCTCCAAACTTCCCAAACTCTCAAGGCCCTTCAAGTTCAACTGATCTTAAAGCCGAATGGAACTCATTTAGAGAGGAGCAAAACAAGAATATTCAACTCCTAATGAGTACGAATAAAAATCTTGAGAGACGATAGGGCGGTGGGCCGAGCGCTTAGCATCGAGACCCCAAGGGCACTTGCCCGGCTTTACGAGAAAAATCCTAAGGGTGGTCATGTTGCTCGGGCCGACTTAAGCGAAGGCCGGTGTACCGACCTCGTGCCATCAATGCAATATGGTAAAAAGGAGGCCGATTACCATGAGTTTAAGAAGCGGTACACGCTTAGTGGTCCCCCTGGCTTCCAGGGAAACCACTAGCCCCTCCTGCCACTGATGAGGCAGGAGGGGAAGCTGAGCACCAACAATCCCCTTCGCTGCAAAGAAATACTCAGGTGGCTGACCCCCTGAGAGGTGCAGAAGAAACAGATCCTCAAGTGGCTGACCCCTTGAGGACTGAGAACTCAAGAGAAAGTCAGGAGGTTGATCCCCTGACTAAGAAAAATTCTGAAAAGACTGTTCGGTGGAAAGACTTGGAGGATAAAGCCGTAAGTGCATCCTCAAAGAAGATTTTCTCTGAGAGTGATCTGAAGAAACTCCCTTTTCCACCGAGAAAGAGCAACATCCCTCTGGAGTGAAGATAAGAAATATGAAAAAGTGCTTAACCTTTTGAAAAATACTCAAGTAAATCTGCCATTATCCGAGGTCTTGGTCGAGATGCCTAAGTATACAAAATTCATCAAGGATGTTGTGTCTTCGAAAAAGAAGTTAGCAGGCATGGAAAGGCAAATTGGTGAGGATTGTTCCCTGATAAATTATGAAGACTTACCAACAAAACGAGGTGACCCTGGAAAGTTCGTGCTTACAGTGTTAATGGGAGGCCTAGTCTTCCCTAATTCTTTGTGCGATCTAGGTGCCTCTATAAGCCTTATGCCCATGTCTGTGTGCAAACAGCTCGGTCTGCAAAGCCTTCTAGAACCCACAACTATGAGCTTACAATTCGCTGATCGATCTTCTAAGAAAGCTTCAGGGATCCTGAAGGACGTTCTAGTTCAGATTGATAGATTTACCTTTCCAGTAGATTGGTACGTCTTAGATATGGAGAAAGATGAAAACGTTCCCCGATTCTTGGAAGACCTTTCCTATCTACGCGAGCCCTCATCAATTGTGATGGTGGGCAAGTGACAATCCGAGTTGGTGACAAAGAGGTGAGTTACAATGTTACCAAATCTAGTCAAGTACCCTCTGGATCCCCAACCAGCTTTTCCATAGATGATATGACTGACGATTTCTCTGCTTTTATGGATAAACAAGTCATGGCCGTAGGGGAAGAATATGAGCGACTAATGGATAAATTGAATACTCATGGTGTGGTAGGTCTAGAAAATCTAGAAGCTGATGAGTTGTTATACGGAGAAGCTGAGGCGGTGGGACCACTAAGTAAGCTCAGTGATGTTGAGTTGAAAGGTGGAGATCTTAAATCGAGTTTAGAGGACCCCCCCTGCTGATTTGGTTCTGAAGCCGTTGCCCAAGCATTTGAAATATGTGTTTTTAAGAGAAGGCGACAAGCTTCCACTAATTATTTCCGCCAAGTTGTATCGCTTAGAGGAGATGAAATTAATCAACGTCTTGAAGAGAAATGAAAAGGCTTTTGGTTGGCAAGTAGGAGATATAAGAGGTATATCGCCTGACATCCGCATGCACAAGATCAAGACGAATGAGGGTGCGAAGTGTGTACGACGACCCCGGAGGAGGCTCAACCCTCATATGCAGGAAGTTGTTAAAAAGGAGATCATTAAACTTCTAGATATGGGTATCATTTACGCCATTGCTGACAGTGAATGGGTTTCCCCGACTCAAGTAGTTCCCAAGAAAGGTGGAATTACGATTGAGAAAAATGAGAAGGGAGAAGAGATAGCATTGAGGCTCGTTACTGGATACAGAGTATGTATCGATTATCGAAAGCTCAATGAGGTCACACTGAAAGATCATTTCCCCCTTCCATTCATTGACCAGATGCTTGAGCGTCTGGCGGGGCACGCATTCTACTGTTTCCTGGATGGTTATTCAGGATATTTTCAGATACCCATTGATCCTGTTGACCAAGAGAAGACCACTTTCACTTGCCCTTATGGGACATTCGCCTACAGGCGGATGCCATTTGGTCTCTGTAATGCCCCGGCCACCTTTCAAAGGTGTATGATGGCAATCTTTGACGGGCTAGTTGAAAAGTGCATGGAGATTTTTATGGATGATTTCTCGGTCTTTGGTCAATCCTTCGATGATTGCCTCGATAATCTTGATCAGGTGTTGTCTAGATGTGTGGAAAAGGACTTAGTACTCAATTGGGAAAAGTGCCATTTTATGGTCGATGAAAGGATAGTTCTTGGCCACAAAGTGTCCGCCAACGGTATAGAAGTAGATAGGGCCAAGGTAGAAGCCATTGAGAAGATGAGTTATCCTAAGAATGTACGTGAAGTCAGAAGTTTCCTCGGACATGTCGGTTTCTATAGGAGATTCATCCAAGATTTTTCCAAAGTAGCCAAGCCCCTATCTACTCTGCTCAAGGAAGACGTTGAGTTCAATTTCGATGAAAACTGCAAGCAAGCGTTTGAGGAGCTCAAGGATCGGTTAATATCCGCTCCAATTCTTATTTCACCTGACTGGAACTTACCCTTTGAGCTTATGTGTGACGCATCAAACTATGCAGTTGGTGCAGTCTTAGGGCAAAAGCTTAATGGAAAGTTCCAACCTATCTATTACGCCAGTCACACACTGAATCCTTCTCAAGTTAACTACACGACAACTGAAAAGGAATTATTAGCCGTAGTCTTTGCTATGGATAAGTTTCGTAGTTACTTGCCGGGTGCTCAAGTGATTGTGTGGACCGACCACGCCGCTTTGCGTTATCTCATGACCAAAAAGGAAGCTAAACCGCGCTTACTGCGTTGGATACTGACCCTCCAAGAGTTTGACGTTCAAATTAAAGATAAAAAGGGCAGTGAGAACGTAGTGGCAGATCATGTTTCTAGGATGTTAAGTGAGGAAAAGGGTGATCCTGATGATATAGATCTTTACTTTCCTCTAGAAAACATCATGTTGATCGATGGCCGCTCTCCAGACGTCCCATGGTATTCTTCCATCGTCAATTATCTTCATTCCCAATATCTTGATCCTGAAATGTCTTATCAAGAGAAGAAGAAGTTCTTCTCTGATATGAAATATTTCGTTTGGGATGAACCTTATCTTTTTAAAATCTGCAAAGATGGTTTGCTTAGGAGATGCGTTCCTGAATCGAGCAACAAGAGATTATCGAGCAATGCCACGGTGGACCCACTTTGGAGGTCACTTTGGTCCTTGGAAAACGGTTGCTAAGATCTTCCATCCGGTTTCTATTGGCCTACGATCTTTAAGGATACAGAAGCCTTCTGTAAAGCTTGCGATAGGTGTCAAAGAACCGGAACTCTGACAAGGCGTTTTGACATGCCTTTAAAACCCATCTTAGAGTGCGAAGTCTTTGATGTATGGGGCATCGATTTTATGGGACCTTTCCCATCATCGTGTGGCAACAAATACATCTTAGTCTGCGTCGACTATGTTTCGAAATGGGTGGAGGCTCAAGCCACAACTCACAATGACCATAAAACGGTCATGAAATTCCTAAAGAAAAATATCTTTGTGAGATTTGGATGTCCTCGAGCCTTGATCAGTGATGAAGGAACGCATTTCTGCAACCGACCTCTAGAGAAAGTTCTTGAAAAGTATGGTGTTCGCCATAAGACCGGCACACCATACCATCCGATGACTAGCGGTCAGGTTGAGCGAAGCAACCAGAGCATCAAGCAAATCCTGGAAAAGACAGTGAACAGTCATAGAAAGGACTGGAGTTTGAAATTGGATGATGCACTATGGGCGTATAGAACTGCCTATAAAACCCCTATGGGTACATCTCCATATCAGATGGTTTACGGCAAGCCATGTCATCTGCCAGTTGAGTTAGAGCATAGGGCTTATTGGGCGACAAAGTTTCTTAACTTTGATTCCCAAACTTGTGGAAAACATCGACTGCAGCAGCTGCATGAGTTAGACGAGTTCCGACTCCGGGCTTACGAAAGCGCCGGGATAAGCAAGGATAAGATGAAACTCCTCCATGACGCCAAAATTAAGAAAAGAGAATTTCAAGTAGGGGAACAAGTTCTTCTTTATAATTCCGGATTACATTTGTTTTACGGAAAGGCGAGGACACGATGGTCCGGCCCCTTCACGATTCTCAAAATCATTCCCGGAGGCGTTCTAGAACTACTCGGTTATAAAGATCACCGTTTCGAGTTAATGGTCGGAGGTGCAAACACTACATTGGTGAACCTACGAGACAAGCCTTTGATTGTTAAATTTCTCGATATCCTTGGATGTGGTGTTAATGAAGTTGATGACTCTGACGAGATCTCACCTAATCTGTTTTCTGAGGATAACGATAGTGGTCTATCACAAGAAGTTCTAGACGGTAGTTGGGATATGGAGGAATATGAAAGGGAGCAACAACTTAAACGTCATCAGAGAAATCTACAAAGGAGAAAGTCAACCATGGGAAAGGTTCAACGTATCTGGAAAACTGTCAAAGCTTTAATCCCATGCGTTAAGTGTCGTTTCTGCAGCCACAATCCTGATCAGAACTTAGACGAGGTAATGGCGGGCAGAAAAGTAAAATGGCCTGATCCAGGCTGAGCTTAAATGGTGTCGAGCTAACGACATAAACCAAAAGCGCCACTAGGGGGCATCCTAGATATCCAATCTTGTTTTAGTTTTCCTTAGTTCTTTTCGTCTTCGTATGTTGTTTTAGTTAGTTTTACTAAGCTTTTATGTTTCTATCTGTCAGTAGTTGCTTTCTAGATATGGATCTTTACGGAGTTCGCCCTGAGGAGTTCCCACTCATTAGTCGGATCCCGCTGATCACAGTAGATGATGGACCGGGAGGCACTATAGTTCTTCATGTAGATTTTGACATTAGCACTCGGGTTAAGACCATCACGTACGTTATCATAGTTCCACCTTGTTCGGGAGGCAGCGATTTCACGGCGAGGAGTTGCGGGAGGCCATAGGACGTCCTTACACGATCCTCAATGATCCTATGCTTGACGGATTTGGCACTAGTGCTTTGGGGGCGAGCATTTCAGAGGTGTTGAGGTAGCTGGTGAAGATTGGTGTTTGCAGGATGAGTACAACTTTCCTCCGGCTATCGACATGCTTCGGCGTCTCATTCGCTTAGTGGATTGGGACGAGATCTACGCAGATTAGTGATGTCTTAGTTAGTTTTGCTTTCGTCGAGCCCCGACGTAAAACGGAAGCGCTAGGTGGGAGGCAACCCACTGCTTTATTTGTGTTTGTTTTATTTTCAAGTTCTTTTTAGTTTGTTGCGTTTCCGTATTGTACTTTTGAATTTGAGATTATCGATAATAAAAGTTTCGCATTTAGTTGATTTATATGATAATTTTTATAAAAGGACAATTTTGCATTTTTCTTGACTGGACGCCTGTCTAGTGATTCTGGACGCCCGTCCGGCCTTCGGTTTTCCTGGACGCCCGTCTGGAAACAAGCTTTTCAATCCTGTATTCATCTTTTTAACCAGACGTTCGTCTAAAAATATGGACGCCCGTCCGGATAATTCCCTCCAATCCTGTATTCAAATCAAGCCTTTGGACGAGCGTCTGGCACTTTGGACGCCCGTCCAGTTCATCACATTTCCGATCAGACGCCCGTCCGCAGAGTTGGACGAGCGTCCAACACCTGTCTATTTATACCCCCCTCATGCCTTGAACCCTCATTTTTTTAGGACTCAAAATCGAAAAACCGACTTTTCTCCTCCCTTTTTGCCCTAAATCCTACGTTTCTACACCAAATTGGGCAATTCAAAGTGCGTTAGAACGCTCTACACACCTTCTTTTCGATTATCTCTTCCAAATCTCCCAACATTCCACGTATTTGGAGAATCAGTCGCCTATCTAGTCCGACTATTTCAAGGAAAAGTCGGATTTTTGGGGTCAAATTTGCGTTGTTTGGGTTTCCACAACGAATCATCATCATCTACTCACCTTCAATCGTAAGTTTTTAACACCTTTTCTCGTTTTAATTCACGTTTTTGTGAGTTCGATTTTCGAGTCGGCTCATTTGCTTGAATTTTCGACTATTGTTGATTTTCTTTCGTTTTTGTTGGTTCTTTTCTTATTCCTTCTGCTGTGGTGGTGTGGGGATGGTGATGGTGTGTTGTTGATGTGGGTGGTTTGGACGTTTCGTTTGAAATTCCGATTTGGATGTTAAACGGGTACCCTTTGTTGTGCCTTGGAATGCTTTAGTGTTTGTAGTCCTTAAGGTTTCAATCATGGTGCGGGTGAAGGGAGTTCAGAAGCAATTTGGTAAGGGTGTGGCTAGGGAGAGTGGTAAAAAGCGTAAAGAGTTAGACCCTCCCATAGTTGATCCGAATAGAGGTGTAGTAATCCGGGAGCAACCCTCTAGGTCGTCACAACAAGCTAGAGCTGATTTGAGAGACGAGTCCACCTCTGGATCTGAAACTGATTTGGATGTGCCCTTGGCACGGTTTACCAAGAATGCCCGAGGTGGTGAGCCGTCTAGAGGTGAAACTGCTGAAGAGGTTGCTAGGGACGATGCCGCTGAACCTAGGACTGAGAGACCTCGAAAGAAAGTGAGACCAGCTGTGCCTATCCCTATGCCTCGTCGGTTTGTCAATTCTAAAGTACACGAGGTCTATACCAAACACTATTTTGCTCGGAATATGTTGGTTGAGCGGGCGGTGATAGAAACAAATGTGGATCCCGTTTTTGTGAAGTTGTTGCGAGATAGGAAATGGGAGGAATTGATGAAGATACCGACTACCCCGGTGAATGATTCGTTGGTTAGGGAGTTTTATGCTAATTTTTCGGAAACCGACTTGGACACAGGGGTGGTGATGGTTCGAGGAGTGAGAGTTCCTTTTACGCCGCAAGTGATTAATGCAAAGTATGGTTTGGCGGCGTTTGAAGGATCCGATTATAAAGAGGAAATCAAGCGGAGGCAAGATTCGGGGCAGGATCCCTTAGAGGAGCTCCGATTGAAAGTTTTCCCCGATGTTGCTTGGACGCTCAGACCGGGTGGAGACCGTAAGGAGATTGTTACTACGGCATGGTCTGAAGATTGGAGAGTTTATTGCTGTTTCATCCAGAGTCGTTTATTGCCGAAGAATAATTTGACACACTTTCACATAGGCGATCTTGGAATGATGTATGCCTTGGTTTTCGAGTTAAATGTCGATGTTGGCCGAGCAATTTATGATGAGTTGGTGTTTAGTCAGAAAAATTACAAGCGGAGCCTGATTGTCCCACACTTGATTCATCAGATATGCATCGATGCCGGAGTGCCGGAATATAGGCAGGATCACAAGCCTAAGAACCCTAGAGGTATTCAACGAGAGAAAATTCCGCCAACGGGTGAGCCTGAGGCAGCCCGTGAGCCTGGTTCTTCTTCGGCACCACCTCCGGTTCCCGCTTTATCTAGTTTATCTCCTGCGGAGAGGACACGGTACAGCATGGCCAACAGTCTGCGAGATTGGATGACGGATATCCAGGAGACGCAAAAGAACATGATGTACGTGCTGAAGTGCATTGTGGAGGGCAAGAAACCGAGGGATATGCAGATTTTCAAAGAGAGTGATACGGAGTTCGTCTTTTCCGATGCGATCGAGCAAGTTATTGCCGATGTGATCGAGGCGGAAAAAGTGCCCGACGATGAGGAGGCGGAGGAGAATCCTCCCTGGGACCCCACGCCCGGTTACACGGCCGGCACCTTCACGACGACGTCTACGGCTGCCGTGCCCGCTTCGCATCCTCCTCCCGTTGATGCTCCCGCCGGCCGGTTACTCTGTGGCTGATCCTTCTACGCCTGAGACGACTCCGGGGACATCTTGATTGTTTCTTGTTATTCTTTCTGATGTTGCACTTTTTGGTTTACTTTTATTCGATCTGGTTGTATTTTGACTATTGCTACCTTTCGGCGCTGTTCATGACTCTTAGTTTTTACGCTACTGTTGTTTATCATAGGCGTCTTTTTTGGATGATCCTGTAAGCCGTAAGGCACCCTGCACTCTTTTTCTTTGACTTGTATTGCCATAATTATCGATGACCTTTTCTTTTTATTTCGTTTTTGATTTATTATCTCTATTGCCCTGTTATACCCCGTTTTCCCCCGAGTTTTCTGTTTCTCGAGTTTTGCAGCGGTAGTTTTTGTCGAGATCCGATTGAGTTAGTTTTGGGACGTTTTTCCACGCTTTTTGCGAGCGTTGGCCTTTTCATGCTCCAGCCTGACCGACGGCTCGGTTCTCTACGCAAGTTCAGCTAAGTTCTTATCTTTTTTTTTTATATATTATTTTCATCTTCAGCACAACATGAGGACATGTTGAATTTTTAAGTGTGGGGGAGGGGATAGTTCGATTTAATCCTATGCACATGAGTTTGTTTACTACGTCAGATTGTTTTTTTATGCAAAATGAGCGTAATTTTCGAAATTTTTCGACACTTTTGTTTTTGTTTTGTCCCGAGTAGGCAATTCAATTCAATGTTCGTTATCTTTATAGTCATCTATGCGATATTTCATGTACTTGATGAGTTAGTTGCTTCACCTGACACTATTTTTCACGAGCCATAGTTAATGATGAGCTACTTTTATAAAGTTATACCCCGTTTTGGATTAGTAGCTTTTGATTATCTCATAAGTCATGTGCTTAGTGCTACGTATATATCGTGAGACTTATGATAGTTTGTATTTAGTTCCGTAGTATGTTATACTGTGAATATCTAGAAGTTTGAATGTGATAAGTAACACGGGGCTAATGTCAATTAAAAGGATAAGTTAATAGTTGATTAAAAAGGGTGTGTCGGAAGCTAGTCGATGATTTGAGTGAGGTAGGGTATACCACGTATGTCCTATTCCACCATGATGACCAAGAGCTCACGACAGTTAGAAAAAAGCTGCCTTATGATTGGAGTACGGTAGGGGATTATCTCGAAATGTCCTATTCTCGCTATGAGGGCAATAGCTTCTTCTAATGTGTGTTCAAAAAAGTGAATGAATTCAATCAACTTAAGATATGTTATGAAATGAATAAGGCTTAGTTCTCGTTAATCTTATCCCCAGTATAAACTGATAGATATGCTGTAGGGATTATCCTCTGAGTATTTCAGAAGGGACCTAGGTATATTCGATCATTCTTTTCGGGATATGTCACGTTTGTAGGGTACATCTTATGAGTGTCATTTATTACTATTCTACGAGGGGGTATTAGCTAGTTTTGCTTTGAGTTATTCAAGTTTGGTTTTAGTGGAAGTTTCCTATGGCTATGCACTTACACGATGGTGAACACCTAAGTTATTGAATATATGTTATATTTGTCAAGATGCCTGTTTTCCTTTCTCGAGCCTAATATTTCGTTTTGTTTTGCTCGGGACGAGCAAAAGCTAAGTGTGGGGGAGTTGTTAAGGGTGAAAATCTATGAATTTTAAGGATATATTTTACGATGTTTTTCTTCTATATTGTGTAATTTGCATAATAATTGGTCTTTATATTGAAATATTGAGCAAACGATATTTTTATAGACTTAATCGCAATATTGATATGTTTATGTGATTTCATGGTTAAATTATAATTATTTGAATATTATTACAGTTTGCGATGTTTTCCATGTGTTATAGGTATGTTCATTGTGCTCAAATGATGGTCAAAAGGGAGAGAATTCGAGCTATAAAGATTTAAGAAAGAGATAATGATCGAATGGAGTGGAGAAAAAGAGATAGAGATGATTTAATCAAGTTTCATTCCAAAGCGGGCGTCCAAGTCCCGTCCGGGGAGTGGACGGGCGTCCGACAATCCAAACGGGCGTCTAGGGGAAGGATTCAATGCGAGGCTTCATGAACTTACTGAACGAGCGTCCAGAAGAAGCAGACGAGCGTCCAAGGTGCAAAAAGAAGATCAGAGAGTTTGGACGCTATCCAGACGAACGTCTACATTGGAGTTCAGAACACTTGGACGAGATTCCACTTCATCGGACGAGCGTCCGGATTGCCGACTTAGTGAAACCGCCTCAAATCTCTATAAATACTTGCCTATTTTTCACACATTGAGAGACCAATTGATAATTCTCGAACCCTAAACCCTAGGGGCGGCTATAGGCTGAAGGACAACTCGTTACCCGGCAGAGAAAAACACAAATTTGAAAAGGACAACTCGTTACTCGTTAAATAAGAAGAAAACATGAATTCGAACTCGTTACCAAAGAAAAAACACAAATTTCTACTCGTTATAAAGGGATAACACAAATTTCCGGCGATGTCAACTCGTTATTAGGGAAAAAGACATTTTTTCTGGAAGGACTACTCGTTACCAGTGAAAAACACAAATTTCAACTCGTTAATAAGAAGAAAACATTAATTCGAACTCGTTACCAAAGAAAAAACACAAATTTCTACTCGTTATAAAGGGAAAACACAAATTTCCGCCAATGTCAACTCGTTATTAGGGAAAAAGACATTTTTTCTGGAAGGACAACTCGTTACCAGAGAAAAACACAAATTTGAACTCGTTAATAAGAAGAAAACATGAATTCGAACTCGTTACCAAGAAAAAACACAAATTTCTACTCGTTATAAAGGGAAAACACAAATTTCCGCCGATGTCAACTCGTTATTAGGGAAAAAGACATTTTTTTCTAGAAGGACAACTCGTTACCAGTGAAAAACACAAATTTGAACTCGTTAATAAGAAGAAAACATGAATTCGAACTCGTTACCAAAGAAAAAACACAAATTTTTACTCGTTATAAAGAGAAAACACAAATTTCCGGCGATGTCAACTCGTTAATAGGGAAAAAAAAACATTTTATCTGCAAGGACAACTCGTTACCAGAGAAAAACACAAATTTGAACTCGTTAATAAGAAGAAAACATGAATTCGAACTCGTTACCAAAGAAAAAACACAAATTTCTACTCGTTATAAAGGGAAAACACAAATTTCCGCCAATGTCAACTCGTTATTAGGGAAAAAGACATTTTTTTCTGGAAGGACAACTCGTTACCAGAGAAAAACTTTGAACTCGTTAATAAGAAGAAAACATGAATTCAAACTCGTTACCAAAGAAAATACACAAATTTCTACTCGTTATAAAGGGAAAACACAAATTTCCGGTGATGTCAACTTGTTATTAGGGAAAAAGACATTTTTTCTGGAAGGACAACTCGTTACCAGAGAAAAACACAAATTTGAACTCGTTAATAAGAAGAAAACATGAATTCGAACTCGTTACCAAAGAAAAAACACAAATTTCTACTCATTATAAAGGGATAACACAAATTTCCGGCGATGTCAACTCGTTATTAGGGAAAAAGACATTTTTTCTGGAAGGACTACTCGTTACCGATGAAAAACACAAATTTCAACTCGTTAATAAGAAGAAAACATGAATTCGAACTCGTTACCAAATAAAAAACACAAATTTCCTCGTTATAAAGCGAAAAAAAACACAAATTTCCGTCAACTCGTTATTCAAGTAAAAAAACATTTTATCGCAAGGACAACTCGTTACCGAGAGAAAAACACAAATTTGAACTCGTTAAATAGAAGAAAACATGAATTCGAACTCGTTACCAAAGAAAAAACACAAATTTCTACTCGTTATAAAGGGAAAACACAAATTTCCGGCGATGTCAACTCGTTATTAGGGAAAAAGACATTTTTTTCTGGAAGGACAACTCGTTACTAGAGAAAAACACAAATTTGAACTCGTTAATAAGAAGAAAACATGAATTCAAACTCGTTACCAAAGAAAAAACACAAATTTTTACTCGTTATAAAGAGAAAACACAAATTTCCGGCGATGTCAACTCGTTAATAGGGAAAAAACATTTTATCGCAAGGACAACTCGTTACCGAGAAAAAACACAAATTTGAACTCGTTAATAAGAAGAAAACATGAATTCGAACTCGTTACCAAAGAAAAAACACAAATTTCTACTCGTTATAAAGGGAAAACACAAATTTTCGCCATGTCAACTCGTTATTAGGGAAAAAGACATTTTTTACGGAAGGACAACTCGTTACCGAGAGAAAAACACAAATTTGAACTCGTTAATAAGAAGAAAACATGAATTCAAACTCGTTACCAAAGAAAATACACAAATTTCTACTCGTTATAAAGGGAAAACACAAATTTCCGGTGATGTCAACTTCTTATTAGGGAAAAAGACATTTTTTACGGAAGGACAACTCGTTACCGGACCGAGAGAAAAACACAAATTTGAACTCGTTAATAAGAAGAAAACATGAATTCGAACTCGTTACCAAAGAAAAAACACAAATTTCTACTCGTTATAAAGGGATAACACAAATTTCCGGCGATGTCAACTCGTTATTAGGGAAAAAGACATTTTTTTCGGAAGGACTACTCGTTACCGAGTGAAAAACACAAATTTCAACTCGTTAATAAGAAGAAAACATTAATTCGAACTCGTTACCAAAGAAAAAACACAAATTTCTACTCGTTATAAAGAGAAAACACAAATTTCCGCCAATGTCAACTCGTTATTAGGGAAAAAAAAACATTTTTTCGTTATAAAGGAAGGACAACTCGTTACCAACTCGTTACCGAGAGAAAAACACAAATTTGAACTCGTTAATAAGAAGAAAACATGAATTCGAACTCGTTACCAAAGAAAAAATACAAATTTCTACTCGTTATAAAGGGAAAACACAAATTTCCGCCAATGTCAACTCGTTATTAGGGAAAAAGACATTTTTTCTGGAAGGACAACTCGTTACCAGAGAAAAACTTTGAACTCGTTAATAAGAAGAAAACATGAATTCAAACTCGTTACCAAAGAAAATACACAAATTTCTACTCGTTATAAAGGGAAAACACAAATTTCCGGTGATGTCAACTTGTTATTAGGGAAAAAGACATTTTTTTCGGAAGGACAACTCGTTACCAAAGAAAAACACAAATTTGAACTCGTTAATAAGAAGAAAACATGAATTCGAACTCGTTACCAAAGAAAAAACACAAATTTCTACTCATTATAAAGGGATAACACAAATTTCCGGCGATGTCAACTCGTTATTAGGGAAAAAGACATTTTTTCTGGAAGGACTACTCGTTACCAGTGAAAAACACAAATTTCAACTCGTTAATAAGAAGAAAACATGAATTCGAACTCGTTACCAAAGAAAAAACACAAATTTTTACTCGTTATAAAGGGAAAACACAAATTTCCGCCAATGTCAACTCGTTATTAGGGAAAAAGACATTTTTTTCGGAAGGACAACTCGTTACCAGAGAAAAACACAAATTTGAACTCGTTAATAAGAAGAAAACATGAATTCGAACTCGTTACCAAAGAAAAAACACAAATTTCTACTCGTTATAAAGGGAAAACACAAATTTCCGCCGATGTCAACTCGTTATTTGGGAAAAAGACATTTTTTCTGGAAGGACAACACGTTACCAGAGAAAAACACAAATTTGAAATCGTTAATAAGAAGAAAACATGAATTCAAACTCGTTGCCAAAGAAAAAACACAAATTTCTACTCGTTATAAAGGGAAAACACAAATTTCCGGCGATGTCAACTCGTTATTAGGGAAAAAGACATTTTTTCTGGAAGGACTACTCTTTACCAGTGAAAAACATAAATTTGAACTCGTTAATAAGAAGAAAACATGAATTCAAACTCGTTACCAAAGAAAAAACACAAATTTCTACTCGTTATAAAGGGAAAACACAAATTTCCGGCGATGTCAACTCGTTATTAGGGAAAAAGACAATTTTTTCTGGAAGGACAACTCGTTACCAGAGAAAAACACAAATTTGAACTCGTTAATAAGAAGAAAACATGAATTCGAACTCGTTACCAAAGAAAAAACACAAATTTCTACTCGTTATAAAGGGAAAACACAAATTTCCGCCGATGTCAACTCGTTATTAGGGAAAAAGACATTTTTTTCGGAAGGACAACTCGTTACCCAGTGAAAAACACAAATTTGAACTCGTTAATAAGAAGAAAACATGAATTCGAACTCGTTACCAAAGAAAAAACACAAATTTTTACTCGTTATAAAGGGAAAACACAAATTTCCGGCGATGTCAACTCGTTATTAGGGAAAAAGACATTTTTTCTGGAAGGACAACTCGTTACCAGAGAAAAACACAAATTTGAACTCGTTAATAAGAAGAAAACATGAATTCGAACTCGTTACCAAAGAAAAAACACAAATTTCTACTCGTTATAAAGGGAAAACACAAATTTCCGCCATGTCAACTCGTTATTAGGGAAAAAGACATTTTTCTCGGAAGGACAACTCGTTACCGAGAGAAAAACACAAATTTGAACTCGTTAATAAGAAGAAAACATGAATTCAAACTCGTTACCAAAGAAAAAACACAAATTTCTACTCGTTATAAAGGGAAAACACAAATTTCCGGTGATGTCAACTCGTAATTAGGGAAAAAGACATTTTTTCGGAAGGACAACTCGTTACCAGAGAAAAACACAAATTTGAACTCGTTAATAAGAAGAAAACATGAATTCGAACTCGTTACCAAAGAAAAAACACAAATTTCTACTCGTTATAAAGGGAAAACACAAATTTCCGGCGATGTCAACTCGTTATTAGGGAAAAAGACATTTTTTTCTTGAAGGACAACTCGTTACTAGAGAAAAACACAAATTTGAACTCGTTAATAAGAAGAAAACATGAATTCGAACTCGTTACCAAAGAAAAAACACAAATTTTTACTCGTTATAAAGAGAAAACACAAATTTCCGGCGATGTCAACTCGTTAAAGGGAAAAAAACATTTTATCGCAAGGACAACTCGTTACCAGAGAAAAACACAAATTTGAACTCGTTAATAAGAAGAAAACATGAATTCGAACTCGTTACCAAAGAAAAAACACAAATTTCTACTCGTTATAAAGGGAAAACACAAATTTTCGCCAATGTCAACTCGTTATTAGGGAAAAAGACATTTTTTCTGGAAGGACAACTCGTTACCAGAGAAAAACATAAATTTGAACTCGTTAATAAGAAGAAAACATGAATTCAAACTCGTTACCAAAGAAAATACACAAATTTCTACTCGTTATAAAGGGAAAACACAAATTTCCGGTGATGTCAACTTGTTATTAGGGAAAAAGACATTTTTTCGGAAGGACAACTCGTTACCCAGAGAAAAACACAAATTTGAACTCGTTAATAAGAAGAAAACATGAATTCGAACTCGTTACCAAAGAAAAAACACAAATTTCTACTCGTTATAAAGGGATAACACAAATTTCCGGCGATGTCAACTCGTTATTAGGGAAAAAGACATTTTTTCTGGAAGGACTACTCGTTACCAGTGAAAAACACAAATTTCAACTCATTAATAAGAAGAAAACATTAATTCGAACTCGTTACCAAAGAAAAAAACACAAATTTCTACTCGCTATAAAGGGAAAACACAAATTTCCGGTGATGTCAACTCGTTATTAGGGAAAAAGACATTTTTTTTCTGGAAGGACAACTCGTTACCAGAGAAAAACACAAATTTGAACTCGTTAATAAGAAGAAAACATGAATTCGAACTCGTTACCAAAGAAAAAACACAAATTTCTACTCGTTATAAAGGGAAAACACAAATTTCCGCCGATGTCAACTCGTTATTAGGGAAAAAGACATTTTTTTCTGGAAGGACAACTCGTTACCAGAGAAAAACACAAATTTGAACTCGTTAATAAGAAGAAAACATGAATTCGAACTCGTTACCAAAGAAAAACACAAATTTCTACTCGTTATAAAGAGAAAACACAAATTTCCGGCGATGTCAACTCGTTATTAGGGAAAAAGACATTTTTTCTGGAAGGACAACTCGTTACCAGAGAAAAACACAAATTTGAACTCGTTAATAAGAAGAAAACATGAATTCGAACTCGTTACCAAAGAAAAAACACAAATTTCTACTCGTTATAAAGGGAAAACACAAATTTCCGCCGATGTCAACTCGTTATTAGGGAAAAAGACATTTTTTTCTTGAAGGACAACTCGTTACCAGAAAAAAACACAAATTTGAACTCGTTAATAAGAAGAAAACATGAATTCGAACTCGTTACCAAAGAAAAAACACAAATTTCTACTCGTTATAAAGGAAAACACAAATTTCCGGTGATGTCAACTCGTTATTAGGGAAAAAAACATTTTTTCTGGAAGGACAACTCGTTACCAGAGAAAAACACAAATTTGAACTCGTTAATAAAGAAAACATGAATTCGAACTCGTTACCAAAGAAAAAACACAAATTTCTACTCGTTATAAAGGGAAAACACAAATTTCCGGCGATGTCAACTCGTTATTAGGGAAAAAGACATTTTTTTCTTGAAGGACAACTCGTTACCAGAGAAAAACACAAATTTGAACTCGTTAATAAGAAGAAAACATGAATTCAAACTCGTTACCAAAGAAAAAACACAAATTTTTACTCGTTATAAAGAGAAAACACAAATTTCCGGCGATGTCAACTCGTTAATAGGGAAAAAAACATTTTATCTGCAAGGACAACTCGTTACCAGAGAAAAACACAAATTTGAACTCGTTAATAAGAAGAAAACATGAATTCGAACTCGTTACCAAAGAAAAAACACAAATTTCTACTCGTTATAAAGGGAAAACACAAATTTCCGCCAATGTCAACTCGTTATTAGGGAAAAAGACATTTTTTCTGGAAGGACAACTCGTTACCGAGAGAAAAACACAAATTTGAACTCGTTAATAAGAAGAAAACATGAATTCAAACTCGTTACCAAAGAAAATACACAAATTTCTACTCGTTATAAAGGGAAAACACAAATTTCCGGTGATGTCAACTTGTTATTAGGGAAAAAGACATTTTTTCGGAAGGACAACTCGTTACCGAGAGAAAAACACAAATTTGAACTCGTTAATAAGAAGAAAACATGAATTCGAACTCGTTACCAAAGAAAAAACACAAATTTCTACTCGTTATAAAGGGATAACACAAATTTCCGGCGATGTCAACTCGTTATTAGGGAAAAAGACATTTTTTCGGAAGGACTACTCGTTACCGAGAAAAAACACAAATTTCAACTCGTTAATAAGAAGAAAACATGAATTCGAACTCGTTACCAAAGAAAAAACACAAATTTCTACTCGTTATAAAGGGAAAACACAAATTTCCGCCGATGTCAACTCGTTATTAGGGAAAAAGACATTTTTTCTGGAAGGACAACTCGTTACCAGAGAAAAACACAAATTTGAACTCGTTAATAAGAAGAAAACATGAATTCGAACTCGTTACCAAAGAAAAAACACAAATTTTTACTCGTTATAAAGAGAAAACACAAATTTCCGGCGATGTCAACTCGTTATTAGGGAAAAAAACATTTTATCTGCAAGGACAACTCGTTACCAGAGAAAAACACAAATTTGAACTCGTTAAAAGAAGAAAACATGAATTCGAACTCGTTACCAAAGAAAAAACACAAATTTCTACTCGTTATAAAGGGAAAACACAAATTTCCGGCGATGTCAACTCGTTATTAGGGAAAAAGACATTTTTTCTGGAAGGACAACTCGTTACCGAGACAAAAACACAAATTTGAACTCGTTAATAAGAAGAAAACATGAATTCAAACTCGTTACCAAAGAAAAAACACAAATTTTTACTCGTTATAAAGAGAAAACACAAATTTCCGGCGATGTCAACTCGTTATTAGGGAAAAAACATTTTATCTGCAAGGACAACTCGTTACCAGAGAAAAACACAAATTTGAACTCGTTAATAAGAAGAAAACATGAATTCGAACTCGTTACCAAAGAAAAAACACAAATTTCTACTCGTTATAAAGGAAAACACAAATTTCCGCCGATGTCAACTCGTTATTAGGGAAAAAGACATTTTTTTCTTGAAGGACAACTCGTTACCAGAGAAAAACACAAATTTGAACTCGTTAATAAGAAGAAAACATGAATTCGAACTCGTTACCAAAGAAAAAACACAAATTTTTACTCGTTATAAAGAGAAAACACAAATTTCCGGCGATGTCAACTCGTTATTAGGGAAAAAAACATTTTATCTGCAAGGACAACTCGTTACCAGAGAAAAACACAAATTTGAACTCGTTAATAAGAAGAAAACATGAATTCAAACTCGTTACCAAAGAAAAAACACAAATTTCTACTCGTTATAAAGGGAAAACACAAATTTCCGCCAATGTCAACTCGTTATTAGGGAAAAAGACATTTTTTCGGGAAGGACAACTCGTTACCAGAGAAAAACACAAATTTGAACTCGTTAATAAGAAGAAAACATGAATTCAAACTCGTTACCAAAGAAAATACACAAATTTCTACTCGTTATAAAGGGATAACACAAATTTCCGGCGATGTCAACTTGTTATTAGGGAAAAAGACATTTTTTCTGGAAGGACAACTCGTTACCGAGAGAAAAACACAAATTTGAACTCGTTAATAAGAAGAAAACATGAATTCGAACTCGTTACCAAAGAAAAAACACAAATTTCTACTCGTTATAAAGGGATAACACAAATTTCCGGCGATGTCAACTCGTTATTAGGGAAAAAGACATTTTTTCGGAAGGACTACTCGTTACCGAGAAAAAACACAAATTTCAACTCGTTAATAAGAAGAAAACATGAATTCGAACTCGTTACCAAAGAAAAAACACAAATTTCTACTCGTTATAAAGGGAAAACACAAATTTCCGGTGATGTCAACTCGTTATTAGGGAAAAAGACATTTTTTCGGAAGGACAACTCGTTACCGAGAGAAAAACACAAATTTGAACTCGTTAATAAGAAGAAAACATGAATTCGAACTCGTTACCAAAGAAAAAACACAAATTTCTACTCGTTATAAAGGGAAAACACAAATTTCCGCCGATGTCAACTCGTTATTAGGGAAAAAGACATTTTTTTCGGAAGGACCACTCGTTACCCAGTGAAAAACACAAATTTGAACTCGTTAATAAGAAGAAAACATGAATTCGAACTCGTTACCAAAGAAAAAACACAAATTTTTACTCGTTATAAAGAGAAAACACAAATTTCCGGCGATGTCAACTCGTTATTAGGGAAAAAAACATTTTATCTGGAAGGACAACTCGTTACCAGAGAAAAACACAAATTTGAACTCGTTAATAAGAAGAAAACATGAATTCGAACTCGTTACCAAAGAAAAAACACAAATTTCTACTCGTTATAAAGGGAAAACACAAATTTCCGGCGATGTCAACTCGTTATTAGGGAAAAAGACATTTTTTTCTTGAAGGACAACTCGTTACCAGTGAAAAAACACAAATTTGAACTCGTTAATAAGAAGAAAACATGAATTCGAACTCGTTACCAAAGAAAAAACACAAATTTTTACTCGTTATAAAGAGAAAACACAAATTTCCGCGATGTCAACTCGTTATTAGGGAAAAAAACATTTTATCGCAAGGACAACTCGTTACCGAGAGAAAAACACAAATTTGAACTCGTTAATAAGAAGAAAACATGAATTCGAACTCGTTACCAAAGAAAAAACACAAATTTGTACTCGTTATAAAGGAAAACACAAATTTCCGGCGATGTCAACTCGTTATTAGGGAAAAAGACATTTTTTTCTGGAAGGACAACTCGTTACCGAGAAAAACACAAATTTGAACTCGTTAATAAGAAGAAAACATGAATTCAAACTCGTTACCAAAGAAAAAACACAAATTTTTACTCGTTATAAAGAGAAAACACAAATTTCCGGCGATGTCAACTCGTTAATAGGGAAAAAAACATTTTATCCGCAAGGACAACTCGTTACCGAGAGAAAAACACAAATTTGAACTCGTTAATAAGAAGAAAACATGAATTCAACTCGTTACCAAAGAAAAAACACAAATTTCTACTCGTTATAAAGGGAAAACACAAATTTCCGCCAATGTCAACTCGTTATTAGGGAAAAAGACATTTTTTCGGAAGGACAACTCGTTACCGAGAGAAAAACACAAATTTGAACTCGTTAATAAGAAGAAAACATGAATTCAAACTCGTTACCAAAGAAAATACACAAATTTCTACTCGTTATAAAGGGAAAACACAAATTTCCGGTGATGTCAACTTGTTATTAGGGAAAAAGACATTTTTTACGGAAGGACAACTCGTTACCGAGAGAAAAACACAAATTTGAACTCGTTAATAAGAAGAAAACATGAATTCGAACTCGTTACCAAAGAAAAAAACACAAATTTCTACTCGTTATAAAGGGAAAACACAAATTTCCGGCGATGTCAACTCGTTATTAGGGAAAAAGACATTTTTTCGGAAGGACAACTCGTTACCGAGAAAAAACACAAATTTGAACTCGTTAATAAGAAGAAAACATGAATTCGAACTCGTTACCAAAGAAAAAACACAAATTTCTACTCGTTATAAAGGGAAAACACAAATTTCCGCCGATGTCAACTCGTTATTAGGGAAAAAGACATTTTTTTTTACGGAAGGACAACTCGTTACCGAGAAAAACACAAATTTGAACTCGTTAATAAGAAGAAAACATGAATTCGAACTCGTTACCAAAGAAAAAACACAAATTTTTACTCGTTATAAAGAGAAAACACAAATTTCCGGCGATGTCAACTCGTTATTAGGGAAAAAAACATTTTATCTGCAAGGACAACTCGTTACCGAGAAAAACACAAATTTGAACTCGTTAATAAGAAGAAAACATGAATTCGAACTCGTTACCAAAGAAAAAACACAAATTTCTACTCGTTATAAAGGGAAAACACAAATTTCCGGCGATGTCAACTCGTTATTAGGGAAAAAGACATTTTTTCGGAAGGACAACTCGTTACCGAGAAAAACACAAATTTGAACTCGTTAATAAGAAGAAAACATGAATTCAAACTCGTTACCAAAGAAAAAACACAAATTTTACTCGTTATAAAGGAAAACATAAATTTCCGGCGATGTCAACTCGTTATTAGGGAAAAAGACATTTTTCTGGAAGGACAACTCGTTACCAGAGAAAAACACAAATTTGAACTCGTTAATAAGAAGAAAACATGAATTCGAACTCGTTACCAAAGAAAAAACACAAATTTCTACTCGTTATAAAGGGAAAACACAAATTTCCGCCAATGTCAACTCGTTATTAGGGAAAAAGACATTTTTTCGGAAGGACAACTCGTTACCAGAGAAAAACACAAATTTGAACTCGTTAATAAGAAGAAAACATGAATTCAAACTCGTTACCAAAGAAAATACACAAATTTCTACTCGTTATAAAGGGAAAACACAAATTTCCGGTGATGTCAACTTGTTATTAGGGAAAAAGACATTTTTTCTGGAAGGACAACTCGATTCCAGAGAAAACACAAATATGAACTCGTTAATAAGAAGAAAACATGAATTCGAACTCGTTACCAAAGAAAAAACACAAATTTCTACTCGTTATAAAGGGAAAACACAAATTTCCGGTGATGTCAACTCGTTATTAGGGAAAAAGACATTTTTTCTGGAAGGACAACTCGTTACCAGAGAAAAACACAAATTTGAACTCGTTAATATGAAGAAAACATGAATTCGAACTTGTTACCAAAGAAAAAACACAAATTTCTACTCGTTATAAAGGGAAAACACAAATTTCCGGCGATGTCAACTCGTTATTCGGAAAAAAGACATTTTTTTCTGGAAGGACAACTCGTTACCAGATAAAAACACAAATTTGAACTCGTTAATAAGAAGAAAACATGAATTCGAACTCGTTACCAAAGAAAAAACACAAATTTTTACTCGTTATAAAGAGAAAACACAAATTTCCGGCGATGTCAACTCGTTAATTGGGAAAAAAACATTTTATCTGCAAGGACAACTCGTTACCAGAGAAAAACACAAATTTGAACTCGTTAATAAGAAGAAAACATGAATTCGAACTCGTTACCAAAGATAAAACACAAATTTCTACTCGTTATAAAGGGAAAACACAAATTTCCGCCTATGTCAACTCGTTATTCGGGAAAAAGACATTTTTTCTGGAAGGACAACACGTTACCAGAGAAAAACACAAATTTGAACTCGTTAATAAGAAGAAAACATGAATTCAAACTCGTTACCAAAGAAAAAACACAAATTTCTACTCGTTATAAAGGGAAAACACAAATTTCCGGCGATGTCAACTCGTTATTAGGGAAAAAGACATTTTTTCTGGAAGGACTACTCATTACCAGTGAAAAACACAAATTTGAACTCGTTAATAAGAAGAAAACATGAATTCGAACTCGTTACCAAAGAAAAAACACAAATTTCTACTCGTTATAAAGGGAAAACACAAATTTCCAGCGACGTCAACTCGTTATTAGGGAAAAAGACAATTTTTTTCTGGAAGGACAACTCGTTACCAGAGAAAAACACAAATTTGAACTCGTTAATAAGAAGAAAACATGAATTCGAACTCGTTACCAAAGAAAAAACACAAATTTCTACTCGTTATAAAGGGAAAACACAAATTTCCGTCGATGTGAACTCGTTATTAGGGAAAAAGACATTTTTTCTGGAAGGACAACTCGTTACCAGAGAAAAACAAAAATTTGATCTCGTTAATAAGAAGAAAACATGAATTCGAACTCGTTACCAAAGAAAAAACACAAATTTTGTATTCGTTATAAAGAGAAAACACAAATTTCCGGCGATGTCAACTCATTATTAGGGAAAAAAAACATTTTATCTGCAAGGACAACTCGTTACCAGAGAAAAACACAAATTTGAACTCGTTAAATAGAAGAAAACATGAATTCGAACTCGTTACCAAAGAAAAAACACAAATTTCTAATCGTTATAAAGGCAAAACACAAATTTCCGGCGAAGTCAACTCGTTATTAGGGAAAAAGACATTTTTTTCTGGAAGGACAACTCGTTACTAGAGAAAAACACAAATTTGAACTTGTTAATAAGAAGAAAACATGAATTCGAACTCGTTACGAAAGAAAAAACACAAATTTTTACTCGTTATAAAGAGAAAACACAAATTTCCGGCGATGTCAACTCGTTAATAGGGAAAAAAAACATTTTATCGCAAGGACAACTCGTTACCGAGAGAAAAACACAAATTTGAACTCGTTAATAAGAAGAAAACATGAATTCGAACTCGTTACCAAAGAAAAAACACAAATTTCTACTCGTTATAAAGGGAAAACACAAATTTCCGCCGATGTCAACTCGTTATTAGGGAAAAAGACATTTTTTACGGAAGGACAACTCGTTACCGAGAGGAAAACACAAATTTGAACTCGTTAATAAGAAGAAAACATGAATTCAAACTCGTTACCAAAGAAAAAACACAAATTTCTACTCGTTATAAAGGGAAAACACAAATTTCCGCCGATGTCAACTCGTTATTAGGGAAAAAACATTTTTTCTGGAAGGACAACTCGTTACCAATGAAAAACACAAATTTGAACTCGTTAATAAGAAGAAAACATGAATTCGAACTCGTTACCAAAGAAAAAACACAAATTTCTACTCGTTATAAAGGGAAAACACAAATTTCCGCCGATGTCAACTCGTTATTAGGGAAAAAGACATTTTTTCGGAAGGACAACTCGTTACCGAGAAAAACACAAATTTGAACTCGTTAATAAGAAGAGAACATGAATTCGAACTCGTTACCAAAGAAAAAACACAAATTTCTACTCGTTATAAAGGGAAAACACAAATTTCCGGCGATGTCAACTCGTTATTAGGGAAAAAGACAATTTTTTCTGGAAGGACAACTCATTACCAGAGAAAAACACAAATTTGAACTCGTAAATAAGAAGAAAACATGAATTCGAACTCGTTACCAAAGAAAAAACACAAATTTCTACTCGTTATAAAGGGAAAACACAAATTTCCGCCGATGTCAACTCGTTATTAGGGAAAAAGACTTTTTTTCTGGAAGGACAACTCGTTACCGAGAGAAAAACACAAATTTGAACTCGTTAATAAGAAGAAAACATGAATTCGAACTCGTTACCAAAGAAAAAACACAAATTTCTACTCGTTATAAAGGGAAAACACAAATTTCCGCCGATGTCAACTCGTTATTAGGGAAAAACACATTTTTTTCGGAAGGACAACTCGTTACCAGAGAAAAACACAAATTTGAACTTGTTAATAAGAAGAAAACATGAATTCGAACTCGTTACCAAAGAAAAAACACAAATTTCTACTCGTTATAAAGGGAAAACACAAATTTCCGGCGATGTCAACTCGTTATTAGGGAAAAAGACATTTTTTTTTCTGGAAGGACAACTCGTTACCAGAGAAAAACACAAATTTGAACTCGTTAATAAGAAGAAAACATGAATTCGAACTCGTTACCAAAGAAAAAACACAAATTTTTACTCGTTATAAAGAGAAAACACAAATTTCCGGCGATGTCAACTCGTTATTAGGGAAAAAAAACATTTTATCTGCAAGGACAAGTCGTTACCAGAGAAAAACACAAATTTGAACTCGTTAAATAGAAGAAAACATGAATTCGAACTCGTTACCAAAGAAAAAACACAAATTTCTACTCGTTATAATGGGAAAACACAAATTTCCGGCGATGTCAACTCGTTATTAGGGAAAAAGACATTTTTTTTACGGAAGGACAACTCGTTACCGAGAGAAAAACACAAATTTGAACTCGTTAATAAGAAGAAAAAATGAATTCGAACTCGTTACCAAAGAAAAAACACAAATTTTTACTCGTTATAAAGGGAAAACACAAATTTCCGCCGATGTCAACTCGTTATTAGGGAAAAAGACATTTTTTCGGAAGGACAACTCGTTACCGAGAAAAAACACAAATTTGAACTCGTTAATAAGAAGAAAACATGAATTCGAACTCGTTACCAAAGAAAAAACACAAATTTCTACTCGTTATAAAGGGAAAACACAAATTTCCGGCGATGTCAACTCGTTATTAGGGAAAAAGACATTTTTTTTCTGGAAGGACAACTCGTTACCAGAGAAAAACACAAATTTGAACTCGTTAATAAGAAGAAAACATGAATTCGAACTCGTTACCAAAGAAAAACACAAATTTTTACTCGTTATAAAGAGAAAACACAAATTTCCGGCGATGTCAACTCGTTATTAGGGAAAAAAACATTTTATCTACAAGGACAAGTCGTTACCAGAGAAAAACACAAATTTGAACTCGTTAAATAGAAGAAAACATGAATTCGAACTCGTTACCAAAGAAAAAAACACAAATTTCTACTCGTTATAATGGGAAAACACAAATTTCCGGCGATGTCAACTCGTTATTAGGGAAAAAGACATTTTTTTTCGGAAGGACAACTCGTTACCAGAGAAAAACACAAATTTGAACTCGTTAATAAGAAGAAAACATGAATTCGAACTCGTTACCAAAGAAAAAACACAAATTTTTACTCGTTATAAAGAGAAAACACAAATTTCCGGCGATGTCAACTCGTTATTAGGGAAAAAAACATTTTATCTGCAAGGACAACTCGTTACCAGAGAAAAACACAAATTTGAACTCGTTAATAAGAAGAAAACATGAATTCGAACTCGTTACCAAAGAAAAAACACAAATTTCTACTCGTTATAAAGGAAAACACAAATTTCCGCCGATGTCAACTCGTTATTAGGGAAAAAGACATTTTTTTCTTGAAGGACAACTCGTTACTAGAGAAAAACACAAATTTGAACTCGTTAATAAGAAGAAAACATGAATTCAAACTCGTTACCAAAGAAAAAACACAAATTTTTACTCGTTATAAAGAGAAAACACAAATTTCCGGCGATGTCAACTCGTTAATAGGGAAAAAAACATTTTATCTGCAAGGACAACTCGTTACCAGAGAAAAACACAAATTTGAACTCGTTAATAAGAAGAAAACATGAATTCAAACTCGTTACCAAAGAAAAAACACAAATTTCTATTCGTTATAAAGGGAAAACACAAATTTCCGCCAATGTCAACTCGTTATTAGGGAAAAAGACATTTTTTCGGGAAGGACAACTCGTTACCAGAGAAAAACACAAATTTGAACTCGTTAATAAGAAGAAAACATGAATTCAAACTCGTTACCAAAGAAAATACACAAATTTCTACTCGTTATAAAGGGAAAACACAAATTTCCGGTGATGTCAACTTGTTATTAGGGAAAAAGACATTTTTTCTGGAAGGACAACTCGTTACCAGAGAAAAACACAAATTTGAACTCGTTAATAAGAAGAAAACATGAATTCGAACTCGTTACCAAAGAAAAAACACAAATTTCTACTCGTTATAAAGGGATAACACAAATTTCCGGCGATGTCAACTCGTTATTAGGGAAAAAGACATTTTTTCTGGAAGGACTACTCGTTACCAGTGAAAAACACAAATTTCAACTCGTTAATAAGAAGAAAACATGAATTCGAACTCGTTACTAAAGAAAAAACACAAATTTCTACTCGTTATAAAGGGAAAACACAAATTTCCGCCGATGTCAACTCGTTATTAGGGAAAAAGACATTTTTTTTGGAAGGACAACTCGTTACCGAAGAAAAACACAAATTTGAACTCGTTAATAAGAAGAAAACATGAATTCGAACTCGTTACCAAAGAAAAAACACAAATTTTTACTCGTTATAAAGAGAAAACACAAATTTCCGGCGATGTCAACTCGTTATTAGGGAAAAAAACATTTTATCTGCAAGGACAGCTCGTTACCAGAGAAAAACACAAATTTGAACTCGTTAAAAAGAAGAAAACATGAATTCGAACTCGTTACCAAAGAAAAAACACAAATTTCTACTCGTTATAAAGGGAAAACACAAATTTCCGGCGATGTCAACTCGTTATTAGGGAAAAAGACATTTTTTTCGGAAGGACAACTCGTTACCGAGAGAAAAACACAAATTTGAACTCGTTAATAAGAAGAAAACATGAATTCAAACTCGTTACCAAAGAAAAAACAAAAATTTTTACTCGTTATAAAGAGAAAACACAAATTTCCGGCGATGTCAACTCGTTAATAGGGAAAAAAACATTTTATCCGCAAGGACAACTCGTTACCGAGAGAAAAACACAAATTTGAACTCGTTAATAAGAAGAAAACATGAATTCGAACTCGTTACCAAAGAAAAAACACAAATTTCTACTCGTTATAAAGGGAAAACACAAATTTCCGCCGATGTCAACTCGTTATTAGGGAAAAAGACATTTTTTCCGGAAGGACAACTCGTTACCGAGAGAAAAACACAAATTTGAACTCGTTAATAAGAAGAAAACATGAATTCAAACTCGTTACCAAAGAAAATACACAAATTTCTACTCGTTATAAAGGGAAAACACAAATTTCCGGTGATGTCAACTCGTTATTAGGGAAAAAGACATTTTTTCCGGAAGGACAACTCGTTCCGGAGAAAAACACAAATTTGAACTCGTTAATAAGAAGAAAACATGAATTCGAACTCGTTACCAAAGAAAAAACACAAATTTCTACTCGTTATAAAGGGAAAACACAAATTTCCGGTGATGTCAACTCGTTATTAGGGAAAAAGACATTTTTTCGGAAGGACAACTCGTTACCGAGAGAAAAACACAAATTTGAACTCGTTAATAAGAAGAAAACATGAATTCGAACTCGTTACCAAAGAAAAAACACAAATTTCTACTCGTTATAAGAAAAAACACAAATTTCCGGCGATGTCCACTCGTTATTAGGAAAAAAGACATTTTTTTTCTGGAAGGACAACTCGTTACCAGATAAAAACACAAATTTGAACTCGTTAATAAGAAGAAAACATGAATTCGAACTCGTTACCAAAGAAAAAACACAAATTTTTACTCGTTATAAAGAGAAAACACAAATTTCCGGCGATGTCAACTCGTTAATAGGGAAAAAAACATTTTATCTCGCAAGGACAACTCGTTACCGAGAAAAACACAAATTTGAACTCGTTAATAAGAAGAAAACATGAATTCGAACTCGTTACCAAAGATAAAACACAAATTTCTACTCGTTATAAAGGGAAAACACAAATTTCCGCCTATGTCAACTCGTTATTAGGGAAAAAGACATTTTTTACGGAAGGACAACTCGTTACCGAGAGAAAAACACAAATTTGAACTCGTTAATAAGAAGAAAACATGAATTCAAACTCGTTACCAAAGAAAAAACACAAATTTCTACTCGTTATAAAGGGAAAACACAAATTTCCGGCGATGTCAACTCGTTATTAGGGAAAAAGACATTTTTTCCGGAAGGACTACTCATTACCAGAGAGAAAAACACAAATTTGAACTCGTTAATAAGAAGAAAACATGAATTCGAACTCGTTACCAAAGAAAAAAAACACAAATTTCTACTCGTTATAAAGGGAAAACACAAATTTCCGGCGATGTCAACTCGTTATTAGGGAAAAAGACAATTTTTTTCGGAAGGACAACTCGTTACCGTAGAAAAAACACAAATTTGAACTCGTTAATAAGAAGAAAACATGAATTCGAATTCTCGCACTACAAGAAAGCCCCTCACTAAATCATGATTTAATGATGATTTATAGCCTCACTATAAGGTGATTGCCCATCACAAAATCATGATTTAATGACAATAGTTTTCCTCATTATAAGGTCATTTTGCCCTCATTATAAACATTCTATTGATGAAATGTACTCTCATTCCTAATAGTGAGCCCCTCAGTAATTCTGTCCCTCATTCTTGTTAAAATACATCCAATGAGAGGACTTTTCCATCGTCAAACTTCTTACAAATAAATATGGTACCGGTCAAAAGAATATGCTATATTGACAACACATGTTGAACAAATGTAAACAAAAACTTGTTCAAAAAAGAATATCACATGCATTTATTTAATACCAACAAATGATTTATTGATAGAATCAACAAGATGTTGAGAAGTATAATCAAGAAACGAAACAGACAACTCTCCATGGAAACATAGTCATTGAATTAACTACCATACACTGCCATAAACTAATAGTAAACATTTGGAATTCGACGTCAGAGGATATAATGATTCTAATACCAACAATGAAAGAGTTTAAAACATATACTTGAGTTTGGAGATCATCTCCTGTCACGATGTTACCAACTGTGCGAAGCGCAGGGATTAGCACAGAAGTAGAAGGATGCCTGCAAATAAATACGTATACCAACAGAATAAGCATAGGACCAAATAAACAAATAAAAGAATATCACACTCTCGTAAGGCACTAACATGAGGAGTTCCACAAGTCGTGGACGGACTCCGGCATCAATAACGGCTTGAATCTTGTCATTAGTTCCATCGGAGAGGTAAGAGAGAGCCCGGCATGCGTCTGTCGAACCTCTTCATCATTTGAGTGCACGAGACGCCGGAGTGCGAGTGCTTGGCCTCACCTATCAAATTAATCAAAAAAGAATCAATGACCATTCCCTCAAGAGCAGGACATTAGCTTATAGTTAAATAGCCAACCTCCTCAAATGTTATGTTAAGGGGCATACTGATGCAAAACATGTTGGCAAAGCAGCAAAGCAAACTTGACCCTAAACCGGATAGATTGCAGACAAGTCCTCTAATCATATTTCAGTTCTGTTAAACATAATGTTGAACAAGCATGAACATAATAGAACATGTGGGGTTGATAATATGAGCAGACCCAACAGGTTCATGACATGAGTAAAAACACAAGGCAAAGTAGTCGTGTGCCTTAACCTTAAAAAAGGTACGCGTCAAGATTCAAACATACATATAAAGACTTACTTTTTATAACAACCTGAGGCTTAACAAAGTTTGAAAAATAAGGTTAACATATACAATATAGAACTGTGTTATGACAAAAACCTATTCTTAAACTAAGGTATCATCTAAGAAACAAACTTGCAATAATCTGCCATTCGAACAACAAAAAGAGAAGAAGATATGCTTGACGCAAAAGATTCAGATCAAACTCAGACAAGTGACTTCAGCTAGTTAAAAAAAACAGATGTTTCTTTCAACAACTGACTTCACACATAATAAATACTCGAATTCACATATGAAGGAAAATAAAAAAATATAGATGGCATTGAGGCTGTGAAAATAAATCTATGTACGCTGAAATCGAATTTTGGTTTTTATCTGATAACACATTAATAAACTGATAGACGAAAGAAAAAAAAAATTGAATGGATTTGTTACAAACTAAAGGACCCGGAGTATTTCCGTCCAAAGTTAAACAAAACTATCTAATTCGAAATCACAGTACATGCACCATCACTCAATGTGATGTTTGGGAATAAAACATAAAAATTAAAATCCGGCAAAAACAGATATATATATATATATATACATATATATATATATATATATATATACATATATATATATATATTTCAAACCAATATACATACCAGCAGGAGACTGTGTTGAAGAGGCTGGTTCGTAGAAGTGGTAAAAGCTTTTAATCATGTTGTCGGGCTCTTCCAAACCTTCTCCCTCCTCTCCCTTACGTACATCGACATCCATGAATGTCTAACAATTAACAACTCCCATTCATAAGTCATTTCCTTCACCTTCTGTCTTTGATTTCTTCTCATCCTTGTCCTTTTCAACATATTATTCTTATCCATCGTTACAGATGCTCTCATCTTCTCATAAGATTACAAAAAACAATATAAAAAATGAATTCATAATTCGCAATAACATACAGGGAAAAACTCAAGGAACTGATTTATAGATTATGAACAAATAAATCAACTGTATAGACCTGTAAATATCCTACATTATACAATGCTCTGGGTTTTAGACTCCTTGTATATATTCATTTGAATTATGTCAACCATCAGTATTAAATTTGACCCCTCAAAAAGTAGTATTAAATTTGACATGCGAGATTTTACAATTCCACTATACCAGAACCAAATCATGATGGATAATTATGACACCATTTTAAAGTTTTCAAAATCTGATGGGTTTGATATTCCTAACCTATCTTCAGCATTTTACAAAAGCTCTTTGGAATATTAGATTTCATCACATGTAGCAAAGTCGATGGCCTCTCTATTTCTTCTATCTGCTTTGATGTTTGAGTAGAATATATCCCATTTTTTAGAAGCACAAAAATATCATGCAAGTTCTGCATCCTAGAAACGACATTCGAATTACAACCAACCAAATTAAATCCGAACCTTTAAAAGCGTCCCAAAATCATGGTCTATGTAAACAAAGACACAACAAGAAAGGTGTTGAATCATGGTCTATGTAATTATCCACTTCCAAAATCTCGTTCAAACAGTTCACTGCAAATTATGCCTGACAAATCACCCTACTATTCTCTTGAATTCACACTCTGTTTATGAACATCGAACCTTACATTTGTGAAAGATCTCACTTCCACAAATTATTACTTCACTCCATCCATTTTTGGATCATTTATATAATAAAAGTAGAAAAAGTGCCCTTAACCATTACAGGAACATTTCAAATTGATATTTGACCACTAACGTAGTAAATAACCTTCAAGCCTCACCCTACGCGTATTCAAACATATACGGCTGTGTAACTTAAACATACAAACAATGTTTGTAGCTGAATTCGACTTGATTAGAAGAAACTAACCCTTTTAACATTTATTGGAGTTTGACATATTGCCTTGTGCAAGGTTGTTGGACATCCAATTTATCACTTGAAACTCGTCCATGAATAAGAATACTACAAGAATATCAACATAAAAATACAAACCATGTTTGTAGCTGAGGTTGATGAAGAATACTATAGGCTTGATTGTCATTCGAATACGCCATTCACATCAGACTTGGAACCTGTATAAAGTAGTTGTAGTAATGCACATTAAAATATTAGAATGTGGGTAAGAGATTTTGGGAAAAATAATGAAGTTAAATAACTAAGAAGTTTTACATTTCGACTCTGATCTTTTTTTTAGTTAGAGGCATCCCAAAGAAATTACAACAGCAACAAGGTTGCCAAAAAAAACTAGCACATTCGCAACATTTCCTTGCAGCTTTTACAAACTAAGAATAATGCCTAAAGCGCCATCAAACCCAAAAAATAATATTAACAAGCATACTCATATAGTTATCATTTTATTGAAACTACATACCAAGAAATATCATCCACGTTATTAAGAAGATCAGATCAAAAGCTACCAATACCGAATGCCCAAAATCAAAAACATTAGCCACCCAAATCATCTCGTAGATATAAGAGTATTAATCCACCAAAAAACTACTCTAGATATGCCAAACAATGGAAAGCAGAGAATCAACACCCTTGTCCAACCAATGCCACAGGAACCTCAACATGTTTTTCTTTACGTCTTACATTAGAAATTTGTTTTCTTTATGTCCTACATTAGAAGAGGAAGGGTTCTTTCAAATACGAGAGAATATTAGTAAGATGATAAAACTTCATTTAGGAGGGGTCATTGAAAGTGAAATCCACCCATGCATATTCAAAACAATAAATTGGACTCTACTCATCGAGGATAGAATTTTCCATCAATATCAAACTATAATTTTTTTCATATAAATACAAAATGCAACAAGAAATGAAATAGGCAAACACAAACTGTAAGTAGACACATGGTAGACACAAAACCGAGCCGTCCTGCAGATGAAAATTGAAATCAAACCATCAATGTTTTTTTACAAATTCAAAATCCTAAGAATAATGGAAATAAGCAATTGAAAGCCAGTAAGTAATTCCTAAAAAAACCTGTAAGTAGACGCAACTTACTTAGCATCTCCTCATATAGGAACCATTCTGTAGATGAAAGAAAACAATAAATATTTACAAAAATAAGAATAAAGTGGTGAACTTTACAACAAAAACCCAATCTAAAACAAAAGGAAATGGGTCGATAGAATTAGAGGATATAATCTAAAAGCCACAACAATAAATTAGGTAATTCCTATCAACAAACCTTGCGAATCTCTATTTGAAGTCCCTCAATTCCATCTTTGCCAACTAAGTTGTGGTAATGCTTAACGACTCCAGCAACGGGATGTATCATCGATAGTGAAGGGAAATAAGATATGTTTAACTAATAGTCTATGTTATAGATATACAAATATTTTCCTCTCACTAACTACAGCTTATAATGATGGAATTTGCCTCCTCTCACAAATTTTTTCTAACAAAAGCCATGTTTTCTTGTAGTGTCGTTACCAAAGAAAAAACACAAATTTCTACTCGTTATAAAGGGAAAACACAAATTTCCGTCGATGTGAACTCGTTATTAGGGAAAAAGACATTTTTTCTGGAAGGACAACTCGTTACTAGAGAAAAACAAAAATTTGATCTCGTTAATAAGAAGAAAACATGAATTCGAACTCGTTACCAAAGAAAAAACACAAATTTGTATTCGTTATAAAGAGAAAACACAAATTTCCGGCGATGTCAACTCATTATTAGGGGAAAAAAAACATTTTATCTGCATGGACAACTCGTTACCCGAGAAAAACACAAATTTGAACTTGTTAAATAGAAGAAAACATGAATTCGAACTCGTTACCAAAGAAAAAACACAGATTTCTAATCGTTATAAAGGCAAAACACAAATTTCCGGCGAAGTCAACTCGTTATTAGGGAAAAAGACATTTTTTTCGGAAGGACAACTCGTTACTTAGAGAAAAACACAAATTTGAACTTGTTAATAAGAAGAAAACATGAATTCGAACTCGTTACGAAAGAAAAAACACAAATTTTTACTCGTTATAAAGAGAAAACACAAATTTCCGGCGATGTCAACTCGTTAATAGGGAAAAAAACATTTTATCTGTGAAGGACAACTCGTTACCGAGAAAAAAACACAAATTTGAACTCGTTAATAAGAAGAAAACACGAATTCGAACTCATTACCAAAGAAAAAACACAAATTTCTACTCGTTATAAAGGGAAAACACAAATTTCCGCCGATGTCAACTCGTTATTAGGGAAAAAGATATTTTTTCAGGAAGGACAATTCGTTACATGAGGAAAACACAAATTTGAACTCGTTAATAAGAAGAAAACATGAATTCAAACTCGTTACCAAAGAAAAAACACAAATTTCTACTCGTTATAAAGGGAAAACACAAATTTCCGCCGATGTCAACTCGTTATTAGGGAAAAACACATTTTTTCTGGAAGGACAACTCGTTACCAATGAAAAAACACAAATTTGAACTTGTTAATAAGAAGAAAACATGAATTCGAACTCGTTACCAAAGAAAAAACACAAATTTCTACTCGTTATAAAGGGAAAACACAAATTTCCGCCGATGTCAACTCGTTATTAGGGAAAAAGACTTTTTTTTTCGGAAGGACAACTCGTTACCGAGAAAAAACACAAATTTGAACTCGTTAATAAGAAGAAAACATGAATTCGAACTCGTTACCAAAGAAAAAACACAAATTTCTACTCGTTATAAAGGGAAAACACAAATTTCCGCCGATGTCAACTCGTTATTAGGGAAAAACACATTTTTTCTGGAAGGACAACTCGTTACCAATGAAAAACACAAATTTGAACTTGTTAATAAGAAGAAAACATGAATTCGAACTCGTTACCAAAGAAAAAACTCAAATTTCTACTCGTTATAAAGGGAAAACACAAATTTCCGGCGATGTCAACTCGTTATTAGGGAAAAAGACATTTTTTTCTGGAAGGACAACTCGTTACCAGAGAAAAACACAAATTTGAACTCGTTAATAAGAAGAAAACATGAATTCGAACTCGTTACCAAAGAAAAAACAAAAATTTTTACTCGTTATAAAGAGAAAACACAAATTTCCGGGATGTCAACTCGTTATTAGGGAAAAAAAATTTTATCTGCAAGGACAAGTCGTTACCGAGAAAAACACAAATTTGAACTCGTTAAATAGAAGAAAACATGAATTCGAACTCGTTACCAAAGAAAAAACACAAATTTCTACTCGTTATAATGGGAAAACACAAATTTCCGGCGATGTCAACTCGTTATTAGGGAAAAAGACAATTTTTTTTTCGGAAGGACAACTCGTCGTTACCGAGAAAAAACACAAATTTGAACTCGTTAATAAGAAGAAAACATGAATTCGAACTCGTTACCAAAGAAAAAACACAAATTTCTACTCGTTATAAAGGGAAAACACAAATTTCCGTCGATGTGAACTCGTTATTAGGGAAAAAGACATTTTTTCTGGAAGGACAACTCGTTACCAGAGAAAAACAAAAATTTGATCTCGTTAATAAGAAGAAAACATGAATTCGAACTCGTTACCAAAGAAAAAACACAAATTTGTATTCGTTATAAAGAGAAAACACAAATTTCCGGCGATGTCAACTCATTATTAGGGAAAAAAACATTTTATCTGCAAGGACAACTCGTTACCAGAGAAAAACACAAATTTGAACTCGTTAAATAGAAGAAAACATGAATTCGAACTCGTTAACAAAGAAAAAACACAAATTTCTAATCGTTATAAAGGCAAAACACAAATTTCCGGCGAAGTCAACTCGTTATTAGGGAAAAAGACATTTTTTTCTGGAAGGACAACTCGTTACTAGAGAAAAACACAAATTTGAACTTGTTAATAAGAAGAAAACATGAATTCGAACTCGTTACGAAAGAAAAAACACAAATTTTTACTCGTTATAAAGAGAAAACACAAATTTCCGGCGATGTCAACTCGTTAATAGGGAAAAAAACATTTTATCTGCAAGGACAACTCGTTACCAGAGAAAAACACAAATTTGAACTCGTTAATAAGAAGAAAACATGAATTCGAACTCGTTACCAAAGAAAAAACACAAATTTCTACTCGTTATAAAGGGAAAACACAAATTTCCGCCGATGTCAACTCGTTATTAGGGAAAAAGACATTTTTTCGGAAGGACAACACGTTACCGAGAGAAAAACACAAATTTGAACTCGTTAATAAGAAGAAAACATGAATTCAAACTCGTTACCAAAGAAAAAACACAAATTTCTACTCGTTATAAAGGGAAAACACAAATTTCCGCCGATGTCAACTCGTTATTAGGGAAAAAACACATTTTTTACGGAAGGACAACTCGTTACCAATGAAAAACACAAATTTGAACTCGTTAATAAGAAGAAAACATGAATTCGAACTCGTTACCAAAGAAAAAACACAAATTTCTACTCGTTATAAAGGGAAAACACAAATTTCCGCCGATGTCAACTCGTTATTAGGGAAAAAGACTTTTTTTTCTGGAAGGACAACTCGTTACCAGAGAAAAACACAAATTTGAACTCGTTAATAAGAAGAAAACATGAATTCGAACTCGTTACCAAAGAAAAAACACAAATTTCTACTCGTTATAAAGGGAAAACACAAATTTCCGCCGATGTCAACTCGTTATTAGGGAAAAACACATTTTATCTGGAAGGACAACTCGTTACCAATGAAAAACACAAATTTGAACTTGTTAATAAGAAGAAAACATGAATTCGAACTCGTTACCAAAGAAAAAACACAAATTTCTACTCGTTATAAAGGGAAAACACAAATTTCCGGCGATGTCAACTCGTTATTAGGGAAAAAGACATTTTTTTTCTGGAAGGACAACTCGTTACCGAGAAAAAACACAAATTTGAACTCGTTAATAAGAAGAAAACATGAATTCGAACTCGTTACCAAAGAAAAAACACAAATTTTTACTCGTTATAAAGAGAAAACACAAATTTCCGGCGATGTCAACTCGTTATTAGGGAAAAAAAACATTTTACCTGCAAGGACAAGTCGTTACCAGAGAAAAACACAAATTTGAACTCGTTAAATAGAAGAAAACATGAATTCGAACTCGTTACCAAAGAAAAAACACAAATTTCTACTCGTTATAATGGGAAAACACAAATTTCCGGCGATGTCAACTCGTTATTAGGGAAAAAGACATTTTTTTTTCTGGAAGGACAACTCGTTACCAGAGAAAAACACAAATTTGAACTCGTTAATAAGAAGAAAAAATGAATTCGAACTCGTTACCAAAGAAAAAACACAAATTTTTACTCGTTATAAAGGGAAAACACAAATTTCCGCCGATGTCAACTCGTTATTAGGGAAAAAGACATTTTTTTCTGGAAGGACAACTCGTTACCGAGAGAAAAACACAAATTTGAACTCGTTAATAAGAAGAAAACATGAATTCGAACTCGTTACCAAAGAAAAAACACAAATTTCTACTCGTTATAAAGGGAAAACACAAATTTCCGGCGATGTCAACTCGTTATTAGGGAAAAAGACATTTTTTTCGGAAGGACAACTCGTTACCGAGAGAAAAACACAAATTTGAACTCGTTAATAAGAAGAAAACATGAATTCGAACTCGTTACCAAAGAAAAACACAAATTTTTACTCGTTATAAAGAGAAAACACAAATTTCCGGCGATGTCAACTCGTTATTAGGGAAAAAAACATTTTATCTGCAAGGACAAGTCGTTACCAGAGAAAAACACAAATTTGAACTCGTTAAATAGAAGAAAACATGAATTCGAACTCGTTACCAAAGAAAAAACACAAATTTCTACTCGTTATAATGGGAAAACACAAATTTCCGGCGATGTCAACTCGTTATTAGGGAAAAAGACATTTTTTTTCTGGAAGGACAACTCGTTACCGAGAAAAACACAAATTTGAACTCGTTAATAAGAAGAAAACATGAATTCGAACTCGTTACCAAAGAAAAAACGCAAATTTTTACTCGTTATAAAGAGAAAACACAAATTTCCGGCGATGTCAACTCGTTAACAGGGAAAAAAACATTTTATCTGCAAGGACAACTCGTTCCCAGAGAAAAACAAAAATTTGAACTCGTTAATAAGAAGAAAACATGAATTCGAACACGTCACCAAAGAAAAAACACAAATTTCTACTCGTTATAAAGGGAAAAGACAAATTTCCGGCGATGTCAACTCGTTATTAGGGAAAAGGCATTTTTTTCTGGAAGGACAACTCGTTACCAGAGAAAAACACAAATTTGAACTCGTTAATAAGAAGAAAACATGAATTCGAACTCGTTACCAAAGAAAAAACACAAATTTTTACTCGTTATAAAGAGAAAACACAAATTTCCGGCGATGTCAACTCGTTATTAGGGAAAAAAACATTTTATCTGCAAGGACAAGTCGTTACCAGAGAAAAACACAAATTTGAACTCGTTAAATTGAAGAAAACATGAATTCGAACTCGTTACCAAAGAAAAAACACAAATTTTTACTCGTTATAATGGGAAAACACAAATTTCCGGCGATGTCAACTCGTTTTTTGGGAAAAAGACATTTTTTTTCTGGAAGGACAACTCGTTACCAGAGAAAAACACAAATTTGAACTCGTTAATAAGACAAAAACATGAATTCGAACTCGTTACCAAAGAAAAAACACAAATTTTTACTCGTTATAAAGAGAAAACACAAATTTCCGGCGATGTCAACTCGTTAACAGGGAAAAAAACATTTTATCTGCAAGGACAACTCGTTCCCAGAGAAAAACACAAATTTGAACTCGTTAATAAGAAGAAAACATGAATTCGAACTCGTTACCAAAGAAAAAACACAAATTTCTACTCGTTATAAAGGGAAAACACAAATTTCCGCCGATGTCAACTCGTTATTAGGGAAAAAGACTTTTTTTCTCGGAAGGACAACACGTTACCGAGAGAAAAACACAAATTTGAACTCGTTAATAAGAAGAAAACATGAATTCAAACTCGTTACCAAAGAAAAAACACAAATTTCTTACTCGTTATAAAGGGAAAACACAAATTTCCGGCGATGTCAACTCGTTATTAGGGAAAAATAAATTTTTTCTAGAAGGACTACTCGTTACCAGTGAAAAACACAAATTTGAACTCGTTAATAAGAAGAAAACATGAATTCGAACTCGTTACCAAAGAAAAAACACAAATTTCTACTCGTTATAAAGGGAAAACACAAATTTCCGGCGATGTCAACTCGTTATTAGGGAAAAAGACAATTTTTTTCGGAAGGACAACTCGTTACCGAGAGAAAAACACAAATTTGAACTCGTTAATAAGAAGAAAACATGAATTCGAACTCGTTACCAAAGAAAAAACACAAATTTCTACTCGTTATAAAGGGAAAACACAAATTTCCGCCGATGTCAACTCGTTATTAGGGAAAAAGACATTTTTTCTGGAAGGGCAACTCGTTACCAGAGAAAAACACAAATTTGAACTCGTTAATAAGAAGAAAACATGAATTCAAACTCGTTACCAAAGAAAAAACACAAATTTTTACTCGTTATAAAGAGTAAACACAAATTTCCGGCGATGTCAACTCGTTAATATGGAAAAAAACATTTTATCTGCAAGGACAACTCGTTACCAGAGAAAAACACAAATTTGAACTCGTTAATAAGAAGAAAACATGAATTCGAACTCGTTACCAAAGAAAAAACACAAATTTTTACTCGTTATAAAGAGAAAACACAAATTTCCGGCGATGTCAACTCGTTATTAGGGAAAAAAACATTTTATCGCAAGGACAAGTCGTTACCGAGAGAAAAACACAAATTTGAACTCGTTAAATAGAAGAAAACATGAATTCGAACTCGTTACCAAAGAAAAAACACAAATTTCTACTCGTTATAAAGGGAAAACACAAATTTCCGGCGATGTCAACTCGTTATTAGGGAAAAAGACATTTTTTTCTGAAGGACATCTCGTTACCAGAGAAAAACAAAAATTTGAACTCGTTAATAAGAAGAAAACATGAATTCGAACTCGTTACCAAAGAAAAAACACAAATTTTTACTCGTTATAAAGAGAAAACACAAATTTCCGGCGATGTCAACTCGTTATTAGGGAAAAAAACATTTTATCTGCAAGGACAACTCGTTACCAGAGAAAAACACAAATTTGAACTCGTTAATAAGAAGAAATAATGAATTCGAACTCGTTACCAAAGAAAAAACACAAATTTCTACTCGTTATAAAGGGAAAACACAAATTTCCTCCGATGTCAACTCGTTATTAGGGAAAAAGACATTTTTTTCGGAAGGACAACTCGTTACCGAGAAAAAACACAAATTTGAACTCGTTAATAAGAAGAAAACATGAATTCAAACTCGTTACCAAAGAAAAAACACAAATTTCTACTCGTTATAAAGGGAAAACACAAATTTCCGGCGATGTCAACTCGTTATTAGGGAAAGAGAATTTTTTTCCGGAAGGACAACTCGTTACCCAGAGAAAAACACAAATTTGAACTCTTTAATAAGAAGAAAACATGAATTCGAACTCGTTACCAAAGAAAAAACACAAATTTCTACTCGTTATAAAGGGAAATTACAAATTTCCGGCGATGTCAACTAGTTATTCGGGAAAAAAGCATTTTTTTCTGGAAGGACAACTCGTTACCAAAGAAAAACAAAAATTTGAACTCGTTAATAAGAAGAAAACATGAATTCGAACTCGTTACCAAAGAAAAAACACAAATTTTTACTCGTTATAAAGATAAAACACAAATTTCCGGCGATGTCAACTCGTTAATAGGGAAAAAAAATTTATCTGCAAGGACAACTCGTTACCTTAGAAAAACACAAATTTGAACTCGTTAATAAGAAGAAAACATGAATTCGAACTCGTTACCAAAGAAAAAACTCAAATTTCTACTCGTTATAAAGGGAAAACACAAATTTCCACCGATGTCAACTCGTTATTAGGGAAAAAGACATTTTTTTCGAAGGACAACTCGTTACCAGTGAAAAACACAAATTTGAACTCGTTAATAAGAAGAAAACATGAATTCGAACTCGTTACCAAAGAAAAAACACAAATTTCTACTCGTTATAATGGGAAAACACAAATTTCCGGCGATGTCAACTCGTTATTAGGGAAAAAGACATTTTTTTCTGGAAGGACAACTCGTTACCAGAGAAAAACACAAATTTGAACTCGTTAATAAGAAGAAAACATGAATTCGAACTCGTTACCAAAGAAAAAACACAAATTTTTACTCGTTATAAAGAGAAAACACAAATTTCCGGCGATGTCAACTCGTTAACAGGGAAAAAAACATTTTATCTGCAAGGACAACTCGTTCCCAGAGAAAAACACAAATTTGAACTCGTTAATAAGAAGAAAACATGAATTCGAACTCGTTACCAAAGAAAAAACACAAATTTCTACTCGTTATAAAGGGAAAACACAAATTTCCGCCGATGTCAACTCATTATTAGGGAAAAAGACATTTTTTCTGGAAGGACAACGCGTTACCAGAGAAAAACACAAATTTGAACTCGTTAATAAGAAGAAAACAAGAATTCAAACTCGTTACCAAAGAAAAAACACAAATTTATACTCGTTATAAAGGGAAAACACAAATTTCCGGCGATGTCAACTCGTTATTAGGGAAAAATACATTTTTTCTAGAAGGACTACTCGTTACCAGTGAAAAACACAAATTTGAACTCGTTAATAAGAAGAAAACATGAATTCGAACTCGTTACCAAAGAAAAAACACAAATTTCTACTCGTTATAAAGGAAAACACAAATTTCCGGCGATGTCAACTCGTTATTAGGGAAAAAGACAATTTTTTTCGGAAGGACAACTCGTTACCGAGAGAAAAACACAAATTTGAACTCGTTAATAAGAAGAAAACATGAATTCGAACTCGTTACCAAAGAAAAAACACAAATTTCTACTCGTTATAAAGGGAAAACACAAATTTCCGCCGATGTCAACTCGTTATTAGGGAAAAAGACATTTTTTTCGGAAGGGCAACTCGTTACCGCAGAAAAACACAAATTTGAACTCGTTAATAAGAAGAAAACATGAATTCAAACTCGTTACCAAAGAAAATACACAAATTTCTACTCGTTATAAAGGGAAAACACAAATTTCCGGTGATGTCAACTCGTTATTAGGGAAAAAGACATTTTTTCGGAAGGACAACTCGTTACCCAGAGAAAAACACAAATTTGAACTCGTTAATAAGAAGAAAACATGAATTCGAACTCGTTACCAAAAAAAAAACACAAATTTCTACTCGTTATAAAGGGAAAACACAAATTTTCGCCGATGTCAACTCGTTATTAGGGAAAAAGACATTTTTTTCTCGGAAGGACAACTCGTTACCGAGAGAAAAACACAAATTTGAACTCGTTAATAAGAAGAAAACATGAATTCGAACTCGTTACCAAAGAAAAAACACAAATTTTTACTCGTTATAAAGAGAAAACACAAATTTCCGGCGATGTCAACTCGTTAACAGGGAAAAAAACATTTTATCTGCAAGGACAACTCGTTCCCAGAGAAAAACACAAATTTGAACTCGTTAATAAGAAGAAAACATGAATTCGAACTCGTTACCAAAGAAAAACACAAATTTCTACTCGTTATAAAGGGAAAACACAAATTTCCGCCGATGTCAACTCGTTATTAGGGAAAAAGACATTTTTTCTAGAAGGACAACACGTTACCAGAGAAAAACACAAATTTGAACCCGTTAATAAGAAGAAAACGTGAATTCGAACTCGTTACCAAAGAAAAAACACAAATTTCTACTCGTTATAAAGGGAAAACACAAATTTCCGGCGATGTCAACTCGTTATTAGGGAAAAATACATTTTTTCTAGAAGGACTACTCGTTACCAGAGAAAAACACAAATTTGAACTCGTTAATAAGAAGAAAACATGAATTCGAACTCGTTACCAAAGAAAAAACACAAATTTCTACTCGTTATAAAGGGAAAACACAAATTTCCGGCGATGTCAACTCGTTATTAGGGAAAAAGACTTTTTTTCTGGAAGGACAACTCATTACTAGAGAAAAACACAAATTTGAACTCGTTAATAAGAAGAAAACATGAATTCGAACTCGTTACCAAAGAAAAAACACAAATTTTTACTCGTTATAAAGAGAAAACACAAATTTCCGGCGATGTCAACTCGTTATTAGGGAAAAAACATTTTATCCGCAAGGACAACTCGTTCCCGAGAAAAACACAAATTTGAACTCGTTAATAAGAAGAAAACATGAATTCGAACTCGTTACCAAAGAAAAAACACAAATTTCTACTCGTTATAAAGGGAAAACACAAATTTCCGCCGATGTCAACTCGTTATTAGGGAAAAAGACATTTTTTCTAGGAAGGACAACTCGTTACCGAGAGAAAAACACAAATTTGAACTCGGTAATAAGAAGAAAACATGAATTCGAACTCGTTACCAAAGAAAAAACACAAATTTCTACTCGTTATAAAGGGAAAACACAAATTTCCGCCGATGTCAACTCGTTATTAGGGAAAAAGACATTTTTTCTGGAAGGACAACACGTTACCAGAGAAAAACACAAATTTGAACTCGTTAATAAAAAGAAAACATGAATTCAAACTCGTTACCAAAGAAAAAACACAAATTTCTACTCGTTATAAAGGGAAAACACAAATTTCCGGCGATGTCAACTCGTTATTAGGGAAAAAGACATTTTTTTTCGGAAGGACAACTCGTTACCGAGAGAAAAACACAAATTTGAACTCTTTAATAAGAAGAAAACATGAATTCGAACTCGTTACCAAAGAAAAAACACAAATTTCTACTCGTTATAAAGGGAAAACACAAATTTCCGGCGATGTCAACTCGTTATTCGGGAAAAAAACATTTTTTTCTGGAAGGACAACTCGTTACCAAAGAAAAACAAAAATTTGAACTCGTTAATAAGAAGAAAACATGAATTCGAACTCGTTACCAAAGAAAAAACACAAATTTTTACTCGTTATAAAGAGAAAACACAAATTTCCGGCGATGTCAACTCGTTATTAGTGAAAAAAAACATTTTTTTGCAAGGACAACTCGTTACCAGAGAAAAACACAAATTTGAACTCGATAATAAGAAGAAAACATGAATTCGAACTCGTTACCAAAGAAAAAACACAAATTTCTACTCGTTATAAAGGGAAAACACAAATTTCCGCCGATGTCAACTCGTTATTAGGGAAAAAGACATTTTTTCTGGAAGGACAACTCGTTACCGAGAGAAAAACACAAATTTGAACTCGTTAATAAGAAGAAAACATGAATTCGAACTCGTTACCAAAGAAAAAACACAAATTTTTACTCGTTATAAAGAGAAAACACAAATTTCCGGCGATGTCAACTCGTTAATAGGGAAAAAAAAAATTTATCTGCAAGGACAACTCGTTACCAGAGAAAAACACAAATTTGAACTCGTTAATAAGAAGAAAACATGAATTCGAACTCGTTACCAAAGAAAAAACACAAATTTCTACTCGTTATAAAGGAAAACACAAATTTCCGCCGATGTCAACTCGTTATTAGGGAAAAAGACATTTTTTCTAGAAGGACAACTCGTTACGAAAAACACAAATTTGAACTCGTTAAAAGAAAAAACATGAATTCAAATTTTTACTCGTTATAAAGAGAAAACACAAATTTCCGGCGATGTCAACTCGTTAACAGGGAAAAAACATTTTATCTGCAAGGACAACTCGTTCCCAGAGAAAAACACAAATTTGAACTCGTTAATAAGAAGAAAACATGAATTCGAACTCGTTACCAAAGAAAAAACACAAATTTCTACTCGTTATAAAGGGAAAACACAAATTTCCGCCGATGTCAACTCATTATTAGGGAAAAAGACATTTTTTCTGGAAGGACAACGCGTTACCAGAGAAAAACACAAATTTGAACTCGTTAATAAGAAGAAAACATGAATTCAAACTCGTTACCAACACAAATTTCTACTCATTATAAAGGGAAAACACAAATTTCCGGCGATGTCAACTCGTTATTAGGGAAAAATACATTTTTTCTAGAAGGACTACTCGTTACCAGTGAAAAACACAAATTTGAACTCGTTAATAAGAAGAAAACATGAATTCGAACTCGTTACCAAAGAAAAAACACAAATTTCTACTCGTTATAAAGGGAAAACACAAATTTCCAGCGATGTCAACTCGTTATTAGGGAAAAAGACAATTTTTTTCTGGAAGGACAACTCGTTACCAGAGAAAAACACAAATTTGAACTCGTTAATAAGAAGAAAACATGAATTCGAACTCGTTACCAAAGAAAAAACACAAATTTCTACTCGTTATAAAGGAAAACACAAATTTCCGCCGATGTCAACTCGTTATTAGGGAAAAAGACATTTTTTCTGGAAGGGCAACTCGTTACCAGAGAAAAACACAAATTTGAACTCGTTAATAAGAAGAAAACATGAATTCAAACTCGTTACCAAAGAAAATACACAAATTTCTACTCGTTATAAAGGGAAAACACAAATTTCCGGTGATGTCAACTCGTTATTAGGGAAAAAGACATTTTTTCTGGAAGGTCAACCCGTTACCAGAGAAAAACACAAATTTGAACTCGTTAATAAGAAGAAAACATGAATTCGAACTCGTTACCAAAGAAAAAACACAAATTTCTACTCGTTATAAAGGGAAAACACAAATTTTCGCCGATGTCAACTCGTTATTAGGGAAAAAGACATTTTTTTTTGGGAAGGACAACTCGTTACCAGAGAAAAACACAAATTTGAACTCGTTAATAAGAAGAAAACATGAATTCGAACTCGTTACCAAAGAAAAAACACAAATTTTCACTTGTTATAAAGAATAAACACAAATTTCCGGCGATGTCAACTCGTTAATATGGAAAAAAACATTTTATCTGCAAGGACAACTCGTTACCAGAGAAAAACACGAATTTGAACTCGTTAATAAGAAGAAAACATGAATTCGAACTCGTTACCAAAGAAAAAACACAAATTTTTACTCGTTATAAAGAGAAAACACAAATTTCCGGCGATGTCAACTCGTTATTAGGGAAAAAAACATTTTATCTGCAAGGACAAGTCGTTACCAGAGAAAAACACAAATTTGAAATCGTTAAATAGAAGAAAACATGAATTCGAACTCGTTACCAAAGAAAAAACACAAATTTCTACTCGTTATAAAGGTAAAACACAAATTTCCGGCGATGTCAACTCGTTATTAGGGAAAAAGACATTTTTTTTTGGAAGGACAACTCGTTACCAGAGAAAACACAAATTTGAACTCGTTAATAAGAAGAAAACATGAATTCGAACTCGTTACCAAAGAAAAAACACAAATTTCTACTCGTTATAAAAGGAAAACACAAATTTCCGCCGATGTCAACTCGTTATTAGGGAAAAAGACATTTTTTCGGAAGGACAACTCGTTACCCAGAGAAAAACAAAAATTTGAACTCGTTAATAAGAAGAAAACATGAATTCGAACTCGTTACCAAAGAAAAAACACAAATTTTTACTCGTTATAAAGAGAAAACACAAATTTCCGGCGATGTCAACTCGTTAATAGTGAAAAAAAAATTATCTGCAAGGACAACTCGTTACCAGAGAAAAACACAAATTTGAACTCGATAATAAGAAGAAAACATGAATTCGAACTCGTTACCAAAGAAAAAACACAAATTTCTACTCGTTATAAAGGGAAAACACAAATTTCCGCCGATGTCAACTCGTTATTAGGGAAAAAGACATTTTTTTCAAGAAGGACAACTTGTTACCAGAGAAAAACACATATTTGAACTCGTTAATAAGAAGAAAACTAGAATTCGAACTCGTTACCAAAGAAAAAACACAAATTTTTACTCGTTATAAAGAGAAAACACAAATTTCCGGCGATGTCAACTCGTTATTAGGGAAAAAAACATTTTATGTGCAACGACAAGTCGTTACCAGAGAAAAACACAAATTTGAACTCGTTAAATAGAAGAAAACATGAATTCGAACTCGTTACCAAAGAAAAAACACAAATTTCTACTCGTTATAATGGGAAAACACAAATTTCCGGCGATGTCAACTCGTTATTAGGGAAAAAGACATTTTTTTCGGAAGGACAACTCGGTTACCAGAGAAAAACACAAATTTGAACTCGTTAATAAGAAGAAAACATGAATTCGAACTCGTTACCAAAGAAAAAACACAAATTTTTACTCGTTATAAAGAGAAAACACAAATTTCCGGCGATGTCAACTCGTTAACAGGGAAAAAAACATTTTATCTGCAAGGACAAATCGTTCCCAGAGAAAAACACAAATTTGAACTCGTTAATAAGAAGAAAACATGAATTCGAACTCGTTACCAAAGAAAAAACACAAATTTCTACTCGTTATAAAGGGAAAACACAAATTTCCGCCGATATCAACTCGTTATTAGGGAAAAAGACATTTTTTCTGGAAGGACAACACGTTACCAGAGAAAAACACAAATTTGAACTCGTTAATAAGAAGAAAACGTGAATTCGAACTCGTTACCAAAGAAAAAACACAAATTTCTACTAGTTATAAAGGGAAAACACAAATTTCCGGCGATGTCAACTCGTTATTAGGGAAAAATACATTTTTTCTAGAAGGACTACTCGTTACCAGTGAAAAACACAAATTTGAACTCGTTAATAAGAAGAAAACATGAATTCGAACTCGTTACCAAAGAAAAAACACAAATTTCTACTCGTTATAAAGGGAAAACACAAATTTCCGGCGATGTCAACTCGTTATTAGGGAAAAAGAAAATTTTTTTCTGGAAGGACAACTCGTTACCAGAGAAAAACACAAATTTGAACTCGTTAATAAGAAGAAAGCATGAATTCGAACTCGTTACCAAATAAAAAACACAAATTTTTACTCATTATAAAGAGAAAACACAAATTTCCGGCGATGTCAACTCGTTAACAGGGAAAAAAACATTTTATCTGCAAGGACAACTCGTTCACAGAGAAAAACACAAATTTGAACTCGTTAATAATAAGAAAACATGAATTCGAACTCGTTACCAAAGAAAAAACACTAATTTTTACTCGTTATAAAGGGAAAACACAAATTTCCGCCGATGTCAACTCGTTATTAGGGAAAAAGACATTTTTTCTGGAAGGACAACACGTTACCAGAGAAAAACACAAATTTGAACTCGTTAATAAGAAGAAAACATGAATTCGAACTCGTTACCAAAGAAAAAACACAAATTTCTACTCGTTATAAAGGGAAAACACAAATTTCCGCCGATGTCAACTCGTTATTAGGGAAAAAGACATTTTTTCTAGGAAGGACAACTCATTACCGAGAGAAAAACACAAATTTGAACTCGTTAATAAGAAGAAAACATGAATTCAAACTCGTTACCAAAGAAAATACACAAATTTCTACTCGTTATAAAGGGAAAACACAAATTTCCGGTGATGTCAACTCGTTATTAGGGAAAAAGACATTTTTTTCCGAAGGACAACTCGTTACCGAGAGAAAAACACAAATTTGAACTCGTTAATAAGAAGAAAACATGAATTCGAACTCGTTACCAAAGAAAAAACACAAATTTCTACTCGTTATAAAGGGAAAACACAAATTTCCGGCGATGTCAACTCGTTATTAGGGAAAAAGACATTTTTTTCCTGGAAGTACAACTCGTTAGTCGTTACCAGAGAAAAACACAAATTTGAACTCGTTAATAAGAAGAAAACATGAATTCGAACTCGTTACCAAAGAAAAAACACAAATTTTTACTCGTTATAAAGAGTAAACACAAATTTCCGGCGATGTCAACTCGTTAATATGGAAAAAAAACATTTTATCTGCAAGGACAACTTGTTACCAGAGAAAAACACAAATTTGAACCCGTTAATAAGAAGAAAACATGTATTCGAACTCGTTACCAAAGAAAAAACACAAATTTTTACTCGTTATAAAGAGAAAACACAAATTTCCGGCGATGTCAACTCGTTATTAGGGAAAAAAACATTTTATCTGCAAGGACAAGTCGTTACCAGAGAAAAACACAAATTTGAACTCGTTAAATAGAAGAAAACATGAATTCGAACTCGTTACCAAAGAAAAAACACAAATTTCTACTCGTTATAAAGGGAAAACACAAATTTCCGGCGATGTCAACTCGTTATTAGGGAAAAACATTTTTTCCGGAAGGACAACTCGTTACCGAGAGAAAAACACAAATTTGAACTCGTTAATAAGAAGAAAACATGAATTCGAACTCGTTACCAAAGAAAAAACACAAATTTTTACTCGTTATAAAGAGTAAACACAAATTTCCGGCGATGTCAACTTGTTAATATGGAAAAAAACATTTTATCTGCAAGGACACTCGTTACCAAAGAAAAACACAAATTTGAACTCGTTAATAAGAAGAAAACATGAATTCGAACTCGTTACCAAAGAAAAAACACAAATTTTACTCGTTATAAAGAGAAAACACAAATTTCCGGTGATGTCAACTCGTTATTAGGGAAAAAAACATTTTATCTGCAAGGACAAGTCGTTACCAGAGAAAAACACAAATTTGAACTCGTTAAATAGAAGAAAACATGAATTCGAACTCGTTACCAAAGAAAAAACACAAATTTCTACTCGTTATAAAGGGAAAACACAAATTTCCGGCGATGTCAACTCGTTATTAGGGAAAAAGACATTTTTTTTTGGAAGGACAACTCGTTACCAGAGAAAAACACAAATTTGAACTCGTTAATAAGAAGAAAACATGAATTCGAACTCGTTACCAAAGAAAAAACACAAATTTTCACTCGTTATAAAGAGAAAACACAAATTTCCGGCGATGTCAACTCGTTAATAGGGAAAAAACATTTTATCTGCAAGGACAACTCGTTACCAGAGAAAAACACAAATTTGAACTCGTTAATAAGAAGAAAACATGAATTCGAACTCGTTACCAAAGAAAAAACACAAATTTCTACTCGTTATAAAGGGAAAACACAAATTTCCGCCGATGTCAACTCGTTATTAGGGAAAAAGACAATTTTTCCGGAAGGACAACATGTTACCAGAGAAAAACACAAATTTGAACTCGTTAATAAGAAGAAAACATGAATTCAAACTCGTTACCAAAGAAAAAACACAAATTTCTACTCGTTATAAAGGGAAAACACAAATTTCCGGCGATGTCAACTCGTTATTAGGGAAAAAGACAATTTTTTTCTGGAAGGACAACTCGTTACCAGAGAAAAACACAAATTTGAACTCTTTAATAAGAAGAAAACATGAATTCGAACTCGTTACCAAAGAAAAAACACAAATTTCTACTCGTTATAAAGGGAAATTACAAATTTCCGGCGATGTCAACTCGTTATTCGGGAAAAAAACATTTTTTTCTGGAAGGACAACTCGTTACCAGAGAAAAACACAAATTTGAACTCGTTAATAAAAAGAAAACATGAATTCGAACTCGTTACCAAAGAAAAAACACAAATTTTTACTCGTTATAAAGAGAAAACACAAATTTCCGGCGATGTCAACTCGTTAATAGGGAAAAAAAATTTATCTGCAAGGACAACTCGTTACCAGAGAAAAACACAAATTTGAACTCGTTAATAAGAAGAAAACATGAATTCGAACTCGTTACCAAAGAAAAAACACAAATTTCTACTCGTTATAAAGGGAAAACACAAATTTCCGCCGATGTCAACTCGTTATTAGGGAAAAAGACATTTTTTCTGGAAGGACAACTCGTTACCGAGAAAACACAAATTTGAACTCGTTAATAAGAAGAAAACATGAATTCGAACTCGTTACCAAAGAAAAAACACAAATTTCTACTCGTTATAAAGGGAAAACACAAATTTCCGGCGATGTCAACTCGTTATTAGGGAAAAAGACATTTTTTTGAAGAAGGACAACTCGTTACCAGAGAAAAACACAAATTTGAACTCGTTAATAAGAAGAAAACAAGAATTCGAACTCGTTACCAAAGAAAAAACACAAATTTTTACTCGTTATAAAGGGAAAACACAAATTTCCGGCGATGTCAACTCGTTATTAGGGAAAAAAACATTTTATCTTCAAGGACAAGTCGTTACCAGAGAAAAACACAAATTTGAACTCGTTAAATAGAAGAAAACATGAATTCGAACTCGTTACCAAAGAAAAAACACAAATTTCTACTCGTTATAATGGGAAAACACAAATTTCCGGCGATGTCAACTCGTTATTAGGGAAAAAGACATTTTTTTCTGGAAGGACAACTCGTTACCAGAGAAAAACACAAATTTGAACTCGTTAATAAGAAGAAAACATGAATTCGAACTCGTTACCAAAGAAAAAACACAAATTTTTACTCGTTATAAAGAGAAAACACAAATTTCCGGCGATGTCAACTCGTTAACTGGGAAAAAAACATTTTATCTGCAAGGACAACTCGTTCCTAGAGAAAAACACAAATTTGAACTCGTTAATAAGAAGAAAACATGAATTCGAACTCGTTACATGTCACGGATTTTATCTAACAAAGCAAACAAGTAATAAAATTTATAAATCAGGCATTCCCCAAGTGCAGGGATCGTAGTATAGTGACTAATACCGGAGTTGATCTCAGGGAATCGAGGTTGTTTAATCTAGTTTATTACTTCTTCCAATTTGCTACTACTAAAACAAACTAAACACGAAAACAAAACAGATAAACTGGACAGAGGGTTGTCAATCCAAAGCCAGGAAAATATAGTTGCGAACCAATTTAAACTAAACTAAACCTAATATGCAATAAAAAGACTAACTAAGCTCAACAATTCAAGTTCGAGGGATTTTAATCAATAATTTACGAACGAACAAGCAATTGATCCACCTATCCTACAACTATCAATTCCGATCTAGATTATCTCGTGATTTCTAACCAAGTTGTGATTCACCAAATCAAAGGCATGAACTCCTAATTTCTTAGAAAAGTTCGTTTCCTAATCTTCTATCTCTCAATTTTAAAGATTATCACTTTCAAAGCAAAGGTGTAAGATTTCTCAATCTAGTTATCTAGAAATTCAACCTAATTAACTCTCGTTATTTTATAGGTTAAAAATCTAATCTTTATTATGTTGATTCTAGGGTTTAACAAGATTTTCATCCAAATCAAACAAACAATCAATCATGCAACGATCTATCGATATAATTGCAATAAACAATGATGAACGATAATAAAGATACAACTTGAATAAAATACTCACACGATAATCCGGAAACGAAATCAATATGTTGAAGGATGGCTTCACAACGCTTGTTCAAGGAAGCCTTAGCCTCTAAACATCCCTCGAGTTGCTTGAATTGTTGAAGAAAAGAACATAAAATTAACTAATTTAATCTAGAATTTGAGTGCATAAAACTGAAGGAAAACTAAGGAAAAACGCAGCCTGAGCCGCCCCTAGGGTTTAGGGTTCGAATATGTGATGCTTTGTGTGAGAAAAACGCGACTATATATAGAGAAATAAGTCGGTTCCAAAGAAAGTCGGCCGCGGACGCCCGTCTGGCCTTCCTGGACGCCCGTCCAGCTGTTTTGGACGCTAGGGGAAGACGCTCGTCCATGCAACGTCCAAACTCTCTGAATGTAAAAACTCCTCCTGGACGCCAGTCCACTTATTTGGACGCCAGTCCACTCTGGACGGGACTTGGACGCTCGTCCAATGTGATCCAAATTCGAAATCTTCAATTTTATCTCTTTTCTTCTAGCCAATTCCATCCTTATCTCTTCCTCATCAATTAAATCCGACTTGATCATCTTTTGAATCGAAAATATGCATCTACAAGTCATTAAAACATCGCAAAAATGTAATATAATCCAAATAAACATAAAACCATCATTAAAACGCATAATTTAGCCAATTTTGCGAATAAACCATTTAAAACCTCACTTGCTCAATAAACCAGTTAAACGCTCATTTTCTATGCAAATTATACAAATGTGAGGGAAATTATTACAAAATATAACGATATAAATCATATAAAATCACCCTTAACATTACCAAAGAAAAAACACAAATTTCTACTCGTTATAAAGGGAAAACACAAATTTCCGCCGATGTCAACTCGTTATTAGGGAAAAAGACATTTTTTCTGGAAGGACAACACGTTACCAGAGAAAAACACAAATTTGAACTCGTTAATAAGAAGAAAACATGAATTCAAACTCGTTACCAAAGAAAAAACACAAATTTCTAAACGTTATAAAGGGAAAACACAAATTTCCGGCGATGTCAACTCGTTATTAGGGAAAAATACATTTTTTCTAGAAGGACTACTCGTTACCAGTGAAAAACACAAATTTAAACTCGTTAATAAGAAGAAAACATGAATTCGAACTCGTTACCAAAGAAAAAACACAAATTTCTACTCGTTATAAAGGGAAAACACAAATTTCCGCCGATGTCAACTCGTTATTAGGGAAAAAGACATTTTTTCTTGAAGGGCAACTCGTTACCAGAGAAAAACAAAAATTTGAACTCGTTAATAAGAAGAAAACATGAATTCAAACTCGTTACCAAAGAAAATACAAAAATTTCTACTCGTTATAAAGGGAAAACACAAATTTCCAGCGATGTCAACTCGTTATTAGGGAAAAAGACAATTTTTTTCTTCTCGGAAGGACAACTCATTACCGAGAGAAAAACACAAATTTGAACTCGTTAATAAGAAGAAAACATGAATTCGAACTCGTTACCAAAGAAAAAACACAAATTTCTACTCGTTATAAAGGGAAAACACAAATTTCCGCCGATGTCAACTCGTTATTAGGGAAAAAGACATTTTTTCTTGAAGGGCAACTCGTTACCAGAGAAAAACACAAATTTGAACTCGTTAATAAGAAGAAAACATGAATTCAAATTCGTTACCAAAGAAAATACACAAATTTCTACTCGTTATAAAGGGAAAACACAAATTTCCGGTGATGTCAACTCGTTATTAGGGAAAAAGACATTTTTTCTGGAAGGACAACTCGTTACCAGAGAAAAACACAAATTTGAACTCGTTAATAAGAAGAAAACATGAATTCGAACTCATTACCAAAGAAAAAACACAAATTTCTACTCGTTATAAAGGGAAAACACAAATTTCCGGCGATGTCAACTCGTTATTAGGGAAAAAGACATTTTTTTCTGGAAGGACAACTCGTTACCAGAGAAAAACACAAATTTGAACTCGTTAATAAGAAGAAAACATGAATTCGAACTCGTTACCAAAGAAAAAACACAAATTTTTACTCGTTATAAAGAGTAAACACAAATTTCCGGCGATGTCAACTCGTTAATAGGGAAAAAAACATTTTTTCTGCAAGGACAACTCGTTACCGAGAAAAAACACAAATTTGAACTCGTTAATAAGAAGAAAACATGAATTCGAACTCGTTACCAAAGAAAAAACACAAATTTTTACTCGTTATAAAGAGAAAACACAAATTTCCGGCGATGTCAACTCGTTATTAGGGAAAAAAACATTTTATCTGCAAGGACAAGTCGTTACCAGAGAAAAACACAAATTTGAACTCGTTAAATAGAAGAAAACATGAATTCGAACTCGTTACCAAAGAAAAAACACAAATTTTTACTCGTTATAAAGAGAAAACACAAATTTCCGGCGATGTCAACTCGTTATTAGGGTAAAAAACATTTTATCTGCAAGGACAAGTCGTTACCCGAGAAAAACACAAATTTGAACTTGTTAAATAGAAGAAAACATGAATTCGAACTCGTTACCAAAGAAAAAACACAAATTTCTACTCGTTATAAAGGGAAAACACAAATTTCCGCCGATGTCAACTCGTTATTAGGGAAAAAGACATTTTTTCTGGAAGGACAACACGTTACCAGAGAAAAACACAAATTTGAACTCGTTAATAAGAAGAAAACATGAATTCAAACTCGTTACCAAAGAAAAAACACAAATTTCTACTCGTTATAAAGGGAAAACACAAATTTCCGGCGATGTCAACTCGTTATTAGGGAAAAATACATTTTTTCTAGAAGGACTACTCGTTACCAGAGAAAAACACAAATTTGAACTCGTTAATAAGAAGAAAACATGAATTCGAACTCGTTACCAAAGAAAAAACACAAATTTCTACTCGTTATAAAGGGAAAACACAAATTTCCAGCGATGTCAACTCGTTATTAGGGAAAAAGACAATTTTTTTCGGAAGGACAACTCGTTACCGCAGAGAAAAACACAAATTTGAACTCGTTAATAAGAAGAAAACATGAATTCGAACTCGTTACCAAAGAAAAAACACAAATTTCTACTCGTTATAAAGGGAAAACACAAATTTCCGCCGATGTCAACTCGTTATTAGGGAAAAAGACATTTTTTCTTGAAGGGCAACTCGTTACCGAGAGAAAAACACAAATTTGAACTCGTTAATAAGAAGAAAACATGAATTCAACTCGTTACCAAAGAAAATACAAAAATTTCTACTCGTTATAAAGGGAAAACACAAATTTCCGGTGATGTCAACTCGTTATTAGGGAAAAAGACATTTTTTCTTGAAGGACAACTCGTTACCAGAGAAAAACACAAATTTGAACTCGTTAATAAGAAGAAAACATGAATTCGAACTCGTTACCAAAGAAAAAACACAAATTTCTACTCGTTATAAAGGGAAAACACAAATTTCCGGCGATGTCAACTCGTTATTTGGGAAAAAGACATTTTTTTTCTGGAAGGACAACTCGTTACCGAGAGAAAAACACAAATTTGAACTCGTTAATAAGAAGAAAACATGAATTCGAACTCGTTACCAAAGAAAAAACACAAATTTCTACTCGTTATAAAGGGAAAACACAAATTTCCGGCGATGTCAACTCGTTATTAGGGAAAAAAACATTTTATCTGCAAGGACAAGTCGTTACCAGAGAAAAACACAAATTTGAACTCGTTAAATAGAAGAAAACATGAATTCGAACTCGTTACCAAAGAAAAAACACAAATTTCTACTCGTTATAATGGGAAAACACAAATTTCCGGCGATGTCAACTCGTTATTAGGGAAAAAGACATTTTTTTCTGGAAGGACAACTCGTTACCAGAGAAAAACACAAATTTGAACTCGTTAATAAGAAGAAAACATGAATTCGAACTCGTTACCAAAGAAAAAACACAAATTTTTACTCGTTATAAAGAGAAAACACAAATTTCCGGCGATGTCAACTCGTTAACTGGGAAAAAAACATTTTATCTGCAAGGACAACTCGTTCCTAGAGAAAAACACAAATTTGAACTCGTTAATAAGAAGAAAACATGAATTCGAACTCGTTACCCGTCACGGATTTTATCTAACAAAGCAAACAAGTAATAAAATTTATAAATCGGCATTCCCCAAGTGCGGGGATCGTAGTATAGTGACTAATACCGGAGTTGATCTCGGGAATCGAGGTTGTTTAATCTAGTTTATTACTTCTTCCAATTTGCTACTACTAAAACAAACTAAACACGAAAACAAAACGGATAAACCGGACAGGGGTTGTCAATCCAAAGCCAGGAAAATATAGTTGCGAACCAATTTAAACTAAACTAAACCTAATATGCAATAAAAAGACTAACTAAGCTCAACAATTCAAGTTCGAGGGATTTTAATCAATAATTTACGAACGAACAAGCAATTGATCCACCTATCCTACAACTATCAATTCCGATCTAGATTATCTCGTGATTTCTAACCAAGTTGTGATTCACCAAATCAAAGGCATGAACTCCTAATTTCTTAGAAAAGTTCGTTTCCTAATCTTCTATCTCTCAATTTTAAAGATTATCACTTTCAAAGCAAAGGTGTAAGATTTCTCAATCTAGTTATCTAGAAATTCAACCTAATTAACTCTCGTTATTTTATAGGTTAAAAATCTAATCTTTATTATGTTGATTCTAGGGTTTAACAAGATTTTCATCCAAATCAAACAAACAATCAATCATGCAACGATCTATCGATATAATTGCAATAAACAATGATGAACGATAATAAAGATACAACTTGAATAAAATACTCACACGATAATCCGGAAACGAAATCAATATGTTGAAGGATGGCTTCACAACGCTTGTTCAAGGAAGCCTTAGCCTCTAAACATCCCTCGAGTTGCTTGAATTGTTGAAGAAAAGAACATAAAATTAACTAATTTAATCTAGAATTTGAGTGCATAAAACTGAAGGAAAACTAAGGAAAAACGCAGCCTGAGCCGCCCCTAGGGTTTAGGGTTCGAATATGTGATGCTTTGTGTGAGAAAAATGCGACTATATATAGAGAAATAAGTCGGTTCCAGCAAAGTCGGCCGCGGACGCCCGTCTGGCCTTCCTGGACGCCCGTCCAGCTGTTTTGGACGCTAGGGAAGACGCTCGTCCATGCAACGTCCAAACTCTCTGAATGTAAAAACTCCTCCCGGACGCCAGTCCACTTATTTGGATGCCAGTCCACTCTGGACGGGACTTGGACGCTCGTCCAATGTGATCCAAATTCGAAATCTTCAATTTTATCTCTTTTCTTCTAGCCAATTCCATCCTTATCTCTTCCTCATCAATTAAATCCGACTTGATCATCTTTTGAATCGAAAATATGCATCTACAAGTCATTAAAACATCGCAAAAATGTAATATAATCCAAATAAACATAAAACCATCATTAAAACGCATAATTTAGCCAATTTTGCGAATAAACCATTTAAAACCTCACTTGCTCAATAAACCAGTTAAACGCTCATTTTCTATGCAAATTATACAAATGTGAGGGAAATTATTACAAAATATAACGATATAAATCATATAAAATCACCCTTAACATTACCAAAGAAAAAACATAAATTTCTACTCGTTATAAAGGGAAAACACAAATTTCCGCCGATGTCAACTCGTTATTAGGGAAAAAGACATTTTTTCTGGAAGGAAAACACGTTACCAGAGAAAAACACAAATTTGAACTCGTTAATAAGAAGAAAACATGAATTCAAACTCGTTACCAAAGAAAAAACACAAATTTCTAAACGTTATAAAGGGAAAACACAAATTTCTGGCGATGTCAACTCGTTATTAGGGAAAAATACATTTTTTCTAGAAGGACTACTCGTTACCAGTGAAAAACACAAATTTAAACTCGTTAATAAGAAGAAAACATGAATTCGAACTCGTTACCAAAGAAAAAACACAAATTTCTACTCGTTATAAAGGGAAAACACAAATTTCCGCCGATGTCAACTCGTTATTAGGGAAAAAGACATTTTTTCTTGAAGGGCAACTCGTTACCAGAGAAAAACAAAAATTTGAACTCGTTAATAAGAAGAAAACATGAATTCAAACTCGTTACCAAAGAAAATACAAAAATTTCTACTCGTTATAAAGGGAAAACACAAATTTCCAGCGATGTCAACTCGTTATTAGGGAAAAAGACAATTTTTTCTGGAAGGACAACTCATTACCAGAGAAAAACACAAATTTGAACTCGTTAATAAGAAGAAAACATGAATTCGAACTCGTTACCAAAGAAAAAACACAAATTTCTACTCGTTATAAAGGGAAAACACAAATTTCCGCCGATGTCAACTCGTTATTAGGGAAAAAGACATTTTTTCTTGAAGGGCAACTCGTTACCGAGAGAAAACACAAATTTGAACTCGTTAATAAGAAGAAAACATGAATTCAAATTCGTTACCAAAGAAAATACACAAATTTCTACTCGTTATAAAGGGAAAACACAAATTTCCGGTGATGTCAACTCGTTATTAGGGAAAAAGACATTTTTTCTGGAAGGACAACTCGTTACCAGAGAAAAACACAAATTTGAACTCGTTAATAAGAAGAAAACATGAATTCGAACTCATTACCAAAGAAAAAACACAAATTTCTACTCGTTATAAAGGGAAAACACAAATTTCCGGCGATGTCAACTCGTTATTAGGGAAAAAGACATTTTTTTTCTGGAAGGACAACTCGTTACCAGAGAAAAACATAAATTTGAACTCGTTAATAAGAAGAAAACATGAATTCGAACTCGTTACCAAAGAAAAAACACAAATTTTTACTCGTTATAAAGAGTAAACACAAATTTCCGGCGATGTCAACTCGTTAATAGGGAAAAAAAAATTTATCTTCAAGGACAACTCGTTACCAGAGAAAAACACAAATTTGAACTCGTTGATAAGAAGAAAACATGAATTCGAACTCGTTACCAAAGAAAAAACACAAATTTTTACTCGTTATAAAGAGAAAACACAAATTTCCGGCGATGTCAACTCGTTATTAGGGAAAAAAACATTTTATCTGCAAGGACAAGTCGTTACCAGAGAAAAACAAAAATTTGAACTCGTTAAATAGAAGAAAACATGAATTCGAACTCGTTACCAAAGAAAAAACACAAATTTTTACTCGTTATAAAGAGAAAACACAAATTTCCGGCGATGTCAACTCGTTATTAGGGAAAAAAACATTTTATCCGCAAGGACAAGTCGTTACCGAGAGAAAAACACAAATTTGAACTTGTTAAATAGAAGAAAACATGAATTCGAACTCGTTACCAAAGAAAAAACACAAATTTCTACTCGTTATAAAGGGAAAACACAAATTTCCGCCGATGTCAACTCGTTATTAGGGAAAAGGACATTTTTTCTGGAAGGACAACACGTTACCAGAGAAAAACACAAATTTGAACTCGTTAATAAGAAGAAAACATGAATTCAAACTCGTTACCAAAGAAAAAACACAAATTTCTACTCGTTATAAAGGGAAAACACAAATTTCCGGCGATGTCAACTCGTTATTAGGGAAAAATACATTTTTTCTAGAAGGACTACTCGTTACCGAGAAAAAACACAAATTTGAACTCGTTAATAAGAAGAAAACATGAATTCGAACTCGTTACCAAAGAAAAAACACAAATTTCTACTCGTTATAAAGGGAAAACACAAATTTCCGCCGATGTCAACTCGTTATTAGGGAAAAAGACAATTTTTTTCTGGAAGGACAACTCGTTACCAGAGAAAAACACAAATTTGAACTCGTTAATAAGAAGAAAACATGAATTCGAACTCGTTACCAAAGAAAAAACACAAATTTCTACTCGTTATAAAGGGAAAACACAAATTTCCGCCGATGTCAACTCGTTATTAGGGAAAAAGACATTTTTTCTTGAAGGGCAACTCGTTACCAGAGAAAAACAAAAATTTGAACTCGTTAATAAGAAGAAAACATGAATTCAAACTCGTTACCAAAGAAAATACAAAAATTTCTACTCGTTATAAAGGGAAAACACAAATTTCCGGTGATGTCAACTCGTTATTAGGGAAAAAGACATTTTTTCTTGAAGGACAACTCGTTACCAGAGAAAAACACAAATTTGAACTCGTTAATAAGAAGAAAACATGAATTCGAACTCGTTACCAAAGAAAAAACACAAATTTCTACTCGTTATAAAGGGAAAACACAAATTTCCGGCGATGTCAACTCGTTATTTGGGAAAAAGACATTTTTTTTTCCGGAAGGACAACTCGTTACCGCAGAAAAACACAAATTTGAACTCGTTAATAAGAAGAAAACATGAATTCGAACTCGTTACCAAAGAAAAAACACAAATTTCTACTCGTTATAAAGGGAAAACACAAATTTCCGCCGATGTCAACTCGTTATTAGGGAAAAAGACATTTTTTCTTGAAGGGCAACTCGTTACCAGAGAAAAACACAAATTTGAACTCGTTAATAAGAAGAAAACATGAATTCAAACTCGTTACCAATGAAAAAACACAAATTTCTACTCGTTATAAAGGGAAAACACAAATTTCCGGCGATGTCAACTCGTTATTAGGGAAAAAGACATTTTTTTCAAGAAGGACAACTCGTTACCAAAGAAAAACACAAATTTGAACTCGTTAATAAGAAGAAAACAAGAATTCGAACTCGTTACCAAAGAAAAAACACAAATTTTTACTCGTTATAAAGGGAAAACACAAATTTCCGGCGATGTCAACTCGTTATTAGGGAAAAAAACATTTTATCTGCAAGGACAAGTCGTTACCAGAGAAAAACACAAATTTGAACTCGTTAAATAGAAAAAAAACATGAATTCGAACTCGTTACCAAAGAAAAAACACAAATTTCTACTCGTTATAATGGGAAAACACAAATTTCCGGCGATGTCAACTCGTTATTAGGGAAAAAGACATTTTTTCTAGAAGGACTACTCGTTAACAGTGAAAAACACAAATTTAAACTCGTTAATAAGAAGAAAACATGAATTCGAACTCGTTACCAAAGAAAAAACACAAATTTCTACTCGTTATAAAGGGAAAACACAAATTTCCGGCGATGTCAACTCGTTATTAGGGAAAAAGACAATTTTTTTCTGGAAGGACAACTCATTACCAGAGAAAAACACAAATTTGAACTCGTTAATAAGAAGAAAACATGAATTCGAACTCGTTACCAAAGAAAAAACACAAATTTCTACTCGTTATAAAGGGAAAACACAAATTTCCGCCGATGTCAACTCGTTATTAGGGAAAAAGACATTTTTTCTTGAAGGGCAACTCGTTACCAGAGAAAAACACAAATTTGAACTCGTTAATAAGAAGAAAACATGAATTCAAACTCGTTACCAAAGAAAATACACAAATTTCTACTCGTTATAAAGGGAAAACACAAATTTCCGGTGATGTCAACTCGTTATTAGGGAAAAAGACATTTTTTCTGGAAGGACAACTCGTTACCGAGAGAAAAACACAAATTTGAACTCGTTAATAAGAAGAAAACATGAATTCGAACTCGTTACCAAAGAAAAACACAAATTTCTACTCGTTATAAAGGGAAAACACAAATTTCCGGCGATGTCAACTCGTTATTAGGGAAAAAGACATTTTTTTCTACGGAAGGACAACTCGTTACCGAGAGAAAAACACAAATTTGAACTCGTTAATAAGAAGAAAACATGAATTCGAACTCGTTACCAAAGAAGAAACACAAATTTTTACTCGTTATAAAGAGTAAACACAAATTTCCGGCGATGTCAACTCGTTAATAGGGAAAAAAACATTTTATCTGCAAGGACAACTCGTTACCAGAGAAAAACACAAATTTGAACTCGTTAATAAGAAGAAAACATGAATTTGAACTCGTTACCAAAGAAAAAACACAAATTTTTACTCGTTATAAAGAGAAAACACAAATTTCCGGCGATGTCAACTCGTTATTAGGGAAAAAAACATTTTATCTGCAAGGACAAGTCGTTACCAGAGAAAAACACAAATTTGAACTCGTTACCAAAGAAAAAACACAAATTTTTACTCGTTATAAAGAGAAAACACAAATTTCCGGCGATGTCAACTCGTTATTAGGGAAAAAAAACATTTTATCTGCAAGGACAAGTCGTTACCAGAGAAAAACACAAATTTGAACTCGTTAAATAGAAGAAAACATGAATTCGAACTCGTTACCAAAGAAAAAACACAAATTTCTACTCGTTATAAAGGGAAAACACAAATTTCCGCCGATGTCAACTCGTTATTAGGGAAAAAGACATTTTTTCTGGAAGGACAACACGTTACCTTAGAAAAACACAAATTTGAACTCGTTAATAAGAAGAAAACATGAATTCAAACTCGTTACCAAAGAAAAAACACAAATTTCTACTCGTTATAAAGGGAAAACACAAATTTCCGGCGATGTCAACTCGTTATTAGGGAAAAATACATTTTTTCTAGAAGGACTACTCGTTACCGAGAGAAAAAACACAAATTTGAACTCGTTAATAAGAAGAAAACATGAATTCGAACTCGTTACCAAAGAAAAAACACAAATTTCTACTCGTTATAAAGGGAAAACACAAATTTCCGGCGATGTCAACTCGTTATTAGGGAAAAAGACAATTTTTTTCTCGGAAGGACAACTCGTTACCGAGAGAAAAACACAAATTTGAACTCGTTAATAAGAAGAAAACATGAATTCGAACTCGTTACCAAAGAAAAAACACAAATTTCTACTCGTTATAAAGGGAAAACACAAATTTCCGCCGATGTCAACTCGTTATTAGGGAAAAAGACATTTTTTCTTGAAGGGCAACTCGTTACCAGAGAAAAACAAAAATTTGAACTCGTTAATAAGAAGAAAACATGAATTCAAACTCGTTACCAAAGAAAATACACAAATTTCTACTCGTTATAAAGGGAAAACACAAATTTCCGGTGATGTCAACTCGTTATTAGGGAAAAAGACATTTTTTCTGGAAGGACAACTCGTTACCAGAGAAAAACACAAATTTGAACTCGTTAATAAGAAGAAAACATGAATTCGAACTCGTTACCAAAGAAAAAACACAAATTTCTACTCGTTATAAAGGGAAAACACAAATTTCCGGCGATGTCAACTCGTTATTTGGGAAAAAGACATTTTTTTTCTGGAAGGACAACACGTTACCAGAGAAAAACACAAATTTGAACTCGTTAATAAGAAGAAAACATGAATTCGAACTCGTTACCAAAGAAAAAACACAAATTTCTACTCGTTATAAAGGGAAAACACAAATTTCCGCCGATGTCAACTCGTTATTAGGGAAAAAGACATTTTTTCTTGAAGGGCAACTCGTTACCAGAGAAAAACACAAATTTGAACTCGTTAATAAGAAGAAAACATGAATTCAAACTCGTTACCAAAGAAAATACACAAATTTCTACTCGTTATAAAGGGAAAACACAAATTTCCGGTGATGTCAAATCGTTATTAGGGAAAAAGACATTTTTTCTGGAAGGACAACTCGTTACCAGAGAAAAACAAAAATTTGAACTCGTTAATAAGAAGAAAACATGAATTCGAACTCGTTACCAAAGAAAAAACACAAATTTCTACTCGTTATAAAGGGAAAACACAAATTTCCGGCGATGTCAACTCGTTATTAGGGAAAAAGACATTTTTATTCTGGAAGGACAACTCGTTACCAAAGAAAAACACAAATTTGAACTCGTTAATAAGAAGAAAACATGAATTCGAACTCGTTACCAAAGAAAAAACACAAATTTTTACTCGTTATAAATAGAAAACACAAATTTCCGGCGATGTCAACTCGTTATTAGGGAAAAAAAATTTATCTGCAAGGACAAGTCGTTACCAGAGAAAAACACAAATTTGAACTCGTTAAATAGAAGAAAACATGAATTCGAACTAGTTACCAAAGAAAAAACACAAATTTGTACTCGTTATAAAGGGAAAACACAAATTTCCGGCGATGTCAACTCGTTATTAGGGAAAAAGACATTTTTTCTGGAAGGACAACTCGTTACCAGAGAAAAACACATATTTGAACTCGTTAATAAGAAGAAAACATGAATTCGAACTCGTTACCAAAGAAAAAACACAAATTTTTACTCGTTATAAAGAGAAAACACAAATTTCCGGCGATGTCAACTCGTTATTAGGGAAAAAAACATTTTATCTGCAAGGACAACTCGTTACCAGAGAAAAACACAAATTTGAACTCGTTAATAAGAAGAAAACATGAATTTGAACTCGTTACCAAAGAAAAAACACAAATTTCTACTCGTTATAAAGGGAAAACACAAATTTCCGCCGATGTCAACTCGTTATTAGGGAAAAAGACATTTTTTCTGGAAGGACAACACGTTACCAGAGAAAAACACAATTTTGAACACGTTAATAAGAAGAAAACATGAATTCAAACTCGTTACCAAAGAAAAAACACAAATTTCTATTCGTTATAAAGGGAAAACACAAATTTCCGGCGATGTCAACTCGTTATTAGGGAAAAAGACAATTTTTTTTCTGGAAGGACAACTCGTTACCAGAGAAAAACACAAATTTGAACTCTTTAATAAGAAGAAAACATGAATTCGAACTCGTTACCAAAGAAAAAACACAAATTTCTACTCGTTATAAAGGGAAAACACAAATTTCCGGTGATGTCAACTCGTTATTAGGGAAAAAGACATTTTTTCGGGATGGACAACTCGTTACCAGAGAAAAACACAAATTTGAACTCGTTAATAAGAAGAAAACATGAATTCAAACTCGTTACCAAAGAAAATACACAAATTTCTACTCGTTATAAAGGGAAAACACAAATTTCCGGTGATGTCAACTCGTTATTAGGGAAAAAGACATTTTTTCTGGAAGGACAACTCGTTACCAGAGAAAAACACAAATTTGAACTCGTTAATAAGAAGAAAACATGAATTCGAACTCGTTACCAAAGAAAAAACACAAATTTCTACTCGTTATAAATGGAAAACACAAATTTCCGGCGATGTCAACTCGTTATTAGGGAAAAAGACATTTTTTCTTTAAGGGCTACTCGTTACCAGTGAAAGACACAAATTTCAACTCGTTAATAAGAAGAAAACATGAATTCGAACTCGTTACCAAAGAAAAAACACAAATTTCTACTCGTTATAAAGGGAAAACACAAATTTCCAGCGATGTCAACTCGTTATTAGGGAAAAAGACAATTTTTTTTCTGGAAGGACAACTCGTTACCAAAGAAAAACACAAATTTGAAATCTTTAATAAGAAGAAAACATGAATTCGAACTCGTTACCAAAGAAAAAACAAAAATTTTTACTCGTTATAAAGAGAAAACACAAATTTCCGGCGATGTCAACTCGTTATTCGGGAAAAACCATTTTATCGGAAGGACAAGTCGTTACCAGAGAAAAACACAAATTTGAACTTGTTAAATAGAAGAAAAAATGAATTCGAACTCGTTACCAAAGAAAAAACACAAATTTCTACTCGTTATAAAGGGAAAACACAAATTTCCGGCGATGTCAACTCGTTAACAGGGAAAAAAACATTTTATCTGCAAGGACAACTCGTTACCAAAGAAAAACACAAATTTGAACTCGTTAATAAGAAGAAAACATGAATTCGAACTCGTTACCAAAGAAAAAACACAAATTTCTACTCGTTATAAAAGGAAAACACAAACTTCCAGCGATGTCAACTCGTTATTAGGGAAAAAGACAATTTTTTTTCTGGAAGGACAAGTCGTTACCAGAGAAAAACTCAAATTTGAACTCGTTAATAAGAAGAAAACATGAATTCGAACTCGTTACCAAAGAAAAAACACAAATTTCTACTCGTTATAAAGGGAAAACACAAATTTCCGCCGATGTCAACTCGTTATTAGGGAAAAAGACATTTTTTCTGGAAGGACAACTCGTTACCAGAGAAAAACACAAATTTGAACTCGTTAATAAGAAGAAAACATGAATTCAAACTCGTTACCAAAGAAAATACACAAATTTCTACTCGTTATAAAGGGAAAACACAAATTTCCGGTGATGTCAACTCGTTATTTGGGAAAAAGACATTTTTTCTCTACAAGGACAACTCGTTACCGAGAAAAACACAAATTTGAACTCGTTAATAAGAAGAAAACATGAATTCGAACTCGTTACCAAAGAAAAAACACAAATTTCTACTCGTTATAAAGGGAAAACACAAATTTCCGGCTATGTCAACTCGTTATTAGAGAAAAAGACAATTTTTTTCTGGAAGGACAACTCGTTACCAGAGAAAAACACAAATTTGAACTCGTTAATAAGAAGAAAACATGAATTCACACTCGTTACCAAAGAAAAAACACAAATTTTTACTCGTTATAAAGAGAAAACACAAATTTCCGGCGATGTCAACTCGTTACCAGAGAAAAACACAATTTGAACTCGTTAATAAGAAGAAAACATGAATTCGAACTCGTTACCAAAGAAAAAACACAAATTTTTACTCGTTATAAAGAGAAAACACAAATTTCCGGCGATGTCAACTCGTTATTAGGGAAAAGAACATTTTATCTGCAAGGACAAGTCGTTACCAGAGAAAAACACAAATTTGAACTCGTTAAATAGAAGAAAACATGTGTTAATGGTGATTTTATATGTTTTATAAGGATATATTTTATGTCAATTTCCCCCATATCTGGATGTTTTTCATAAAAATCGAGCTTTATATTGAATATTGAGCAAGTGATGTTTTTAATGGGTTAGTTGCAAAATTGTATGATTTATGTGTAAAATTGATGGTTTTATATTGATTTGGAAGATACTACATTTTGCAATGTGTTTGATGTATTGTAGATACACAATTTCGACCAAGAAGAGGATTAAAAGAGGTTAACAATCGGATTAATGAAGAGGAGAAGAGATAAAGATGAAATCGATTGAAGATAAAGATGAGAAGATCGATTTTTGAGCAAGCTGAATGTTCGTCCAAGTCCCGTCCCGTGTTGGACGGGCGTCCATCAAAGTAAACGGGCGTCCGGCTTTACGGATTCCGAAGCTTGAACTGGCGTCCAGAGTGGACGAGCGTCTGAAGATATGGACGAGCGTCCAGGAGAGGGAAGTTGATTCAGAGTTGTGAAGATTTTAGTGAACGAGCATCTGATTTAAAGAAGGACAGGCGTCTGATCATGACTCGGCCCGATTCGGGGGCGTCCAACACTCTGGACGGGCGTCCGCGGCCGACATGCTGGAACCGACTTAAAATTCTATATATAGCCGCATTATCTCAACCCATATCATATCAATTCGACGACCGCACCACCGTAAAAACCCTAAATTCGAGCGAGGCGTAGCTCGGTCGGCAGAGCCTTGTGCTCTGTCGACCGAGGGTTAGATTAGTTTTTTTATTTTATTTCTTTCTTCTTGTTCGATCTTGATGATGGCTTGAAGCTGTGCAACCTTGAGCAAGCATGAGAAACTTTTCAGCAGCGTTTTATTTCTTCCTTTGGATATTTTGTGAGTTTAATTTAAAGTTTGTTTCTTTTCCATGATTATTTGTTATGCAATTTATATCGAGAGATGGTTGCTATTGATGTTTGCCATATGATGAGAATCGGTGTAAACACTAGATCACCATAGGAAAGAATAGATCTTTTTAACCTATAAGTAACGAGAGTTGATTAGGTTAGAATATCTAGATTGTTAGATTGAGAAATCTTGCACCTTGGTTTGAAAGCGTTAATCTTTAAGATCGAGAGATAAAAGAATGATAGACGAACTTTTCTAAGAGATTAGGAGTTCATACCTTTGATAGGTGAATCACAATTTTAATTAAATCATCATAAGATAATCTAGAGAGGAAATTAAGGGTTGCGGGATGGTGGATCATTGCTTGTTCTATGTTTAATCGCTATAGTCATAATCATGTGTTTTATTGTTTTATTGTTTTTCTCGTTTATAGTTTAGTTATGTTCGCAACGATCTTTCCTGGCTTTGGACTGACAATCCTCTGTCCAGTTTATCTTTTCGTTTTGTTATTTTAGGTTTTAATAATAATAGTATCAATCTTAGGAAAATTAATGAACTAGATACCCCGATTCCCTGAGATCGACTCCGGTATTAATCGCTATGCTACGATCCCTACACTTGGGGTACCGGATTTATAAATTTATTACTTGTTATTTTTCATTTGATAAAATCCGAGACAACATGAATTCGAACTCGTTACCAAAGAAAAAACACAAATTTCTACTCGTTATAAAGGGAAAACATAAATTTCCGACAATGTCAACTCGTTATTAGGGAAAAAGACATTTTTTTTCTGGAAGGACAACTCGTTACCAGAGAAAAACACAAATTTGAACTCGTTAATAAGAAGAAAACATGAATTCGAACTCGTTATCAAAGAAAAACCACAAATTTTTACTCGTTATAAAGTGAAAACACAAATTTCCGGCGATGTCAACTCGTTAATAGGGAAAAAAACATTTTATCTGCAAGGACTACTCGTTACCAGAGAAAAACACAAATTTGAACTCGTTAATAAGAAGAAAACATGAATTCGAACTCGTTACCAAACAAAAAACACAAATTTCTACTCGTTATAAAGAGAAAACACAAATTTCCGTCGATGTCAACTCGTTATTAGGGAAAAAGACATTTTTTCTGGAAGGACAACACGTTACCAGAGAAAAACACAAATTTGAACTCGATAATAAGAAGAAAACATGAATTCAAACTCGTTACCAAAGAAAAAACACAAATTTCTACTCGTTATAAAGGGAAAACACAAATATCCGGCGATGTCAACTCGTTATTAGGGAAAAAGACAATTTTTTTTCTGGAAGGACAACTCGTTACCAGAGAAAAACACAAATTTGAACTCGTTAATAAGAAGAAAACATGAATTCGAACTCGTTACCAAAGAAAAAACACAAATTTCTACTCGTTATAAAGGGAAAACACAAATTTCCGGTGATGTCAACTCGTTATTAGGGAAAAAGACATTTTTTCTGGAAGGACAACTCGTTACCAGAGAAAAACACAAATTTGAACTCGTTAATAAGAAGGAAACATGAATTCAAACTCGTTACCAAAGAAAATACACAAATTTCTACTCGTTATAAAGGGAAAACACAAATTTCCGGTGATGTCAACTCGTTATTAGGGAAAAAGACATTTTTTTCTGGAAGGACAACTCGTTACCAGAGAAAAACACGAATTTGAACTCGTTAATAAGAAGAAAACATGAATTCGAACTCGTTACCAAAGAAAAAACACAAATTTCTACTCGTTATAAAGGGAAAACACAAATTTCCGACGATGTCAACTCGTTATTAGGGAAAAAGACATTTTTTCTTGGAAGGACTACTCGTTACCAGTGAAAAACACAAATTTCAACTCGTTAATAAGAAGAAAACATGAATTCGAACTCGTTACCAAAGAAAAAACACAAATTTCTACTCGTTATAAAGGGAAAACACAAATTTCCGGCGATGTCAACTCGTTATTAGGGAAAAAGACATTTTTTTCCGGAGGGACAACTCGTTACCAGTGAAAAACACAAATTTGAACTCGTTAATAAGAAGAAAACATGAATTCGAACTCGTTACCAAAGAAAAAACACAAATTTTTACTCGTTATAAAGAGAAAACACAAATTTCCGGCGATGTCAACTCGTTAACAGGAAAAAAACATTTTATCTGCAAGGACAACTCGTTACCAGAGAAAAACACAAATTTTAACTCGTTAATAAAAAGAAAACATGAATTCGAACTCGTTACCAAAGAAAAAACACAAATTTCTACTCGTTATAAAGGGAAAACACAAATTTCCGCTGATGTCAACTCGTTATTAGGGAAAAAGACAATTTTTTTCTGGAAGGAACACTCGTTACCAGAGAAAAACAAAAATTTGAACTCGTTAATCAGAAGAAAACATGAATTCGAACTCGTTACCAAAGAAAAAACACAAATTTCTACTCGTTATAAAGGGAAAACACAAATTTCCGGCCATGTCAACTCGTTATTTGGGAAAAAGACAATTTTTTTCTGGAAGGACAACTCGTTACCAGAGAAAAACACAAATTTGAACTCCTTAATAAGAAGAAAACATGAATTCGAACTCGTTACCAAAGAAAAAACACAAATTTCTACTCGTTATAAAGGGAAAACACAAATTTCCGCCGATGTCAACTCGTTATTAGGGAAAAAGACATTTTTTTTGGAAGGACAACACGTTACCAGAGAAAAACACAAATTTGAACTCGTTAATAAGAAGAAACATGAATACAAACTCGTTGCCAAAGAAAAAACACAAATTTCTACTCCTTATAAAGGGAAAACACAAATTTCCAGCGATGTCAATTCGTTATTAGGGAAAAAGACATTTTTCTGGAAGGACTACTTGTGACCAGGGAAAAACACAAATTTGAACTCGTTAATAAGAAGAAAACATGAATTTGAACTCGTTACCAAAGAAAAAACACAAATTTCTACTCGTTATAAAGGGAAAACACAAATTTCCAGCGATGTCAACTCGTTATTAGAGAAAAAGACAATTTTTTTCTGGAAGGACAACTCGGTACCAGAGAAAAACACAAATTTGAACTCGTTAATAAGAAGAAAACATGAATTCGAACTCGTTACCAAAGAAAAAACACAAATTTCTACTCGATATAAAGGGAAAACACAAATTTCCAGCGATGTCAACTCTTTATTGGGGAAAAATACTTTTTTCTGGAAGGACTACTCGTTAACAGTGAAAAACACAAATTTCAACTCGTTAATAAGAAGAAAACCTGAATTCGAACTCGTTACCAAAGAAAAAACACAAATTTCTACTCGTTATAAAGGTAAAACACAAATTTCCAGCTATGTCAACTCGTTATTAGGGAAAAAGACATTTTTTTTGGAAGGACAACTCGTTACCAGAGAAAAACACAAATTTGAACTCTTTAATAAGAAGAAAACATGAATTCGAACTCGTTACCAAAGAAAAAACACAAATTTTTACTCGTTATAAAGAGAAAACACAAATTTCCGGCGATGTCAACTCGTTAATAGGGAAAAAAACATTTTATCTGCAAGGACAACTCGTTACCGAGAGAAAAACACAAATTTGAACTCGTTAATAAGAAGAAAACATGAATTCGAACTCGTTACCAAAGAAAAAACACAAATTTTTACTCGTTATAAAGAGAAAAACAAATTTCCGGCGATGTCAACTCGTTATTAGGGAAAAAAACATTTTATCTGCAAGGACAAGTCGTTACCAGAGAAAAACACAAATTTGAACTCGTCAAATAGAAGAAAACATGAATTCGAACTCGTTACCAAAGAAAAAACACAAATTTCTACTCGTTATAATGTGAAAACACAAAATTCCGGCGATGTCAACTCGTTCTTAGGGAAAAAGACATTTTTTTCTGGAAGGACAACTAGTTACCAGAGAAAAACACAAATTTGAACTCGTTAATAAGAAGAAAACATGAATTCGAACTCGTTACCAAAGAAAAAACACAAATTTTTACTCGTTATAAAGAGAAAACACAAATTTCCGGCGATGTCAACTCGTTAACAGGAAAAAAACATTTTATCTGCAAGGACAACTCGTTACCAGAGAAAAACACAAATTTTAACTCGTTAATAAGAAGAAAACATGAATTCGAACTCGTTACCAAAGAAAAAACACAAATTTCTACTCGTTATAAAGGGAAAACACAAATTTCCGCTGATGTCAACTCGTTATTAGGGAAAAAGACAATTTTTTTCGGAAGGAAAAACTCGTTACCAGAGAAAAACACAAATTTGAACTCGTTAATCGAAGAAAACATGAATTCGAACTCGTTACCAAAGAAAAAACACAAATTTCTACTCGTTATAAAGGGAAAACACAAATTTCCGGCGATGTCAACTCGTTATTTGGGAAAAAGACAATTTTTTTCTGGAAGGACAACTCGTTACCAGAGAAAAACAAAAATTTGAACTCGTTAATAAGAAGAAAACATGAATTCAAACTCGTTACCAAAGAAAAAACACAAATTTCTACTCCTTATAAAGGGAAAACACAAATTTCCAGCGATGTCAATTCGTTATTAGGGAAAAAGACATTTTTCTGGAAGGACTACTCGTTACCAGTGAAAAACACAAATTTGAACTCGTTAATAAGAAGTAAACATGAATTCGAACTCGTTACCAAAGAAAAAACACAAATTTCTACTCGTTATAAAGGGAAAACACAAATTTCCGGCGATGTCAACTCGTTATTAGGGAAAAAGACAATTTTTTTTTTGGAAGGACAACTCGTTACCAGAGAAAAACAAAAATTTGAACTCGTTAATAAGAAGAAAACATGAATTCGAACTCGTTACCAAAGAAAAAACACAAATTTCTACTCGTTATAAAGGGAAAACACAAATTTCCGGCGATGCCAACTCGTTATTAGGGAAAAAGACAATTTTTTACTGGAAGGACAACTCCTTACCAGAAAAAACATAAATTTGAACTCGTTAATAAGAAGAAAACATGAATTCGAACTCGTTACCAAAGAAAAAACACAAATTTTTGCTCGTTATAAAGAGAAAACACAAATTTCCGGCGATGTCAACTAAAAAAAACATTTTAACTGCAAGGACAACTCGTTAGCAGAAAAAAAACAAAAATTTGAACTCGTTAAATAGAAGAAAACATGAATTCAAACTCGTTACCAAAGAAAAAACACAAATTTCTAATCGTTATAAAGGGAAAACACAAATTTCCGGCGATGTCAACTCGTTATTAGGGAAAAAGACATTTTTTCTGGAAGGACAACTCGTTACTAGAGAAAAACACAAATTTGAACTCGTTAATAAGAAGAAAACATGAATTCGAACTCGTTACCAAAGAAAAAACACAAATTTTTACTCGTTATAAAGAGAAAACACAAATTTCCGGAGATGTCAACTCGTTATTAGGGAAAAAACATTTTATCTCCAAGGACAACTCGTTAATAAGAAGAAAACATGAATTCGAACTCGTTACCAAAGAGAAAACACAAATTTCTACTCGTTATAAAGGGAAAACACAAATTTCCGCCGATGTCAACTCGTTATTAGGGAAAAAGACATTTTTTCTGGAAAGACAACACGTTACCAGAGAAAAACACAAACTTGAACTCGTTAAGAAGAAGAAAACATGAATTCAAACTCGTTACCAAAGAAAAAACACAAATTTCTACTCGTTATAAAGGGAAAACACAAATTTCCGGTGATGTCAACTCGTTATTAGGGAAAAAGACATTTTTTCTGGAAGGACAACTCGTTACCAGAGAAAAACACAAATTCGAACTCGTTAATAAGAAGAAAACATGAATTCGAACTCGTTACCAAAGAAAAAACACAAATTTCTACTCGTTATAAAGGGAAAACACAAATTTCCGGCGATGTCAACTCGTTATTAGGGAAAAAGACAATTTTTTCGGAAGGACAAACTGGTTACCAGAGAAAAACACAAATTTGAACTCGTAAATAAGAAGAAAACATGAATTCGAACTCGTTACCAAAGAAAAAACACAAATTTCTACTCGTTATAAAGGGAAAACACAAATTTCCGCCGATGTCAACTCGTTATTGGGGAAAAGGACATTTTTTCTGGAAGGACAACTCGTTACCAGAGAAAAACACAAATTTGAACCCGTTAATAAGAAGAAAACATGAATTCGAACTCGTTACCAAAGAAAAAACACAAATTTCTACTCGTTAAAAAGGGAAAACACAAATTTCCGCCGATGTCAACTCGTTATTAGGGAAAAAGACTTTTTTCGGGAAGGACAACACGTTACCAGAGAAAAATACGAATTTGAACTCGTTAATAAGAAGAAAACATGAATTCAAACTCGTTACCAAAGAAAAAACAAAATTTTCTACTCGTTATAATGGGAAAACACAAATTTCCGGTGATGTCAACTCGTTATTAGGGAAAAAGACATTTTTTCTGGAAGGACAACTCGTTACGAGAAAAACACAAATTTGAACTCGTTAATAAGAAGAAAACATGAATTCGAACTCGTTACCAAAGAAAAAACACAAATTTCTACTCGTTATAAAGGGAAAACACAAATTTCTGGCGATGTCAACTCGTTATTAGGGAAAAAGACATTTTTTCCGGAAGGACAACTCGTTACCGAGAAAAACACAAATTTGAACTCGTTAATAAGAAGAAAACATGAATTCGAACTCGTTACCAAAGATAAAACACAAATTTCTACTCGTTATAAAGGGAAAACACAAATTGCCGGCGATGTCAACTCGTTATTAGGGAAAAAGACATTTTTTTCGGAGGGACAACTCGTTACCGAGAGAAAAACACAAATTTGAACTCGTTAATAAGAAGAAAACATGAATTCGAACTCGTTACCAAAGAAAAAACACAAATTTTTACTCGTTATAAAGAGAAAACACAAATTTCCGGCGATGTCAACTCGTTAATAGCGAAAAAAACATTTTATCCGCAGACAACTCGTTACCGAGAGAAAAACACAAATTTGAACTCGTTAATAAGAAGAAAACATGAATTCGAACTCGTTACCAAAGAAAAAACAAAAAATTCTACTCGTTATAAAGGGAAAACACAAATTTCCGGCGATGTCAACTCGTTATTAGGGAAAAAGACATTTTTTCTGGAAGGACAACACGTTACCAGAGAAAAACACAAATTTGAACTCGTTTATAAGAAGAAAACATGAATTCAAACTCGTTACCAAAGAAAAAACACAAATTTCTACTCGTTATAAAGGGAAAACACAAATTTCCGGTGATGTCAACTCGTTATTAGGGAAAAAGACATTTTTTCTGGAAGGACAACTTGTTACCAGAGAAAAACACAAATTTGAACTCGTTAATAAGAAGAAAACATGAATTCGAACTCGTTACCAAAGAAAAAACACAAATTTCTACTCATTATAAAGGGAAAACACAAATTTCCGGCGATGTCAACTCGTTATTCGGGAAAAAGACATTTTTTCTGGAAGTACTACTCGTTACCAGTGAAAAACACAAATTTCAACTCGTTAATAAGAAGAAAACATGAATTCGAACTCGTTACCAAAGAAAAAACACAAATTTCTACTCGTTATAAAGGGAAAACACAAATTTCCGGAGATGTCAACTCGTTATTTGGGAAAAAGACATTTTTTTCTGGAAGGACAACTCATTACCAGAGAAAAACACAAATTTTATCTCGTTAATAAGAATAAAACATGAATTCGAACTCGTTACCAAAGAAAAAACACAAATTTTTACTCGTTATAAAGAGAAAACACAAATTTCTGGCGATGTCAACTCGTTAATAGGGAAAAAACATTTTATCTGCAAGGACAACTCGTTACCAGAGAAAAACACAAATTTGAACTCGTTAATAAGAAGAAAACATGAATTCGAACTTGTTACCAAAGAAAAAACACAAATTTCTACTCGTTATAAAGGGAAAACACAAATTTCCGCCGATGTCAACTCGTTATTAGGGAAAAAGACATTTTTTCTGGAAGGACAACACGTTACCAGAGAAAAACACAAATTTGAACTCGTTAATAAGAAGAAAACATGAATTCAAACTCTACCAAAGAAAAAACACAAATTTCTACTCGTTGTAAAGGGAAACACAAATTTCCGGTGATGTCAACTCGTTATTAGGGAAAAAGATATTTTTTCTGGAAGGACAACTCGTTACCAGAGAAAAACAAAAATTTGAACTCGTTAATAAGAAGAAAACATGAATTCGAACTTGTTACCAAAGAAAAAACACAAATTTCTACTTCTTATAAAGGGAAAACACAAATTTCAGGCGATGTCAACTCGTTATTAGGGAAAAAGACATTTTTTCTGGAAGGACTACTCGTTACCAGTGAAAAACACAAATTTGAACTCGTTAATAAGAAGAAAACATGAATTCGAACTCGTTAAGAAAAAACACAAATTTCTACTCGTTATAAAGGGAAAACACAAATTTCCGGCGATGTCAACTCGTTATTAGGGAAAAAGACAATTTTTTCTGGAAGGACAACTCGTTACCAGAGAAAAACACAAATTTGAACTCGTTAATAAGAAGAAAACATGAATTTGAACTCGTTACTAAAGAAAAAACACAAATTTCTACTCGTTATAAAGGGAAAACACAAATTTCCGGCGATGTCAACTCGTTATTAGGGAAAAAGACAATTTTTTCTGGAAGGACAACTTGTTACCAGAGAAAAACCTAAATTTGAACTCGTTAATAAGAAGAAAACATGAATTCGAACTCGTTACCAAAGAAAAAACACAAATTTCTACTCGTTATAAAGGGAAAACACAAATTTCCGCCGATGTCAACTCGTTATTAGGGAAAAAGACATTTTTTTCGGAAGGACAACTCGTTACCAGAGAAAAACACAAATTTGAACTCGTTAATAAGAAGAAAACATGAATTCGAACTCGTTACCAAAGAAAAAACACAAAATTTTACTCGTTATGAAGAGAAAACACAAATTTCCGGCGATGTCAACTCGTTATTAGGGAAAAAAACATTTTATCTGCAAGGACAACTCGTTACCAGAGAAAAACAAAAATTTGAACTCGTTAAATAGAAGAAAACATGAATTCAAACTCGTTACCAACGAAAAAACACAAATTTCTAATCGTTATAAAGGGAAAACACAAATTTCCGGCGATGTCAACTCGTTATTAGGGAAAAAGACATTTTTTCTGGAAGGACAACTCGTTACTAGAGAAAAACACAAATTTGAACTCGTTAATAAGAAGAAAACATGAATTCGAACTCGTAAGCAAAGAAAAAACACAAATTTTTACTCGTTATAAAGAGAAAACACAAATTTCCGGTGATGTCAACTCGTTAACAGGGAAAAAAACATTTTATCTGCAAGGACAACTCGTTACCAGAGAAAAACAAAAATTTAAACTCATTAATAAGAAGAAAACATGAATTCGAACTCGTTACCAAAGGAAAAACACAAATTTCTACTCGTTATAAAGGGAAAACACAAACTCATTAATTAGGGAAAAAGACATTTTTTCTGGAAGGACAACACGTTACCAGAGAAAAACACAAATTTGAACTCGTTAATAAGAAGAAAACATGAATTCAAACTCGTTACCAAAGAAAAAACACAAATTTCTACTCGCTATAAAGGGAAAACACAAATTTCCGGTGATGTCAACTCGTTACTAGGGAAAAAGACATTTTTTTCTGGAAGGACAACTCGTTACCAGAGAAAAACACAAATTTGAACTCGTTAATAAGAAGAAAACATGAATTCGAACTCGTTACCAAAGAAAAAACACAAATTTCTACTCGTTATAAAGGGAAAACACAAATTTCCGCCGATGTCAACTCGTTATTAGGGAAAAGGACATTTTTTCTGGAAGGACAACTCGTTACCAGAGAAAACACAAATTTGAACCCGTTAATAAGAAGAAAACATGAATTCGAACTCGTTACCAAAGAAAAAACACAAATTTCTACTCGTTAAAAAGGGAAAACACAAATTTCCGCCGATGTCAACTCGTTATTAGGGAAAAAGACTTTTTCGGGAAGGACAACACGTTACCAAAGAAAAACACAAATTTGAACTCGTTAATAAGAAGAAAACATGAATTCAAACTTGTTACCAAAGAAAAAACACAAATTTCTACTCGTTATAAAGGGAAAACACAAATTTCCGGTGATGTCAACTCGTTATAAGGGAAAAAGACATTTTTTCTGGAAGGACAACTCGTTACCAGAGAAAAACACAAATTTGAACTCGTTAATAAGAAGAAAACATGAATTCGAACTCGTTACCGGAAGAAAAAAACACAAATTTCTACTCGTTAAAAAGGGAAAACACAAATTTCTGGCGATGTCAACTCGTTATTAAAGAAAAAAAAAATTTTCTGGAAGGACAACTCGTTACCAGAGAAAAACACAAATTTGAACTCGTTAATAAGAAGAAAACATGAATTCGAACTCGTTACCAAAGAAAAAACACAAATTTCTACTCGTTATAAAGGGAAAACACAAATTTCCGGCGATGTCAACTCGTTATTAGGGAAAAAGACATTTTTTTCCGGAGGGACGACTCGTTACCAGAGAAAAACACAAATTTGAACTCGTTAATAAGAAGAAAACATGAATTCGAACTCGTTACCAAAGAAAAAACACAAATTTTTACTCGTTATAAAGAGAAAACACAAATTTCCGGTGATGTCAACTCGTTAACGGGGAAAAAACATTTTATCCGCAAGGACAACTCGTTACCGAGAGAAAAACAAAAATTTAAACTCATTAATAAGAAGAAAACATGAATTCGAACTCGTTACCAAAGGAAAAACACAAATTTCTACTCGTTATAAAGGGAAAACACAAACTCATTAATTAGGGAAAAAGACATTTTTTCCGGAAGGACAACACGTTACCGAGAGAAAAACACAAATTTGAACTCGTTAATAAGAAGAAAACATGAATTCAAACTCGTTACCAAAGAAAAAACACAAATTTCTACTCGCTATAAAGGGAAAACACAAATTTCCGGTGATGTCAACTCGTTACTAGGGAAAAAGACATTTTTTTCTGGAAGGACAACTGTTACCAGAGAAAAACACAAATTTGAACTCGTTAATAAGAAGAAAACATGAATTCGAACTCGTTACCAAAGAAAAAACACAAATTTCTACTCGTTATAAAGGGAAAACACAAATTTCCGCCGATGTCAACTCGTTATTAGGGAAAAGGACATTTTTTCTGGAAGGACAACTCGTTACCAGAGAAAACACAAATTTGAACCCGTTAATAAGAAGAAAACATGAATTCGAACTCGTTACCAAAGAAAAAACACAAATTTCTACTCGTTAAAAAGGGAAAACACAAATTTCCGCCGATGTCAACTCGTTATTAGGGAAAAAGACTTTTTTCGGGAAGGACAACACGTTACCAAAGAAAAACACAAATTTGAACTCGTTAATAAGAAGAAAACATGAATTCAAACTTGTTACCAAAGAAAAAACACAAATTTCTACTCGTTATAAAGGGAAAACACAAATTTCCGGTGATGTCAACTCGTTATTAGGGAAAAAGACATTTTTTCTGGAAGGACAACTCGTTACCAGAGAAAAACACAAATTTGAACTCGTTAATAAGAAGAAAACATGAATTCGAACTCGTTACCAGAGAAAAAACACAAATTTCTACTCGTTAAAAAGGGAAAACACAAATTTCTGGCGATGTCAACTCGTTATTAAAGAAAAAAAAAATTTTCTGGAAGGACAACTCGTTACCAGAGAAAAACACAAATTTGAACTCGTTAATAAGAAGAAAACATGAATTCGAACTCGTTACCAAAGAAAAAACACAAATTTCTACTCGTTATAAAGGGAAAACACAAATTTCCGGCGATGTCAACTCGTTATTAGGGAAAAAGACATTTTTTTCCGGAGGGACGACTCGTTACCAGAGAAAAACACAAATTTGAACTCGTTAATAAGAAGAAAACATGAATTCGAACTCGTTACCAAAGAAAAAACACAAATTTTTACTCGTTATAAAGAGAAAACACAAATTTCCGGCGATGTCAACTCGTTAATAGGGAAAAAAAACTTTTTATCTGCAAGGACAACTCGTAACCAGAGAAAAACACAAATTTGAACTCGTTAATAAGAAGAAAACATGAATTCGAACTCGTTACCAAAGAAAAAACAAAAAATTCTACTCGTTATAAAGGGAAAACACAAATTTCCGGCGATGTCAACTCGTTATTAGGGAAAAAGACATTTTTTCTAGAAGGACAACACGTTACCGGAGAAAAACACAAATTTGAACTCGTTAATAAGAAGAAAACATGAATTCAAACTCGTTACCAAAGAAAAAACACAAATTTCTACTCGTTATAAAGGGAAAACACAAATTTCCGGTGATGTCAACTCGTTATTTGGGAAAAAGACATTTTTTCTGGAAGGACAACTTGTTACCAGAGAAAAACACAAATTTGAACTCGTTAAAAAGAAGAAAACATGAATTCAAACTCGTTATTAGGGAAAAAGACATTTTTTTCCGGAGGGACAACTCGTTACCAGAGAAAAACACAAATTTGAACTCGTTAATAAGAAGAAAACATGAATTCGAACTCGTTACCAAAGAAAAAACACAAATTTTTACTCGTTATAAAGAGAAAACACAAATTTCCGGCGATGTCAACTCGTTAATAGGGAAAAAAAACTTTTTATCTGCTAGGACAACTCGTAACCAGAGAAAAACACAAATTTGAACTCGTTAATAAGAAGAAAACATGAATTCGAACTCGTTACCAAAGAAAAAACAAAAAATTCTACTCGTTATAAAGGGAAACCACAAATTTCCGGCGATGTCAACTCGTTATTAGGGAAAAAGACATTTTTTCTAGAAGGACAACACGTTACCAGAGAAAAACACAAATTTGAACTCGTTAATAAGAAGAAAACATGAATTCAAACTCGTTACCAAAGAAAAAACACAAATTTCTACTCGTTATAAAGGGAAAACACAAATTTCCGGTGATGTCAACTCGTTATTTGGGAAAAAGACATTTTTTCTGGAAGGACAACTTGTTACCAGAGAAAAACACAAATTTGAACTCGTTAAAAAGAAGAAAACTTGAATTCGAACTCGTTACCAAAGAAAAAACACAAATTTCTACTCGTTATAAAGGGAAAACACAAATTTCCGGCGATGTCAACTCGTTATTCGGGAAAAAGACATTTTTTCTGGAAGTACTACTCGTTACCAGTGAAAAACACAAATTTCAACTCGTTAATAAGAAGAAAACATGAATTCCAACTCGTTACCAAAGAAAAAACACAAATTTCTACTCGTTATAAAGGGAAAACACAAATTTCCGGAGATGTCAACTCGTTATTTGGGAAAAAGACATTTTTTCCTGGAAGGACAACTCGTTACCAGAGAAAAACACAAATTTGAACTCGATAATAAGAATAAAACATGAATTCGAACTCGTTACCAAAGAAAAACACAAATTTTTACTCGTTATAAAGAGAAAACACAAATTTCTGGCGATGTCAACTCGTTAATAGGGAAAAAAGCATTTTATCTGCGAGGACAACTCGTTACCAGAAAAAAAACAAAAATTTGAACTCGTTAATAAGAAGAAAACATGAATTCGAACTTGTTACCAAAGAAAAAACACAAATTTCTACTCGTTATAAAGGGAAAATACAAATTTCCGCCGATGTCAACTCGTTATTAGGGAAAAAGACATTTTTTCTGGAAGGACAACACGTTACCAGAGAAAAACACAAATTTGAACTCGTTAATAAGAAGAAAACATGAATTCAAACTCGTTACCAAAGAAAAAACACAAATTCCTACTCGTTGTAAAGGGAAACACAAATTTCCGGTGATGTCAACTCATTATTAGGGAAAAAGATATTTTTTCTGGAAGGACAACTCGTTACCAGAGAAAAACAAAAATTCGAACTCGTTAATAAGAAGAAAACATGAATTCGAACTCGTCATCAATGAAAAAACACAAATTTCTACTCCTTATAAAGGGAAAACACAACTTTCCGGCGATGTCAACTCGTTATTAGGGAAAAAGACATTTAATCTGGAAGGACTACTCGTTACCAGTGAAAAACAGAAATTTGAACTCGTTAATAAGAAGAAAACATGAATTCGAACTCGTTAAGAAAAAACACAAATTTCTACTCGTTATAAAGGGAAAACACAAATTTCCGGCGATGTCAACTCGTTATTAGGGAAAAAGACAATTTTTTATGGAAGGACAACTCGTTACCAGAGAAAAACACAAATTTGAACTCGTTAATAAGAAGAAAACATGAATTCGAACTAGTTACTAAAGAAAAAACACAAATTTCTACTCGTTATAAAGGGAAAACACAAATTTCCGGCGATGTCAACTCGTTATTAGGGAAAAAGACAATTTTTTCTGGAAGGACAACTCGTTACCAGAGAAAAACCCAAATTTGAACTCGTTAATAAGAAGAAAACATGAATTCGAACTCGTTAGCAAAGAAAAAACACAAATTTCTACTCGTTATAAAGGGAAAACAAAAATTTCCGCCGATGTCAACTCGTTATTAGGGAAAAAGACATTTTTTTCTGGAAGGACAACTCGTTACCAGAGAAAAACACAAATTTGAACTCGTTAATAAGAAGAAAACGTGAATTCGAACTCGTTACCAAAGAAAAAACACAAATTTTTACTCGTTATAAAGAGAAAACACAAATTTCCGGCGATGTCAACTCCTTATTAGGGAAAAAGACATTTTTTCTGGAAGGACTACTCGTTACCAGAGAAAATCACAAATTTGAACTCGTTAATAAGAAGAAAACATGAATTCGAACTCGTTACCAAAGAAAAAACACAAATTTCTACTCGTTATATAGGGAAAACACAAATTTCCGCCGATGTCAACTCGTTATTAGGGAAAAAGACAATTTTTTCTGGAAGGACAACTCGTTACCAGAGAAAAAACACAAATTTGAACTCGTTAATAAGAAGAAAACATGAATTCGAACTCGTTACCAAATAAAAAACACAAATTTCTACTCGTTATAAAGGGAAAACACAAATTTCCGGCGATGTCAACTCGTTATTCGGAAAAAAGACATTTTTTCTGGAAGGACTACTCGTTACCAGTGAAAAACACAAATTTCAACTCATTAATAAGAAGAAAACATGAATTCGAACTTGTTACCAAAGAAAAAACACAAATTTCTACTCGTTATAAAGGGAAAACACAAATTTCCGGCGATGTCAAATCGTTATTAGGGAGAAAGACATTTTTTTATGGAAGGACAACTCGTTGCCTGAGAAAAACACAAATTTGAACTCGTTAATAAGAAGAAAACATGAATTCGAACTCGTTACCAAAGAAAAAACACAAATTTCTACTCGTTATAAAGAGAAAACACAAATTTCCGGCGATGTCAACTCGTTATTAGGGAAAAAGACAATTTTTTCGGGAAGGACAACTCGTTACCAGAGAAAAACACAAATTTGAACTCGTTAAATAGAAGAAAACATTAATTCGAACTCGTTACCAAAGAAAAAACACAAATTTCTACTCGTTATAAAGGGAAAACACAAATTTCCGCCGATGTCAACTCGTTATTAGGGAAAAAGACATTTTTTTTCTAGAAGGACAACTCTTTACCAGAGAAAAACACAAATTTTTACTCGTTATAAAGAGAAAACACAAATTTCCGGCGATGTCAACTCGTTATTAGGGAAAAAAACATTTAATCTACAAAGACAACTTGTTACCAGAGAAAAACACAAATTTGAACTCGTTAAATAGAAGAAAACATGAATTCGAACTCGTTACCAAAGAAAAAACACAAATTTCTACTCGTTATAAAGGGAAAACACAAATTTCCGCCTATGTCAACTCGTTATTCGGGAAAAAGACATTTTTTCTGGAAGGACAACACGTTACCAGAGAAAAACACAAATTTGAACTCGTTAATAAGAAGAAAACATGAATTCGAACTCGTTACCAAAGAAAAAACACAAATTTCTACTCGCTATAAAGGGAAAACACAAATTTCCGGTGGTGTCAACTCATTATTAGGGAAAAAGACATTTTTTCTGGAAGGACAACTCGTTACCAGAGAAAAACACAAATTTGAACTCGTTAATAAGAAGAAAACATGAATTCGAACTCGTTACCAAAGAAAAAACACAAATTTCTACTCGTTATAAAGGGAAAACACAAATTTCCGGCGATGTCAACTCGTTATTAGGGAAAAAGACATTTTTTTCTTGAAGGACAACTCTTTACCAGAGAAAAACACAAATTTGAACTCGTTAATAAGAAGAAAACATGAATTCGAACTCATTACCAAAGAAAAAACACAAATTTTTACTCGTTATAAAGAGAAAACACAAATTTCCGGTGATGTCAACTCGTTATTAAGGAAAAAAACATTTTATCTGCAAGGACAACTTGTTACCAGAGAAAAACACAAATTTGAACTCGTTAATAAGAAGAAAACTTGAATTCGAACTCGTTACCAAAGAAAAAACACAAATTTCTACTCGTTATAAAGGGAAAACACAAATTTCCGGCGATGTCAACTCGTTATCCGGGAAAAAACATTTTTTCTGCAAGGACAACTCGTTTCCAGAGAAAAACACAAATTTGAACTCGTTAATAAGAAGAAAACATGAATTCGAACTCGTTACCAAAGAGAAAACATAAATTTTTACTCGTTATAAAGAGAAAACACAAATTTCCAGCGATGTCAACTCGTTATTAGGGAAAAAATACATTTAATCTACAAGGACAACTCGTTACCAGAGAAAAACACAAATTTGAACTCGATAAATAGAAGAAAACATGAATTCGAACTCGTTACCAAAGAAAAAACACTAATTTCTACTCGTTATAAAGGAAAAACACAAGTTTCCGGCGATGTGAACTCGTTATTAAGGAAAAAGACATTTTTTCTGGAAGGACAACACGTTACCAGAGAAAAACACAAATTTGAACTCGTTAATTAGAAAAAAACATGAATTCGAACTCGTTATAAAGGGAAAACACAAATTTCTCTCGTTATAAAAGAAAACGATGTCAACCCGTTATTCGGGAAAAAGACATTTTTCTGGAAGGACTACACGTTACCAGTGAAAAACACAAATTTGAACTCGTTAATAAGAAGAAAACATGAATTCGAACTCGTTACCAAAGAAAAAACACAAATTTCTACTCGTTAAAAAGGGAAAACACAAATTTCCGGTGATGTCAACTCGTTATTAGGGAAAAAGACATTTTTTTCTGGAAGGACAACTCGTGACCAGAGAAAAACACAAATTTGAACTCGTTAATAAGAAGAAAACATAAATTCGAACTCGTTACCAAAGAAAAAACACAAATTTTTACTCGTTATAAAAAGAAAACACAAATTTCCGGCGATGTCAACTCGTTATTAGGGAAAAAGAAATTTTACCTGCAAGGACAACTCGTTACCAGAGAAAAACACAAATTTGAACTCGTTAATAAAAAGAAAACATGAATTCGAACTCGTTACCAAAGAAAAAACACAAATTTCTACTCGTTATAAAGGGAAAACACAAATTTCCGGTGATGTCAACTCGTTATTAGGGAAAAAGACATTTTTTATGGAAGGACAACTCGTTACCAGAGAAAAACACAAATTTGAACTCGTTAATAAGAAGAAATCATGAATTCGAACTCGTTACCAAAGAAAAAACACCAATTTCTATTCGTTATAAAGGGAAAACACAAATTTCCGGCGATGTCAACTCGTTATTCGGGAAAAAGACATTTTTCTGGAAGGACAACTCGTTACCAGTGAAAAACACAAATTTGAACTCGATAATAAGAAGAAAACATGAATTCGAAGTCGTTACCAAAGAAAAAACACAAATTTCTACTCATTATAAAGGGAAAACACAAATTTCCGGCGATGTCAACTCGTTATTAGGGAAAAAGACATTTTTTTCTGGAAGGACAACTCGTTACCAGAGAATAACACAAATTTGAACTCATTAATAAGAAGAAAACATGAATTCGAACTCGTTACCAAAGAAAAAAACACAAATTTTTACTCGTTATAAAGAGAAAACACAAATTTCCGGCGATGTCAACTCGTTATTAGGGAAAAAGAAATTTTACCTGCAAGGACAACTCGTTACCAGAGAAAAACACAAATTTGAACTCGTTAATAAAAAGAAAACATGAATTCGAACTCGTTACCAAAGAAAAAACACAAATTTCTACTCGTTATAAAGGGAAAACACAAATTTCCGGTGATGTCAACTCGTTATTAGGGAAAAAGACATTTTTTATGGAAGGACAACTCGTTACCAGAGAAAAACACAAATTTGAACTCGTTAATAAGAAGAAAACATGAATTCGAACTCGTTACCAAAGAAAAAACACAAATTTCTACTCGTTATAAAGGGAAAACACAAATTTCCGGCGATGTCAACTCGTTATTCGGGAAAAAGACATTTTTCTGGAAGGACAACTCGTTACCAGTGAAAAACACAAATTTGAACTCGATAATAAGAAGAAAACATGAATTCGAACTCGTTACCAAAGAAAAAACACAAATTTCTACTCATTATAAAGGGAAAACACAAATTTCCGGCGATGTCAACTCGTTATTAGGGAAAAAGACATTTTTTTCGGAAGGACAACTCGTTACCCAGAGAAAAACACAAATTTGAACTCGTTAATAAGAAGAAAACATGAATTCGAACTCGTTACCAAAGAAAAAAACACAAATTTTTACTCGTTATAAAGAGAAAACACAAATTTCCGGCGATGTCAACTCGTTATTAGGGAAAAAAACATTTAATCTACAAGGACAACTCATTACCAGAGAAAAACACAAATTTGAACTCGTTAAATAGAAGAAAACATGAATTCGAACTCGTTACCAAAGAAAAAACACAAATTTTTACTCGTTATAAAGAGAAAACACAAATTTCCGGTGATGTCAACTCGTTATTATGGAAAAAAACATTTTATCTGCAAGGACAACTTGTTACCAGAGAAAAACACAAATTTGAACTCGTTAATAAGAAGAAAACATGAATTCGAACTCGTTACCAAAGAAAAAACACAAATTTCTACTCGTTATAAAGGGAAAACACAAATTTCCGGCGATGTCAACTCGTTATCAGGGAAAAAACATTTTTTCTGCAAGGACAACTCGTTTCCAGGGAAAAACACAAATTTGAACTCGTTAATAAGAAGAAAACATGAATTCGAACTCGTTACGAAAGAAAAAACATAAATTTTTACTCGTTATAAAGAGAAAACACAAATTTCCAGCGATGTCAACTCGTTATTAGGGAAAAAATACATTTAATCTACAAGGACAACTCGTTACCAGAGAAAAACACAAATTTGAACTCGTTAAATAGAAGAAAACATGAATTCGAACTCGTTACCAAAGAAAAAACACTAATTTCTACTCGTTATAAAGGAAAAACACAAGTTTCCGGCGATGTGAACTCGTTATTAAGGAAAAAGACATTTTTTCTGGAAGGACAACACGTTACCAGAGAAAAACACAAATTTGAACTCGTTAATTAGAAAAAAACATGAATTCGAACTCGTTATAAAGGGAAAACACAAATTTCTGGCGATGTCAACCCGTTATTCGGGAAAAAGACATTTTTCTGGAAGGACTACACGTTACCAGTGAAAAACACAAATTTGAACTCGTTAATAAGAAGAAAACATGAATTCGAACTCGTTACCAAAGAAAAAACACAAATTTCTACTCGTTAAAAAGGGAAAACACAAATTTCCGGTGATGTCAACTCGTTATTAGGGAAAAAGACATTTTTTTTCCGGAAGGACAACTCGTGACCGAGAAAAACACAAATTTGAACTCGTTAATAAGAAGAAAACATAAATTCGAACTCGTTACCAAAGAAAAAACACAAATTTTTACTCGTTATAAAA